>CM028383.1:8631162-8767689 GCA_013146195.2 Codonopsis lanceolata | reverse complement strand
AAGCCGAGATTCAACACATCTCCACGAAAAGAAAAATGCATACATGCATCTCCAACAATGATCATGCTATTGACTCTAAACATAACCGGGAGCTAAATGAACATATTCATCATGATTATAAGCGTATGAATTCATGCACACATCCAAGCAGCGATATTTGAGGTTTTGCGATTCGGCCAGGGGCTACTTCCCATTGTGGCCAACAATGGAGGTGTGTGTGAGGTCAGTACGGCGATCCATAAGAGAATACGGTTCTTACGATTCGTATAGGCGTGTATAATGCCAACTGGACTTTTATGCAATGCACAGTAGATATTTACTCGCATGCTCAAACAAGAATCAAGACCGATCATAGCGGACATATCAAATCAAGTAGGACATAAAGCTCTACACCAATTTAACAATGCATATTTGCACATACTTCACAAATCCAACTAACTTATCGGTTTAGTCCAAGAACCACATATTGAGGCATTCATAACCCTCAAGTCACAACCAAATCAAGCGTAGCATATAAGCTCAAGAAATCACAATATGAGGTCTACTATAGCCCTACTCGGGATTAAACCAAAGACTATTATTTAGTCTAAGAACACCCATTAATCAAGACGTAGTATTTAGTCTATTCATAAAAGCATAACAGACTCAACCATAGTCCTAACCGTCGTATATAATCGACATCCTCAAAGTCAATCTCAAGGGTACCAAAACTAAGCCGTAGTCATATCCTCGCAAGTGCTTTCATGTGCACGCGACCAAATTCCCTAAACGAGAACTCATTCAAATAATCATAGTCAATCAAAACCCAAATGTCGTAGGACTTTCACTCGAGTTTATTAACACATTATTGAACTTATTAAGACTCCGTTGAGTCTAAATACTAAGTTTCATCATTTACGCACTTCATCAATTTCAACATTAATATCCACTTTATTTAACAACAATCTCCCCAATAATTCGGGCTTGATTCTCAAGCCCTAAAATTTATAACAAAACCCAACCTAAATCATAACTCATTCCATAAATCACATAATTTCCATTAAATGATCCTACTCATGATATATATTGAATTCACACATCCAAAGCCCCAATCATAGGCATATTTCCACAATAAACCCAAATAACATGTGGACATGATTTCTAGCATACTCATAATCCTAGAAACACAAGATGAAGAATAATCATATACTTCAATAATCATAGAAGTCATTCTACAAATGCTCCTAACAAGTTTATACTTCCAAAAATCCCCAAATTGGGCATACAAAGCATATATCAAGTGTTCATTGCCCACAAATAGCATATAGGTTGTTTTCCTTAGGGCCAATGAACCAAAATCAAAAATAAGTAACTTACCTAGCTTGAATGAAAATTCAAGAGAATCAAAATCTGAACGGTGAAGTTGTTCCACCCGTCGCATACGTCAAGAATCCGAAGTTTGGCTGCAATCGGACGGTCGGATCGTCTTGGATCGAAGAGAGAAGAAGGCTAGGGCTTGAATCTACCTTGGACTCTCTATCTCTCTAATACGTATGGTGGAGAAGAGAAGAAATGAAAGGATTTACTGATTTCTCAAAAGGGTTTGGGTATTTATACCCCCAAAATAAGGAGGGCACAATAGACATTTCCCTTGCACAATTAGTAGAGATTAGGATTAATCAATCACTAATCTAACCTTAATTAACTTCCAAGTAATGTTAGGACATGATTAGGGTTAAGTATGGGTGGTTAGGAAGGGTTTAGAGGGGGTTTAATGAGGGTAGGATAGGCAATTCTCGTAAAAACACAAAACAGGAAAATCCGTAGGTGCCTCCCGATGTTGAGCGGGCGCCTCACTCAGGCCAGGCGGGCGCTGGGCTTCGAGCTGCCATCATGACCATTTGCAATGCTCCCGGCATTGCCCATGGTGATCGAGTCAGTCGATGCGGCGCATCGTCACAACCTTGAACTTGGTCTAAACATGTCCTAAATGGTCCCAAACTCATGGGCAACCATTCTAAGGTCTAACCCAACTCAAAACAAGTCGGAAACACACCCGAACAACATCCGGAACAACTCGGAGCGAAACCGGGAGGAGGTGCAACAACGTGCAACCGGAACGACGAACGAACTCGCAATCGAACGAGCAATGAAAGGAGACTTTTAAGGCAAGTCTAAGGGCTAACGAAGAAGCTTAAATACTTCTAGGAAGTTGAATAACAACTAGGGAAATAAGAACTCCAAAGGAGAGACGATTACACGACTCAATCCCCGAACTACGCGATAGAGACGAACGCTATCTCCAAAGCTTCCAAATCCTCGATAGACTTAAGGAACACCTCCAACTTGAAGTCTAATGCATCTAAACATATTAATAAACCTTCATATAGAGGTCTAGGACCAAACCGAGGTCACGAACGCAAATCGCAAGCAAACTCTCAATCGCGTCGCATTCCGACTATTGTCGAGTCACGACTTGTGACTTTAGCAAGTCAACAACTATATGGCATCTCTTAATAGTGTTTTGGTTTTAATGTGGTCTCTCATACACATCTAGACCCTCTCGCAAACCAATCATACAATCAACAAAGGAAGAAGTGCAAATATAGCACGCAAACCGAGCTAACGAAGGAGCGGGGTGTTACACTCTCTCCACCTTAAAAAGAATTCGTCCCGAATTCTAAATCATAACACGAACCAATGTTAGATTAACACTCAACCACAAAACATCGAGACAACGATTATGGTGTCTCTTAATCCCGGATGAACACTCGGTCTCAAACCCACCTACCTAGACTCGAATCTCCGAGTCTACCACCACATACACTACACAAGGGTCAAACTGCAATAATCCAAATTCAAAAGTCTATGAACTCTCAATAGACATAACAACATCAAACACCTTCGATTGGAAACAATATGACTCATACTTGAGTCACGAATACACATACGAACAACACTAGGCCAATCATGTAAGCAAAAGTCCAAATTTCAACATGAAGAACACATTCAAGGATATTTCAACATCCAACTACCGAAACTATTTGTTTCGGGGCTCAACACGAAATTCAAGCACAAGGTTCTAAGTTAAAAGAAATAATAATTGCCTATGGAGCAATTCGCAAACAAATCAAAGATAATCAAATCGGCATTTCAAACCATGCAAATCATACTCGGGATTTTCCTGTCGCGGGTAACAACACATGAGAGCACATTAATGAAATGTTTTGAAAATTCATTCCATTTCTGTCCATTCCATTTGGTAACGGGTATAGTCAATTTCTAACTTAATTCTTACCAATCCTAGTCCAACGACGAATGCCTTTTGCTCACCAATTCAGGGTACCTACTGAATTAGCTTCAAAAGTTTCCGTCGTAAGGATGCGAAGGTTCATGAATAAAAAAGTTTTAAGCATCCTTCAAACAGTCCCCTATACTAATGAAATGAATGAACATGAGATAATAATTACGAAATGAGAATTTAGTATACTACAATGTAATGCATCAAGTAGGTTTTTCCTACAACTAATGCACGTAACTGAATAAAATTTCAGACCAAGTAACAAGGTCTATTACCTTGGCAAACAACAATCACAGCTATCATAACACTCGTGTACCCAGTACACTCAACCAAGACAATTTCCTAGAAATCACAACGAATCGACAAGACTACTAATGCCCGTAACGTCTATACTCCGCAAAACTATCCTTTCTTAAGCTCTAGACCAAGTCTACAACCAATGTATACACTAAGCATCCTAACACAACGTTAACATCTCAATACTCACGGTGAAGCGTCAATCTCTCCCGTGCAGCCGTGATTATCCCCTAAATCGCAACCTTTAACCTTCTCACAAATTGAGTGTATATCCTACTCGCATAATAACCCATAACAATAATATGGTATTACATTATTCATTACATAAAACATATCTTTATAGAATATACAAACATCATACCAAACCGATAAGTATCAATATACAATTCATACTTCGTATATATACATACTATGGCCTTTATATATAACCACACAAAACCATAACTCTATATATAACATAGTCTTATATATATAGATGAAACAAGAATCCATACACAACGTACGATTACCTACCGGTAATTTACAAAACAAATCATATCATATATCGATCTCACATTGGGGTATTATTCCCGATCGAGTAAATAACCAATATTACACAATACACCATATAATGTATGTATGAATGCACATGAGCTACCAATTAAAGCGCGCACTCATAATAACGATAATAGTAACTTTGGTATAATATATATACGAGAATATACCTTCCTATTTCGGATAGGTCTCGAAACTCTGCAATGGCCAACTGCCACGCGCACACGACCTCAAACTCTAGGCCGACCCTCACCATCTCTCTTGGAGCCACTGGATTGTTGACTAGTACTCCCAGACTGACTAACTCTCATCCTTGGGCAATCTTTACGAACATGATCGCCACCACAAGCAAAGCATTTTCCTGACTTACCCCAGCATCTATTCTCGGCGTGTCCTATTCTTTTACAAAAGTTACATGTCAACACGTCACCTCGTCGTCTCCGTCTAGAGGTAGAAGTAGCAATCCTAATAGTCTCCGAGGTCCTCTCTCGAGCAGGATCCTCGATATCCATCTCCATTGCATATGCACGATCCACAGCCCCTTGGTAATCCGTAAGCTGTAAGGGGATAAGCTGCCTACGATAATTCATCCTCAGGCCTTTCACGAACCGCTCAGTCTTCCTAGTCTCATCTGGTACCAAGTAACTACAGTAACGAGCCAACTCCGCAAACTTTGTTGAATACTGAGCCACGATCATATCTCCTTGTTCTAACGCTAGGAATTCCATCTCTCTTCTTTCTCGAATTAATGTCGGAATAAACCGTATCGTAAACTCCATGACAAAGTTCTCCCACACTCGAGGCACTCCATGTTGTCTCCAGTGATCTCGTAATTCAAGCCACCAATGCTCGGCCACACCATCCAATCTAAACATAGCTAAGGTCACCATCTCTTCTGATGTACAACCCAAAACTACAAAGATCTTCTCCATGCTTTCTATCCAAAGTTCTGCTTTAGAAGCATCGGGTCCTCCATCGAAGCTCTAAGGTTTCAACTTCAAGAATCTTGCAAGATTGGTAGAATCGTCTTCCATTCCAAACATCTGTTGAGGAGTCACACGCGGATCCATAACATTCTCCCCTCTCTCGTTGCCACGAGCTGTACCCGAACGGGGTCTCCTAGAACTAGCTCCACGCCAAGTTCCTGACATAATACGCCTACAAAGAACACTCAGCGTTAATAACTCAACAATAAACCCAACCCAACTAGGCCAAGGAACCTATCCTGGCGAAATAGCTAACCTATAGCTCTGATACCAAGTGTGACAGCCCGACCCGGACTCCAATGCGAAATCCCAAGGTCGTGCCGTCAAGACAAGCTAAAAGACGGACAAGCACCCGCTAAGCGTAATGGTGCGAGTCAAGAGTTGAACCAACTAGCTCAAGACAGGAATGTAAAGCCATAACGGCAAAACCGAATAACCAAAAAACTAAAATCTGCGGAAGCAAATCATAAGTGGAACCCAAGCTTATAGTTATAAACTAAGGAATACAAGGCTGAGAGACGACTATCTCTCGACAAATCTACGACTCGCGTGACGCAACATTGCGCACGGGCAACAACCCAACGGCAAACCTAAGGCCGGCGAATCCACAAAATACCAACCTGATAAACAACCACTCAACGGCTACAACATGCCGGAGGGACAAATCAACTAAACGAATAAGAGATTAAACACTAACAACTAAACCAAGGACTCGCGACTAAAATTGTCGGAGATAGAAATAACATCAATAAAACTAGATTATGTGAGCTAAAACCTTGCTCGGAAAGACAACGGAATAACTTCTAATTAAATACAACAGCTCAACCGAACAAGTCGGCTCCCAAAATAATAAGGAATAAAATACTAACATAACTACCCAAGCAAAGTTTACATAACTTTACATCCGTGTCTCACAAGATAATAAATATGATAATAATAGTAATAACTCCAAGCTATTGCCCTAAGACCACCGCTATCAAACACGCACGGTAGCGACAGCGCACTAACGAGCTTACTGCAAAAACTAAGGAAAACAAACACACGAAATGAGTCATAATGACCCAGTAAGTTACTAAATGCATTTGTATGGCATAGCATGACGTGGCATGGCATAATGCACAAGCATGTATAAAATCATGGCATCTTAATCATATACCAACAATAAACTTGTATTAAGTCATCAAGTAACATAAACTTCATAAACCACATAGTACATTATCTCATATAAGTGCTTATAGTAAGCCACATAAGGGATAGAGAATATACCCAAATAGTGTCGTTGTGTTGCTCCTGCAATACACAAATGTTATACTTTATAGTGCCACATCGATGCTCTGTGATGTCATCGACTTTCATCGAGAACTACTCGATTTAAATAGCAGCCAATGTCGCACGTATTGTTACTGTGACAACCCGACCCGAATCCCAAGATGAAATCCAAGGTCGTGCCGCCATGGGAACAACTAACAACACACAAGTAGCAAATAATGGGTAGGGCCATAACGGCGATACACCGACAACTCAAAACACATGCGGAAGCTAAATGAAATAAAACAGTGGCGCCCGAGCTAACAAGCTCAAACAAAAAAACAACCAAAGAGATAATTAATCTCTCGGTCCAAAAATTCGATTCGCGTGCCGCAACATTGGGCACGTAGGACAAACTCCCTGTTATGCAATTCAAATATATAGCATAATAAAACCAAGTCATCGGCGAAGCTACGGCCGGAACCCAACATTATACTAAGTCTAAGACTCTAGTCTAACAACTCAACGGCTAAAAACATGCCGGAGAACAAACATAATATTTAACTAGCAATCTATCAAGCTGAACATATTCATCAATAAACCAAGCGCGACTAAAACCAGTCGGCTACCAACAACTTAAGTACTAACAATTATAAGTACTAACAACCAGAAAACATATGGAAGTTTAACTACCAATATACATCAAGCACGACTTCTACTTGTCGGCTACCAAAAGAATAGGCTAACAACATAATTACAACATTTCAATTCACATAAAGGTTTGCTACCCAATTATGAAGTTTACATAACTTCATCTTCCCAACGACCTCACCAAAAGCAAAAACAAACATATAAGTAGCAACCTTTCCAAAAGAATTCCTTGCCAAAGTAACCTTCTTGATTTACTTGGATCCGCTCGCACGGCTCGGATCTAGGGAAAAACAACCAACAAATAAAAGTAAGTCGCAAAGACTTAGTAAGTTGCTAACCGTAACTTCCTATCATGGCATAATGCTCAATCATAAATTACATCATGCTATCGTCATGAAATAACCTTATATAAAATCATGTTATGGCATCCATGCTCAACATTAATAAATCATGTTATCATTGTAGTATAACATCTCACTAAAATCCATGTCAAGGCATTTATATGCTTAACGATCATAATTCTTGTTATTGGTATAACATAGCCTTCCAATGATTTACATGTCAAGGCATACAAACTTAACAACAATAATTCCTGCTTTTAACTTAATGCTATATCCGAATAATATTCATGATAAAACATATTAGCTTAACAACAGTAATTCATGTCAAGGCATTTTAGTCTTAACAATAATGATTTATACCTTTGGCATAAAACAACATTCCAATAATGTTCATGTGATAGCATATATGCTTAACAACAATAATCAATATGTTATCTATCGAGTATAACATATAAGAAACCAAAACCACTACCATATCATATCCAATCACCAAGCACATTATTCACTTAAGCACTTGTGAAACAATTCATATATATAAGGGATATGATACCATTACCCAAATTCCTCCGCGCGTGTCGCTCCTGCAAAAACACGTGCAAAACCCTTATGTGCCCTCGATATCCCTCTCGTAGATACCGACGTCCCCGAGACAGTCTCCGCTCGAGTTCCATAGTTATCAAAGTCATGTGTATTACTACAACTAAGATAAACTACTTCCCCACCGTGGCCATCGATGGAGGGGTGTGTGCAACCCGGCACGATGATCCATCGCGATCACGAATCCCACAATTCGTGAAGACGATGTATCGACCCACCAAAGACTCAACAAACCGACGCCAGCTGGACTCAAAACCCAAGCACAAGTAATATATACTCATATGCTCAAAACAAGTAGGTAAACACTCTACCATCAAACTAGTCATGCAATTCATCCACAACTAGCATAAATATCACAACCGAGAATCATATAAGCTCTCATAATCAAGTGTGCTTCACACACTTCAAAACTTCTTGGAGGCTCGACCTCCATGAATTCTACCCAAAATTCCGTAGGACTTAAAATTATAGTTCCTAGGATTCATACTAACCCAAAGGTTAACTCCGTTGAGTTCAATCTAAGTTTTCCGAAAATTCAAGGAATAGAAGCTTAGGCTTCATCATCCCCCTATGTTCATAACTATCGCCAAAACCATAATCCCGGTGTTCAATAAAATCATATAATCCCAACAAAATAATTAACAATGCAACTTAGAATAAATTAGCCATCTCGTGCATAATTTCATCCAAGTCATCAAACCAATCATAACCTTCAAATCATGATTAAAATTTACAACATGGTTTAATATACTCTATTAAGCATATAAAACATATTAATCAAGCTCACATCAATAAATTGCAAGCTAAAACAAAATTAGGGCAAGGCACCCTCCAAGTATCTCAACCAAACCAACATCAATCCACATGAATAATCAACATAATCAAGTTCAATAGACTAGTTAGAACATGAATTTCACATATATCATGGTCTCACATAGGTCAATCAAGTTCTATCATTCAATTGGAAAACCTAGGGTTCATGCTTCTTCTACAACCCTAACAATGGCTTCCATTGACCTCAAATAACACAAATGGTTGCTTCCCTAGGGTCAATGGAGCCCAAAAATCAAAGGAAGAGAGGTAGAAACTTACCAATTTCAGCCCCTCACAAGCTGAATTTTCGAAATCCAAGAGGTGAGTTGTTCTTCTCAACCTTCACTTCAATCTCATGGTGTAGCTTGGAGAAAGAAGATTCCTAGCTATGGCCACCAAGGAAGAACCCTTCAAGAACCCTAGAAGTCGCCCCTCACAGCTCTCTTATGACTTGGTGAAGTTTTCGCAGAAGATGGGCAGAAGAAGTCGTATTCTGGCCGAACAATGAGAGAAAGGGAGCGGCTGTTTTGCTTTTATATGAGGGATTAATTCCTCTAATCAAGCCACTAATTAACCCCTAATCTCCTATTAGATGTTTAGGATTAGGATTAGGCTAAGTAAGTGAGTTTAGGATAGGTTTAGGATGGATTTAATTGGTCAAATTTCGGACAGCGCACAAAACAGGAACAAATCCCGTAATTCTGCAATGAGGACCCTTGCGGTCGCATCATGCATGGGGGATGCGAGCGCATCTTCCAGAAATCCTTTTCCCGGCCTTTGTTGCTTCCCTGATCGATCCCGGACTCTCCCGCATGCATTCCCGAGTCCTTCCAAGCCAAAAATGGTCTATAATCCAACCTTAATGTCCTCCAAATCATAACCAAAGTAATCAAGTCTCAAACCTCAACAAAACAAGGCCAAGAACTCAGGCAGAACTCTCCCGAACAACAACCGAAAAAGTCAAACTGAGAAGGGTTAATGCTAGAATCAAACTAGCAACCAAACCGACAATGCAATAAGCATCTAACCAATAACCAAGGCATGTTAATGATATTATAAATGCCCTCCAACAATAATCCATGTGTTAATCACATAAAACATAAACCCGAGATCCAACGCATCTCGCGAAAGAAAAATGCATACGTGCATCTCAAACAACGTCAATAATCATGCTATTGACTCTAAACATATACGGGAGCTAAATGAACATATTCATGATGATTATAAGTGTATGAATTCATGCATAACACAATCAAGCAACATTTCAGGGTTTTACAGTTACGGCCAAAGGGGCTACTTCCCCATTGTGGCCAACAATGGAGGTGTGTGTGAGGTCCCAGGTACGGCGATCCATAGCGAATACGGATCTTACGATTCGTATAGGCGATGTATAATGCCAGCTGGACTTTTATGCAATGCACAAGTAGATATTTACTCGCATGCTCAAACAAGAATCAAGACCGATCATAGCGGACATATCAAATCAAGTAGGACATAAAGCTCTACACACCAATTTAACAATGCACATATTTGCACATACTTCACAAATCCAACTAACTTATCAGTTTAGTCCAAGAACCACATATTGAGGCATTCATAACCCTCAAGTCACAACCCAATCAAACGTAGCATATAAGCTCAAGAAATCACAATATGAGGTCTACTATAGCCCTCTACTCGGGATTAAACCAAAGACTATTATTTAGTCTAAGAACACCCATTAATCAAGACGTAGTATTTAGTCTATTCATAAAAGCATAACAGACTCAACCATAGTCCTAACCGTCGTATATAATCGACATCCTCAAAGTCAATCTCAAGGGTACCAAAACTAAGCCGTAGTCATATCCTCGCAAGTGCTTTCATGTGCACGCGACCAAATTCCCTAAACGAGAACTCATTCAAATAATCATAGTCAATCAAAACCCAAATGTCGTAGGACTTTCACTCGAGTTTATTAACACATTATTGAACTTATTAAGACTCCGTTGAGTCTAAATACTAAGTTTCATCATTTACGCACTTCATCAATTTCAACATTAATATCCACTTTATTTAACAACAATCTCCCCAATAATTCGGGCTTGATTCTCAAGCCCTAAAATTTATAACAAAACCCAACCTAAATCATAACTCATTCCATAAATCACATAATTTCCATTAAATGATCCTACTCATGATATATATTGAATTCACACATCCAAAGCCCCAATCATAGGCATATTTCCACAATAAACCCAAATAACATGTGGACATTATTTCTAGCATACTCATAATCCTAGAAACACAAGATGAGGAATAACCATATACTTCAAGAATCATAGAAGTCATTCTACAAATGCTCCTAACAAGTTTATACTTCCAAAAATCCCCAAATTGGGCATACAAAGCATATCAAGTGTTCATTGCCCACAAATAGCATATAGGTTGTTTTCCTTAGGGCCAATGAACCAAAATCAAAAGGAAGTAAGTTACCTAGCTTGAGTGAAAACTCAAGAGAATCAAAATCCGAACGTTGAAGTTGTTCCACCCGGCAATCGGACGGTCGGATCGTCTTGGATCGAAGAGAGAAGAAGGCTAGGGCTTGAATCTCCCTTGGACTCTCTATCTCTCTAATACGTATGGTGGAGAAGAGAAGAAATGAAAGGATTTACTGATTTCTCAAAAGGGTTTGGGTATTTATACCCCCAAAATAAGGAGGGCACAATAGACATTTCCCTTGCACAATTAGTTGAGATTAGGATTAATTAATCACTAATCTAACCTTAATTAACTTCCAACTAATGTTAGGACATGATTAGGGTTAAGTATGGGTGGTTAGGAAGGGTTTAGAGGGGGTTTAATGAGGGTAGGATAGGCAATTCTCGTCAAAACACAAAACAGGGGAAAATCCCGTAGGTGCCTCCTGATGTTTAGGCGGGCGCCTCACTCAAGGCCAGGCGGGCGCCTGGGCTTCTGGGAGCTGCTCATGACCATTTTGCAATGCTCCCAGCATTGCCCCGTGAGCTGGTGATCAGAATTCGATGCGAGCGCATCGTACAGCCCTTGAACTTGGTCTAAACATGTCCTAAATGGTCCCAAACTCATGGGCAACCATTCTAAGGTCTAACCCAACTCAAAGCAAGTCGGAAACACACCCGAACAACATCCGGAACAACTCGGAGCGAAACCGGGAGGAGGTGCAACAACGTGCAACCGGAACGACGAACGAACTCGCAATCGAACGAGCAATGAAAGGAGACTTTTAAGGAAAGTCTAAGGGCTAATGAAGAAGCTTAAATACATCTAGGAAGTTGAATAACAACTAGGGAAATAAGAACTCCAAAGGAGAGACGATTACACGACTCAATCCCCGAACTACGCGATAGAGACGAACGCTATCTCCAAAGCTTCCAAATCATCGATAGACTTAAGGAACACCTCCAACTTGAAGTCTAATGCATCTAAACATATTAATAAACCTTCATATAGAGGTCTAGGACAAAACCGAGGTCACGAACGCAAATCGCAAGCAAACTCTCAATCGCGTCGCATTCCGACTATTGTCGAGTCACGACTTGTGACTTTAGCAAGTCAACAACTATATGGCATCTCTTAATAGTGTTTTGGTTTTAATGTGGTCTCTCATACACATCTAGACCCTCTTGCAAACCAATCATACAGTCAACAAAGGAAGAAGTGCAAATATAGCACGCAAACCGAGCTAACGAAGGAGCGGGGTGTTACACTAACATGCAGACACGGTTCGAAAGTGTGCTTGAGATATATAAATGAGAAAAATCCAAGGGATCTAACTATCATATAATTGACCCTAAGTTACAATTTAATCCAACAATTATGTTCGAATGGCTATGCATCATATTCATGTGCATATCTTGTTGAAATGAAGTAGGTGCTATAAACTTTATAAAACTATTCTAATCAATCCATAATTATGACTAGTGTAGGTGCATGAAGGTTTTGGAGAAAATCAGAGTTTTGCAATAATCAAGTAAATTCCAGAAGGATCTACGGATAAGCTATGTGGTTCATTGCATTAACTCCTCATCGACTAGTATTAGCACACCAAAACTTGCGGATGAAAAATTTTAAATTAAAATATTTTTAGATTTTTATGATTTTTGAAAAAAAAAATTTTGAATTTTTTTTATATAGAAAATTGGAGATGTTGATGACACAATTGATGATGGATTCCCATGAGAGGAATCCACGAGCATCCAAAATTATAGTATTCTGGTCAAGGCAACATCTCCGAAAATAAGAAAAATTCAAAAACAAGAAAGGTGGGTGAGGAAGAGACACGATAGAGGGAAAATCAAATTTTCCCCACCCTAAAAACGTAGCCCAACTCCACTCCTCCTTAGTGTGGGTTCCCGGGAAACGTGCTCCTGCGTCCCGCGCGCCCTTGGATAGGGGTGCGCGTACGTGCGGATGCGGGACACCACTGCTCTCGTTCCACCCTCCCTTGTTTAGGGGAAGACGAAATCAAAAATGCGAGAGGAGTGCTGTCTATGTTAGCACGTTGGAATGTGCCTCGGTTGCCTTTAGTGGATTTTGTATCCAATATGGGAACTTATGGTTTCCTGCATCAAGTTATCCCTTTTTTAGGGGATACCAGGATATGGGAATGCATTACACTTTCATTCCCATTTTCCCTTTTTTAGGGGAAAACAGAAAAGTGCAAAAAAGGATATTGCAGCGCCCCCACTATGGATTTTATGAAAATAGCCTTATGGCCTATTTCGGATCACTATGGGTGCTTTGGGTTTTCTACGTCAAGTTATCCCTTTTTTAGGGGATACCAGGACATAGGAAAACATCACCTTTCCATTCCCATTCTCCCTTGTTTAGGGGAGAACGTGAAAGTGCAAAGAAAGATGCTGCGAGGCCCCACTGGATCCAAAATGTTTTAGAGTCGCCATCTTTATTTTAAGGAATAAATAAAGCAAAACCAAAAAGAAAACCATAGATAATGAAAAACGGGTTCGGAGGCTAAGTTACGAGTTGGGAAGGTGCTAGGCACCCAACTCGCCCTTTCGGTCTCAAAACAGTTTTTGGCTAAATTATGCTTGTTGTTATATTAATTTAACAGATAAATATAGCATTAACTGCCTACAAATACATCCATTATGTCTACATTATTTACAGACTTCCAACTACCTCTTTTACAAATAATCACAAATATACTTGAAAATATTTGGCCATAATAATGGCTACATTTAGTACTATTTCTTAATTAAATCCGGGCAGCATAACTGCTTATATATCTACATTGGACCGGATTGGAAATAATACTTTTATAAATAAAGACTTTAATGAATAAATAAAGCAAATAATTATAAATATACCTGAAAATATTTGGCCATAATAAGCGTAACGATTCCGAACACGAAATCCAACACGAAATCGAAGGTCGTGCTGAACTAACTTAATAAGAGGACAAGCACTTGATAAACAGTAGTGCTAGTCAAACAGTCGAGCAAACTCGCTCTAAACATGAACATAACACCGCACTAAAATACGGTATTTCAAAAATCAAATCAGCGGAAGCAATATAAGAAAGAAGTCCCAAGCTATGAAGCTCGAAACCAACAACAATGAAACCAAGAGAGACATTATCTCTCAAAGGAGGAAAAACAAAACTCGCGTGCCGCAACATTGCATACGCTGATCAAACCATCGGCACTCCAAGCCGGCGTTTCAACAAAGAACCAACCTGATATAACAATTACCCAACGGCTAAAGCATACCGGGGTCAACCAACAACTATAAGAAGTAGAACAAGGAAATTCCCCCAAGGCTACTGCGTGCCCGGGAGACAACTGAAATAAATACTAAAACCACAAACAAGGCACGACACAACACGTCGGCCCAAAAATAACCAATACCAATACCCAAGTATTCTACCCGACTGTAAAGTTTAAATAACTTTACAAAATGTCGATCTCACAAGAATAGCAAAGTACATGAAATCAATGACAATGCTAAAAAGGAACAAGACTCCACAAGTCGCTACTCGAGAAGTCCTGCTACAAACACAAACCACACGATCTAACCTCGATCTATCGACCATTGCGCCACTACGTCTCGATCTACTCGACCTCGGTCGGCTATCGCAACTAAAAACAAGTACGAGATGAGTCATAATGACCCGACGCTGCGCTACTACAATATATATGCAACATATAATTATGTAACATAAACATAACTGGTGTCATTTAATATATGACAGAAAAACCCGTGAAGAGGCGTCGTATCGTTTCGATACTCCACAAGATATCCACTCCTTCTTACTTACTAACCCGTCCAAATGAACCAGGGTGTAATTCCCTGTTCACACACAAATCAAATGAATTAGATGGTAGTTCCCACAAGACATCATATGCAAGTATACATATCATTATATATACGAATCAAGCTATTCACACTGTTACCACGTGTAAGGGTGCATGTTTATATATATACACCTATACCAGTATGTATATCTCTAAATATACATATCAAATCTCCCATAAAATCATCATGCATAAGTGTGCATATCTATATATATACACATCAAGTCTTTCATATATCTCATATACAAGTATGCATATATCTATATATACATATCAAATCTCTCATATAACATCAGCCAATACAAACATGGTCAATAAGATCTCATGTTCAACTAACACTTTGTTGTCACATAAGTGCCCATAGGAGGCCACATAAGGGATAGAGAAGATACCAAATCACTGTCATCGTATTACTCCAGCAATCACAACTGTTAATCATATCGTGCCAATGATACCCGTGTTCAGGTATCAAAGTACCGAGCTCTCTTCTCGGGTCTGAGTTCTCTACTCAGGAAACTAGCCCTAGCCAATGTGCTCAATTGGTTACGACAAAGGGGCTACTTCCCTAGCTGGTGGAGGTGTGTGTGAAACCCGAATCCGGCGGCGATACATTACAATCACGAATCCCATAATTCGTGAAGGCAATGCATCGTCCCACCATCATCATCAAAACTCAAGTAATGCCAGCTGGACTTATATGCAATGCACAAGTAGATGTTTACTTGCTAATTCTCAAGTAGATACAATGACCTACTAAACTCATACGATTATGCACATTGTTACATAAATCACAAAACCACAATAGGAACTCATTTAAGTCTCTAAATCATAAGTGCCAAGTTTGTTCACTCTATTCAATTCAAGTCCCAAAAGCTAGTAATCTAGTCAACTGGAATATAATTGTCATAGGATCTCACCACGATCCTCGTAAGGTTCAATTGTTCCTTAACTCGACTCCGTTGAGTCTTTACTACAATTCCAACCAAATAGAGTTTGAACACTATATGTGTCCCAAGACTCTTTTCTATGTTCTTGTTTGAGGCATAGCAAGGTTCTCATTCCATTTAGGAATCTTAGTTCAAGTCCCAAGTCAATTATATAAGGGAAGCCTAAGTTGATTATTGTGAAATCAAGCTTAGTTCAATTTTGATTCATAATTCCACTTAATAGTAGAATCCAAGTTCACCACAATTCATTAACTGTAGAACAGATCAGGCACGAAGGCAAATACATTCAATATGGTCATAAGTCATATCATAGAAACACAAAGAAGAATCAATTCTTGACAAGGTAGGAAATCATGCATTTAGTCATAATATAAAATGTGACGACCCGACCCGGACCCCAATGCGAGATCCCGAGTCGTGCCGTCCAAATAATCAATAATACAAGCATGCATAAGTAGGATTATAAAATTCATGTGGCGCAACATCGCATACGAATAACAACTCGGCTACACTTGGCCGGAAAAACAACCTAAAATAAACAAGTCATCGGCGACGTTACAGCCGGAACCCAACATCTACTCCTACAATTATTAACACATGCTTATAATAACCTCAACGACCACAACATGCCGGAGACAACAATAACAACAAAATTAAACGAGCTTTAGCGGAAGAAAACCGTAGTGAACCATACACATATGAACAGGCTCGACATATAAGTCGGCATACCAAAAGATTTCAAGTATCAAATAGTTAAGTCTATTACAACAACAAAAGCAACATGAACCCCAAGCCAAGTCTACATGACTTGCTTCCCAACGTCCTTTCCAAAATAAAAGGTTAACTAATAAATGTCCAAAAGAGCAACCTGCTAACACAACAACCAAACGAGTACAAGCGAGTCTATCCCGGACCGTCTCCTCGGCTCGGATCTAAGGAAAGACAAAGCAAACAAATAGGGTAAGTCGAAAGACTTAGTAAGTTACTACAATGCATGTTCATGTTATAGCATGACATATATCACAATTATGACATGTTATCATCATTTACACTTAGCACATATCATCATATAGCACTTAGCATATTGTTCATATAAGTGCGTAAAGTAAATCATACAAGTAGGATATGATAGTCACGCACCGTAGCTCCCCGCAAAACATTCATTCTTGGTTCGTGCCATCGATGTTATGTGAATTCATCGACTCATACCGAGAACCTACTCGATCTCAATAGCAAGCCTTAAGCGACTTAATACGGCAAAGGGGCTACTTCCCCACTGCGCCACGGTGGAGGGGTGTGTGAAGTCCCAGGTACGGCGATCCATAGCAAGCACGAATCCCATAATTCGTGAAGGCGATGCATCGTCCCACCTTGACTCAATAAACAAACCAATTTATGCCAGCTGGACTCAA
The DNA here is from genome assembly GCA_013146195.2 of Codonopsis lanceolata. Lineage (NCBI taxonomy): Eukaryota > Viridiplantae > Streptophyta > Magnoliopsida > Asterales > Campanulaceae > Codonopsis > Codonopsis lanceolata. Next base: position 8,750,248 of record CM028383.1, on the reverse strand, counting down.
TGCAATGCACAAGTAGATATTTACTTGACTTTAAACCAATTAAGGACCGAATCCGACACAAGGCGGACTCGTCCGACAAAGTAAGGTGTTAATCTCTACGAAAAACACATCAAGGCAATTAATTGCTCAAAACCAATCTTCATAACAACTTGTTATAATCAATTAAACCAAACTCATACTTGAGTAAACCAAATCAAACGATGTTCAAACTTCGTAGGATTGAAACTAGAGTTCAACATGTTCAAATCTTCCTAGAGTCGACTCAGTTGAGTCTTTCCTCTAAATTCCCAAATTTGGAGAAATTGAAGCTATGTGCTTCATAACCCAACCTAGGTCAATTCTAGGTTCAACAAGGTATAAAATTCACCTAAAACATTTTAATGCAATTCATGTTCTTCATGTAGTCCAATATTGAGGATACAACACATAACAATTTCACACATACCACATAGGCATAATTTAGGGCATTCCCAAGTAATATCACTTTCATCAACAAACATGCTACATATTTCTAACATGTTCAAGACCTCAATTAACATGATAAAAGAGTAATTTAAACTCCCAAAGGCAAGAATTTCACCTAGACATGCTCCTAGCAAAATCATACATTTAAAATTCCAAATGAAAAGCATAGGAAGCAATTATGTGTCCTCATTGACCTCACACATCATAAACTTTGTTTCCTTAGGGTCAATGAGAACAAAAATGAAGAAGAGTAACTTACCTAGCTTGAGTGAAAACTCAAGAGAATCCAAATCTAAACGGTGAAGTCGTCCCTTTCGTCTCACCCGTCGAGAATCCGAAGTTTGGCGGCGATCGAACGGTGGAATCCTTGGGGATCGGAGGAAGAAGATGAAGCTAGGGCTCAAAACTCAAGCCCCCAACTCTCTCTCTCTCTAACTTGTGAGAATAGGATGAACAAATGAAGAGTTTTCAGAAAATTTGGTCAAGACTTGGTATTTATACCTCCAATCAAGAGAAGGGTACAAGAGGTATTTCTCAAGTGCAATTAGTGAAACTTAGGGAGTTAACAACCACTAATCCAAACTAAATTAACCTCTAATTGATGTTAGGACTTGATTAGGACTAAGTGTGGGTATTTAGGAAGGGTTTAGAGGGGGCTTAAAGGGGGTAGGATAGGCATTTCACGACCTAACTCAAAACAGGGCAAGAAAAAATCCGTAGCAGATCTGCAGGGTGAGGCGCGCCTCACCTCTATGCGGCCGCCTCAATCTACGAGGCCATTCCCAAGTTCAGTCCATTTTGAATTTGCTCTCTGCATTTGAGGCGGGCGCCTCACCAGCTCCCATGCGGCCGCCTCGGCTCCAGAATCTCTAAAACTTGACCTAAACTTGATCTAAATGGTCCCAAACTTTTGGGCAACCATTCTAAGGTCTAACCCTACTCAAAATGAGTCGGAAACACACCCGAACAACTCCCGGAACAAGATAGAACAAGGCGCGAACCACGCGACGAATGAACAACGAATCAAACTACAATCAAACACCATTCAAACTAGGATATCTTGGACATGAAAGAGACTTGTTTCAACATGATTAAGACCTGAATATAAAGCCAAGAACTCAACGAACACTTCGTACGTCGAAATAGAAGCAAATACGAGCAACGAGAGGAATCGCTAAGGCCAACTACAACGCGATTAAACCGGCGATTCAACAAACAAGTTTATATGATTCTAAGCATGTTATGGACTTCTATAATGATCTATGAATGATTATAAAACATTTATATAACAAGTAAACATGCTCACAATCAACCAAGAAAGTATAAAGACAAGCATAGAATGCACAAGCAAAATTATGGGGCGTTACATAAAATATACACAGTATTCCACATTCACCTATGAAATTCAACAGAGTCACAACTTAACCATCAGTCCATTAAGTACTATCCAAGACTACTCCGTTAGTCTCGGATCATGAAGCCATTTACTAAACTCTTCCTAGAGTAGTAACTCATTCAATAACACAAAAGTCGATGGTAGTCAAAGACTTAAGCAACACTAGAGCGGTAATAACCCGTAAGGTCAAACCATACCGGTGAGTCTTAGATAACAACATGGTCATCCTAGCGACTTATACAAGTAGACTCCATGTATAGAGTACTAAAGATAGCCCCAATCCAAATCATCTTATAGAATAGTCCTCAAATTCATTATTTCAACAAGTAGGTGTTTTTACTCATTAAAGAATCAAGTAGGAATTCGACAAGAGCGAATTCAACATGTCAAGTAGATACATCATTCTACAACATGCTCTCAATTGTGCATTTGCTTCACACAATCACATAAACCACATAAGAACTCGATTGAGTCTTATAATCACTCATATCAAACATGTCCTTCAATCCATCCCAAAGTCACGTAAGCTAATATATTAGTCTAACGCACTACAAATGTCGTATGGATTGAATGTGGAGTCGGTATTGTTCAATAACTCCCTAATCTCAACTCCGATGAGTTTACTAAAATTCAACCAAGTTGAGCATTGATACTATATGCATCACATTTCCCTTTCCTAAGTTATCCTTTCATTTAGAACTCGATAACTAGGCCGTTCATGATCTTAAACTAGCCTTAAGCACAATCCCGAGTTTCAAACCCTAGTTTCGGTGATTTTGTTAAACCTTGAATTGAAACATATTCCTTCACAAGAGTTATTCCTAAGCTCATTATAAACAACATTCATGCTTTACAAAATGTCAAAATCACAACTTCATAGAGAATTCATAAAATCCTACACATGTTTCAAAGGTTGAATTGGAGGATTTCTCTTCAAAAAATGTGTTCACAATCATGAATAGAACAACTATAATGAAGGGGTCATGCTATTTTATTGAATATGAAAATCTCAGGGATTTCCCAACGTACCTTAGTCCTAAGATTAATGGAGGAAAGGTTGATTAGAGCAAGGATTGTTGTAGAGAAGATCGAGAGCTTCGATTTGGTGGTCTCGGTTCGACGATCGGACCACCGGATCTCCGGGAAATGATCTCTCAAGTTGGTGTGACCTCCATGGACGAAATTTGGAGCTATGTATCTGAATCTCTGGTTATGGATGAACAAAAATGGTTGGAAGGGATGAATTTTGTGTTTATATACTTCCCAAGAAGTCCCTAATCCAAGTGAAGTGATTAAGAGGCTTTCTATTGGCTAAGGCATGAAGACCATTGATAGGCCATGATCCAAGGGTTCACAAGGGTCTTAGACAAGTCAAAAAAGGTGGCTTTGAGTCACAATGGACGTCCAAGGTCCAAGGGTTCAAGAGTCAATAGCCAAATCCACTCAAAACTCACAAAACCAGATTCTGGAAAACAGACAGTCAATCTTGTAAAATCGACCAAAAATAGCTCAAACCTCCAAATGAGGTTATTATAGATTTTTATGAAACTAGACTCATTAAAATATAGTTTAGAATTTTAAATTACTCAATTTGGACTTATATACATCAAAATATGGCTACTACAACTTCAAGTACAGAAGCTGATTTCCTGAAAACATAATTCTGGCACAGACGTAAGTCAAGACCTAAATGAGGTATTTATACACCTTGTAAAAATACCATATTTTACAGAGAGTATCCTAACATATGTAGATAAAACATACTAAAGTTTTAGAAAATTCTCTTTAGTAGATTGGTACCAGAATTTTCCCGAAGTTCGCCCAAAAACAGGACTGAATCTGTGAAGTGATATGTTGGTCATCTTATTTCCAAATGCAACAAATCTATGAACATTAATTGTGCAAGCATGAGAAATACTAGTACACTTGGTCTAAAACTTAAATGAACTTCTCGCAAGTTGAAAGCACAAACAATACAAGCAACGAAGGCAAACACAAGAAACCCTAAGGCTCAAACGAAGCAACAATGCTTCTAAACTCTCAACCAAGCATACAACAACTAAGATGAACATTGTAAATCTTTTATGCAAGGTACTAAGACTCCAATGAGACTTATTTAGGTCCTATCATGTTAAGACGAACACTCAACGCATTAACAACAAAGCATGCAACACGAGAAAGTCAAATACACGAAGGTTCGGGGTCTTACAATAACGGCTATATTTAGTACTATTTCCTAACTAAATCCAGGCAGCACAACTGCTTATATATCTACATTGGGCCGGATTGGAAATAATACTTTTACAAAATAAAAGACTTTAAAATAAAACTTACAGACAGCCTAGGGTGTGCTCGCTCTGTCCTTCTCGGGAGAGGGAGACTTTTGTTGCTGCTACTGATGTGTTTTGGGCCGAGTGACGGCTTATATATGGTGTTTTTGGCTCACTCACTCGGGCAGAATGACGGCTTAGTTTTGGTTTTGGCTTATTTGGTTGGGCGGAATAACGGCTTATATGGGTTGATTTTCAACCTATTACTCGGGCAGAGTAACGACTTACTTTATGGTTTTTGGGTCGGGGAAATAGGGTGGATACCTAGCTGGGGGGCAAAGGCTCACTTCTACCGGTTGGATTTATGTTTGGAGGAGATTTGGCAGGGTTTCGAGGCTTTTTGAGGTGATCGTTCACTCTCTCGCACCGCTCTCTATTTCTCCAGCGTAACGATAACGTGGAGAATTTTATCGAAGGAATTCTGTTCTGAATGATCGACTGAAGGCCTGTATTTATAGGCTCATTTGAGGACACAGAAGGAAATAAAATTCCTTCTTCGCGCTTCAGCCGATTGTACATCAAGCGAAGGAATTGCATTTTACGGCAAATGATTTGAAGAAACTGGACGCAAACAACTAAATTGGGCACCATGCCCATGAAAATTGGGAGCCATGCCCAATTTTGGGGGTGGCCATGCCCAATTTCAAACTTCTCCCTTTTTTGTGCACTTTGGTCCCTGCAGTTCGTCCTTTTGCGCATCCTGCTTTGTCCTTTTGCACTTTTGACCCTGTAACTTGACATTTGTTAATGTTTTAACAGGTTTTGATATTTTATGTCATGTCACATACCAGGGGTACGAAATTGGGGTGTCTACAGAGCCCCTCAACGATGGAGTCTACGGGTAACCCGCAACTTACTGAGTAGACGAACATCGTTGATAAGAATAGACTCTCCAATTTCGTTCAATTGTAAAACGAGGGAGAAAGATGCAACAGGTAGCAGTTATAATGCATCAATTTATAACGTGAGACAAACCTCCATATCCTAGACATTTTTAGTCAATTATAGCAGGTTATCGCAGTTTTTAAGCAGATATGCAAATTAAGTGCTCTGATGGTCGGACCTACTATAGTAGGCTGCCTACGTATCCCTTAATAAAAGGAATCAGACCAAACGTAGTTCGGCCAAAACCTAAACCATCATTCAAGCAACGATCGTGCCTACCGAAATAGGCTGCCTACATATCCTTATACAAGGAATCAGACCGAGACGTAGTTCATTCAGCTGGGGACTAAATGTTGCGGTGCAAGTGTGGCAATGCTAAATGAGCAAGTGCATGCAAAGCTTTATCAAATGAGTGCTGCAAAGGTAAATATCGTGCTGTGTTTGGTCGCATCTATCGAGATAGACTGCCTACGTATCCTTAGCTAACGAATCAGACCAATCGTAGCTCGCCTGTGGCTGTGCGGAGTGAATTGTTTCCTAGGAACTCAGCCTCTACTGGAGAACAAGACCTTTCCCTATAAATCCGGGGCTGCGTACCCCTTAAAGGAAAGTTTTCCACACAGCCAATGAATAGAATGCATTGCCTCTTCAGGAACTCAGCCTTCAACGGAGAACAAGACCTTTCCCTATCAATCCGGGGCTGTGTACCCCTTAAAGGAAAGTTTCCAAACATCATACAAATGCACTGCTAAAAAGGAAAATACCTTCCTTTCCTTTACCTTTGTCGTGTCCATGCGGCGAATTGCTGCTGCTGTTGCTTTGCTGCTGCTTGCTGCTTTACGCTGTTCTTTGCTGCTCTTGCTGCACTTTGTTGGGGATTCTTATTTTGTCACTGTTCCAGCCCTTGCTGGAAAATCTTTTCCCCTGTCCCGCTGTGTTTTTGGCTTTAGCTGGAAAATCTTTCTTAATGCTGCTGCATTTTCTTTACTGCTCCTTCTAACCTTGGTTAGAAGCTTTCTTTTTCTTGTTGTAGCATCTCTTGGTACCAGCTGGATCATCTTTTCTTTGTCTTTCTTTTTTGCTCCATCTTTCAGCCTTCAAATTTAAAAATTTCTTCTTCTGCCGCCGCATTTTTCTTGTTGTATGTACCTGAAAATTTTTCTTTCTTGTACATGCACTTTCCCCTCTCCCGATTTTTTTTTGTTTTTTTTTTCTGTTTTTTTTTTGTCCGCCTGGATATACTTCTGATCTGCTAGATTTTGGCACTGTCTGGCACTTTTTGAAGCATTCCTGACTTTATTAATAATGCTTATGCATGTTCTATTTATGCCTAAATGATGCAATTAGATAATGATGCATGAAATTTATGCAATTTATTCTTACGATGCATGATTAAACTAGTGGTCACTATTTGACCTTATTATGCATGATTTATACTATAAATGCGAATGAGGCTATATGATGCATGCTTATGCTGCAGGGACATAGTGAATGCCATGGGAATATTTATTTTCATGATTGGGGGCATTTTTTTTTAGCGCACCCCTAATGCAGCTTATTGGATAATAAATGCAAATGTTAGATGCATGTACTACTTTATTTGATGCACATGATGCCTAAAATTTACAGGATGCTTATTAATATGATGCATGGATATTTTCCTATTCTATCATGCATGCAATAATGCAAAATACAGTACATATCTTTAAGATGCCAAATGCATTTTTACAATGCCTAAAATGCAAAAATGTTTATCTATATGCAAAGCAATACGAATTTTTTTTTGTTTTTTGTTTTTTGTTTTGTTTTGTTTTGTTTTGTTTTTTTTTTTTGAAAAAAAAGAACCTGTACAATGCAATCTAGTTTTATATGATGCAAAATAATATTAAAAAAAACACATGCAGACTCAAAACGCACGCACAAAGCAAAGCTATACCGACCTAACAGGTAATGGCACGTTGTTTATCCAAAATGGATTTTAAAGGAATATACCTTCGGGTTTGAACATGCTTTCCCTTTTTTTTTTTAATGATGTGCGGGGAGAAGAAAAGGCAGATACCTCCTCCTGTTCTTGGCCATATATTTGTTGCAGGGCTATACTTGGCATAAGACTATTCTCACAACCCCTTGCATTTTTCTTCGCAATCAGACAGGACAGCAGTGAATGGTCGGAATCCAAGCTGTCTGGCTGTTTCAGGACAATGGCAACGCAGATGATAAATAGGACGAGGACACTTCTGGTGCTTCTCATTCTGATGAGACTGAGCCTTTTCTGTGCCTTGCAGAAGTAGCATATGGGCCCGGCCAGGCAGACGCCGCAGGTACTGATGGACCACCTTGGGGCTTAAGCTGCAAAAGAAGGGATAATTTCTGGGGGAAACAAAGGGGGTAGAGGCAATAATAGATATGTACAGGCAATTAATGCATAACCTAAATTTCTTTAGCACTCATTCCTAAGTTGCACCTTAGGACCTGTAATATTATATTTTAGTGTTTTATTGTGAGCTTCCTGTCGTGGTTTTTCTTTTTCTTCTGTCAGTCGAGCCCATTTGCCTGCTGAAGATCTGGAGGTAGGATGCTGAGGTTTCAAAGAGTGTCTTCCCTCTCCTTATTCTTCTGATATATATATTTTTTTATTTGCTCTAACTTTTGCCTAGGCTGCCCTTTCGGGTTTTCAACCTAGCGAGCCCTTATTTCTCCTTTTTTTATTTGTTTTTTTTTCTTTTTTTTATATGCCCTAACTTTTGCCTAGGCCACCCTTTCGGGTTTTCAGCCTAGCGGGCTGAAGAGGGAAGCACTTGCCAGATAGGGTGGCTCAAGCATAATACCTTTTGAGCTCATTGAGATTGGAAGGCTGAACAAAGTCTTATTTTGCCTGGCTTGCGAGGAATATGGCACCTCCTGATCGGATCTCTTTGATAATATACGACACATCGTGGAAGAGAGTGGTAGCAGCCTTTTGATAAGTAGCCCCAACATTTTTTTTAGCCCAGACGGCATGACATGATAGCAGTAGGTCCCCCAAGGGGTGGTGAATGAGGTCCTTTCTTGGTCTCCTGCTACCTTTGATTTGACTATGGCCCAGCATGCTGTTGATAAAAAAAAACTTGTTGGGTTTGGGAATGGTCACTACATTGGACAGCCAGATCGGGTATTTTCCTTTTTTTTTTACTCCCCCTTTTTTTTTTCACTACCCGAATGAAGTTGACGTGCGGCTGTTTCATGATTTCCCTTCTTTTTTTTTTTGAACTTGTAGTGACCGTTCCGGCTTGATACGGCGGAGATTTTGTCTGATTGGCTGAGCATCCGGACATATGAGGGTCCGGTGTTTGGCTATGGCTGGGTCTACCCCGACACATCTTCCTAGGACCAGGTAAGCATGTCCACGAACTTTTTTGAGGAGATCCATGAGTGGTGCCCTTTTCAGAACCTTGCAGGGAGTTGCCGATTTTGACTTCTTTTGATTTCATTGTCTAGCCCCAGATTGATCGTGGATCAGTCTTCAGTTGCTGTTGATGATGTTGTCTCTGGTGCTCTGCTGACTTTACAAGCTCAAGCAAATAACTCTTTTTTTTTTGTTCGGGGTCCTATTAAATGACTCATTATTATAATGATTTAATGCGTCTTTTAATATAGGTGCAACTAAGAAATAAGCAAAGACATTTAGATTATTATTAAAAGCAAACCGTATAGGGTTTATTACATTATTGAGGACATGGGGTTTGAGATCCTCAATTTTATGGAGCGGATTGGTAGATGACCAATCCGTAAAGCTAGGGAAAGGAATAGGGATAATATATCTGAAGTGGTCTACCAGATCTGCGGGTGTTAAAAGCGGGTCGGTCGTAGTATACTAGTTCTGCAGAGGCTTATTAGAAATAGACTCAAACTCAGCAGGGAGTTTTTTTTAATAATAAGTGCCTTTGTCCATCATACCCAGGAAACTGTCCCCCAAATCTTCATTAGAAACTTCTTGGTTTAGAAATTTAAGCATCATGGTTTTCAAATTTTCGATGTCAGCCTCCATTTTGGTGGGCGGGAGAGTTGGGTTTTGGTATATGCTGGCTGGATTAGGGTAGGCTGGGTTAATTTCTGGCTGCGGTGTCTGGTAAGGGTTTTGGGCAGGATATGGATATTGTGTTGGGTATGGATATTGGGCAGGATATGGATATTGGGCAGGATAGAGATATTGGGCTAGACATGGATTTTGGGCTGGATAGGGATTTTGGGCTGGATATGAAATTTGGGCTGGATAGGGATTTTGGGCTGGATATGGAATTTGGGCTGGATATGGATTTTGGGCAGGATATGGATATTGGGTTGGATAAGGATTCTGGGTAGGTTAGGGATATTGGGTTGGATAAGGACTTTGGGTAGGATAAGGAGGGTGTGATGAAAAATGGTTAAAATTTTGGTAATAATAGGCATTTGGTGGGTTGGTGTTTGGCTGGGGAATTGGGTTTGGAGGAACATGGAAGGTGGATGCTTCTTGGGGGACTGCAGGGGAAGAGATTACCTTACTTTCTGCTGCCATACTGCTTGGATTTGTATTTTCTCTGTATTGATTCTGCCCTTGTCTGATATGATATTGATACCCTCTGTTCTGATTTCTGCACTACTTTCCCGTACCAACCGGCCAGTACTATCTCTGCCTTTCCAAATTTGGGCCAGGTTTTTTAGAAAAATGGGTTATGGAGGAGGTATCAGAAGGCTGGCTGAAGGCTTTCTGGGTTTGGAGTACAGCGTGCCTTTATTAGTGTATTTTATTATTGTTTGTTTTTGTTCCCTACAATTGACTGGATAAGCACCTGCTTTATTTTGACGGTCTCAGGACTTTTCCTGGAACTGTGGATTCTTTCTCCAGAGTATAGGACCAACGTATTCCACCTACCTTTCGACTCTCTAGGACTGGACTGGTCCCAAGCGAAGGGCCTATACTCTTTCCAGGATCCACCATTCGAAATAGTCTAGGTCGAGCATCCGAAAATAATAAATCAGCCCTAGTGTATTATTATTTTTTGACTTGCGCACATTTTTTTTTGACTTGCACTTTTTTTTTTGACTTGCGCACATTTTTTTTTTATAAGGGCTGACCCACGATTTAAAATGCAAAAACCGGTCGGTCTTTGAAGTGTCCTGAAAATTTATATGCAATCTAGCGTTGGCTCATGCAGGGGGTAGGCTGGCCATGGTGTAGGGTACCAGTTCGGAATATATTTATATGCATGTGCGCGTGTGTGTGGTATCTAAAAAACAAAAAAAAAAGTTTTTTTTTCAGATATAGAAATAGAAAATAAAACAGATATGGTCTGTCTTGCTGTTATTTATGGATTTCCTCGGCTTTTGAGTTTGAGCACGAGCAAGCAAGCATATCATCAAGAAATAGAAAGAAAAGCGGGGAATCTATCTATCCCTATTAATTACAAATGGGTCCTAATTCCCAAAATAAAATGACAGAATGAATGCACACACACACACACACACACACACACACACACATATATATATATATTATTTATTTATTTATTTTTGCAATTTTTTTTGAAAAAAATAAAATACGAATATTTTCAAGTATATCTGTAACAGTGTTTGAAATGAAACTGCTGCAAGATGGAGGATCATATCCACAAATATAGACACGGATGTTAAAGGAACACAATATTCAACTGTTTAAATTAATATAACAAGCATACTTTAGCCAGAAACAAAAGAAAAAAAAGTTTTGGTTACTGAGTCTAGCCCTCCATTTTTATTTATTAAAATAAAAACGATCTCCTCAGCTGAGTCGCCACTGTGGGTTCCTCGGAACGTGCTCCGCGCCGCGCCTTGGATAGGGGCGCGTGCGACGGCGGATGCGGACACCACTGCTCTCGTTCCACCCTCCCTTGTTTAGGGGAAGACGAAATCAAAAGTGCGAGAGGAGTGCTGTCTATGTTAGCACGTTGGAATGTGCCTCGGTTGCCTTTAGTGGATTTTGTATTCAATATGGGAACTTATGGTTTCTCGCATCAAGTTTTCCCTTTTTTAGGGGATACCAGGATATGGAAATGCATTACTCTTTCATTCTCATTTTCCCTTTTATAGGGGAAAACGGAAAAGTGCAAAAAAGGATATTGTAGCGCCCCTACTATGGATTTTATGAAAATAGCCCTATGGCCTATTTCGGATCACTATGGGTGCTTTGGGTTTTCTACATCAAGTTATCCCTTTTTTTAGGGGATACCAGGATATAGGAATACATCACCTTTCCATTTTCATTCTCCCTTGTTTAGGGGAGAACGTGAAAGTGCAAAGAAAGATGCTGCGAGGCCCCACTGGATCCAAAATGTTTTAGAATCGCCATCTTTATTTTAAGGAATAAATAAAGCAAAACCAAAAAGAAAACCAGAGATAATGAAAAACGGGTTCGGAGGCTAAGTTACGAGTTGGGAAGGTGCTAGGCACCCAACTCGCCCTTTCGGTCTCAAAACAGTTTTTGGCTAAAGTATGCTTGTTGTTATATTAATTTAACAGATAAATAAAGCATTAACTGCCTACAAATACATCCATTATGTCTACATTATTTACAGACTTCCAACTGCCTCTTTTACATATAATTACAAATATACTTGATGTGACGACCCGGCCCGGGCCCGAGGTGGGACCGAGGGTCGGATCGCCCAAATAAGGAGGAAACAAGTAATCAATAAAACATGCAAGGACCACTTAATTTACAAAAACGACGTGACGCAACATTGGAGTCGCAGCACGCCTCGGCACCAAACGGCCGGATATTTTTAAAACTTTTAAACCTGATAAACAGTTAAACAAATATAACCAAGTCTTCGGCGACACTACATGCCGGAACCCAATCTAACAGTTCAAAGACAAGAATTTCTAAAGAGCTAAAAGCATGCTCAGCGGAAGACTAAAACGTGGAGGGATAATAACAAGTTAACCGAGGCTCGGCTTACACAATGCCGGCACAAAAGGGTTACAAGTACTACAAGTATAAACTACTAGCAGTTAAGATTTACAATCAAGTTCTACACAAATACCCAAGCACAGTCTAGTTGACTTGCTTAACCCGTCGTCCTTACAAAAATATAAAACAAGGGAAAGAGGGCATCTAAACCACCTCTTCAAATAACATCGGCGCACCAAAAAGGGCACAAAGCACGAACACCGCGAGTCATCGAGCAGGACCTGTCTTGCTAAGATCTAAAGCAGTAAAAGGGGAAAGGGTAAGTCATAAAGACTTGTAAGCTATCAATCATGCATGTCATGGCAATATGCATCATTCAAGGCAAGATATCATTTTCAGGCAAGATTTCATATTCGAGGACAAGATATCATCATGTATTCAAGATGCACATTGTTTCACATAGGTGCTCGTAATTAAATCACATAGGATCGGGATATATCGAGGCCGGGCCGCTACGTAGTTCTGCATACAAGCGTTATCGGAAAGTGCGGGTATCGAATGTGTGTAGTACATCGATCTTCCGAGGAGATGCAGGGATAGTCCAATGGTGCTCTTAATGATTACAACAAGGGAGCTACTTCCCCACTGTGGCCACAGTGGAGGCGTGTGTGAACAAAGACAGGTATGCCAGCTGGACTCATGCAAATGCCAAGTAATGTTTACTTAACAAAAATTCTCAAGTATAGAACGAGGTCGACAAGAGCGATCTCGTTCAAGACAAGTAAATTATTCTCATCAATAACCAAGCAGGATTGAGTTCGTCAAGAGTAACTCACATGTCAATTAGTCATGCTATAATATGACATTCAAGATCAAGCAAGGTAATCAGTTCAAGTTCAAGAGTCTAGAATTATTATTCTTAGGAAGCGCGTTTAGAACGTCGAAGGGATGGGTCGGTGAGCCGGTATTGTTCAATGGCTCGCTAAGCTTGACTCCGTTGAGTCATCTATAACAATTCATCCAAGATGGATAAGACGCTAAATGCATCATGAACCTTTTCTAAGTTCTCGTATATGATCGGCTAGGTCATTAATCTATTAAACAACCGTAGTTAAGAATTTTCATCAATAATCAAGCAGGAAGGAGTTCGACAAGGGCGAACTCAATATGTCAAATAGACATTCTATTTTATGACATCAAGAATCAAGCCAGGTAACCAATTCAAGTTTCAACAGTCTAGAATCATCATTCTTAGAGGAACGTGTTTAGGACGTCGTAGGGATTGATCATTGAGCCGGTATTGTTCAATGGCTCACCTAAGTTTGACTCATTGAGTCGTCTCTACCAATTCATTCAAAGGGGTTAAGATGCTAGATGCATCCAAAATCCTTTTCTAAGTTCTCGTAGATGATCGGCTAGTCATTAATCCATTTAATCAACCGTAGTTAAGTAATTATCGATAATTCGAATTCAAGGGCCTTAGAATCATTCTTTCAAGGTTATTAAAATGCAAGGGTCCAAGAACATTATTTTCTCGTAAGGGAACATAGATCACAATTTATACTAGGCCTAGGACCCAATCCAATAGGATGATCAATACAAGGCATAGGAAACCCTAGAATCATAATTCCCAAGAGTTATCAAGAGTCGTAAGTCCAAGAACATTTGTTATTCTTAAGAAGGCATAGAACGTATTCAATTCGAGGCGTAGGACTCACTCAATAGGATGGACATTGTAGCATGTGAAACCCTAGAAGGTCATCATCTCCAAGAGTTATCAAAAGTTATTGGTCCAAGAACAATAGTTGTTCCTAAGGGGACATAGAACTCTTTTAATTCTAGGCATAGGAATTCAATAGGATAGACAATTCATGGTATATGGAACCCTAGAAATCATAGGTTTCCAAGAGTTACTGTCAAAATCTATTAATTCCAAGAACATTAATTGCTCCTAAGGAAGCATATAACATAGTTAATTCTAAGCATATGTCTCAATCAACAAGATGGACATTAAATCAAATCCCAAGAGATCAAAACATCCACAATCATAGTTTGGACATGGAAGAAGCATGGAGATCAAATAGAAAAGGGAAACATGGCAATTCTAGCATGTATCCTAAGGGGAAATCGATAGCTTACATTCACCAAGGAAAAGGATTGAAGGACACAAAGTAATCGGATGGAATCGTTCTCCTCGTCGGTAGCTTCACTCCGGTAGTCTCGGTTTGGCAAGCGGAGGTCGGGAGCTCAATCTAGGGAACACACACACACTAATCTCACCTATTCTCTACACACACACCATGGCAAGAGAGAGAGAGAAAATCGATTATGAGAGGATTAAGGCAAAGTCAACAAGAGAGGCCTTTTATATCATGCATGATCTTGGTGGAATTCCAAGTGTCAAGGGAGAGGGAAGGTGGAATCCACATGTCCAAAGGTGATTGCTTGGGATTAGGACTAATCTAGCTTAATTAGGGTTTAATAGGTTGGATTAGGGCCAATTAGAAGGGGTTTAAGTGGCTAAAGGTCACAAAGATTAAAGGGAAAAATTTCCGTAGAGCAGGAGGGTGAGGCGGGCGCCTCGGCCATGCGGCCGCCTCATCTTTGCCATTTTCAATTGCTCTCGACTTGATGCGCGCCTCGTTCGAGCCATGCGGCCGCCTGAACTTCTGGAGCACCAAAACTAGACCTAAACAAGTCCTAAATGGTCCCAAGCTCATGGGTAACCATTCTAGGGTCTAACACAACTCAAAACATGTCCGAAACACACCGACATCACCGGAACAAGGTAGGACAAGGCTCGAGTCAAGCGGCGATTGGTTGACGAATCAAACCGGATCAAGCGTCAATAAAACTAGGGTAACTTGGGCATGGAATAGGCTTGTTAAATCATGGTTATGACTTGAATACAAGTCCGGGAACTCAAGGAACAATTCACACGTCGAAATACGCGCAAAACGGGAGAAGGGTGAAATCGCTAAGGCCAAAACAAGGCAAGAAGGTTTCTAAACTTCCCAACAAGCTTACTATGATCAAGGCGAGCGTTCTAAGTCATCTAGGAAAGACAATAGAACCCTAACAAGTCTCGGTCGAGTGCAAACCAGGCCAAGGCAACACACGAGGCATAACGGGAAGGTATGCTAAGCATAGAAGGAAATCAAGCGATAAGGAATGCAATAACGATAATACGAGTCAGGCATGGACTAAAAGAGATATCTAATCATGTTAACGCATGAAACAAGCACGTTATTAGGGCATAGAACAAGTAATACAAGTAATGGGTTTTGGGTTCTCACATCCTCCCCCACTTAAAGGAATTTAGTCCCTAAATTCTTACCGGAGTCGTCGAGTAGGAAAGGGGTATTTCTCTCGCATATCAAGCTCGGTCTCCCACGTGGCTTCCTCAATATCATAATTCTTTCACAAGACTTACTAACGGAATTCGCTTCGTTCTCAATGTTTGTTCCTTAGTAACAAGAATCCTCACTGGTCCTTCATCACAAGAAAGATCGGGTTCGAATGAAATCTCATCGTAAACAAGGACATGCGATTCCTCTATCAAATACTCGCGTAGCATCGAGACATGGAATACATCGTGAACATTCGATAACGAAGGCGGCAATGCTAACCGATACGACAAAGCTCCAATCCTTTCTAGGATCTCGAATGGGCCAATGAATCTAGGTGAAAGTTTACATTTCTTCCCAAATCGCTTAGTACCGCGGGCGATACCTTCAAATCCGAGTCGCCAACCCGAATTTCTAAGTCGCGTCTCCGGTTGTCGCGTAGCTCTTACGTCTACTCTGGACTGCAAGCAATCTATCTCTAATAAGCCTCATATGGCGTCATTTCAATACTAGACTGGTAACTGTTATAAAAGCAAATTCAGCTAATGGCAAATGAGAATCCATGGCACAAGCACGTAACCCAAGCCTTCTAACGAGGCATCGATAAAATCACAAGGTTCTTGAAACACTAGGCAATGCTAGGATAGGAGCCGTAGTCAACCTCCTCTCGTGACTTGGAGTACCGAGGATATCAATAATAAACACAACCACAAGCAATCGAGATATTCATGAAAACCCTATTCATCAGGTCCATCAAAACTGCAGGTGCGTTGGACAACCCAAACGGCATCACAACAACTCATAGTGGCGTAGCAGCGTCTGAATGTCTTAGGGACATCCTCGCTCTAACCCTCAACCGGTGATAGCCGCTCCTCATGTCAATCTTGGAATAAACAAGCTGAACCCGAAGTGGATCAAAGAGGTCATCAATGCGTGGCAAGGGATACATATTCTTGATAGTATTACGGTTCAATGTCGATAGTCTATGCAAAGTCGTAAACTACCACATTCTTTCACAAACAATACCGGTGCACCCATGGGACACCCTCGGTTAAATGAACTCTCTATCTTGAGGTTCTTGCAACTACTCTTTCAATTCTCACAACTCATTGGAGTTATTACGTAAGGTGTTCTAGATATAAGCGAGGTCCCTGGCAATAGTTCAACGCAAAACTCTAATTCTCGGTCGGGAAGCAATGTGTAGTCCCAAAGTCGTGCTACAAGGACAAGGCAAGAAGAGGACAAGCATTTGCAAAAACAGTGGTGTGAGTCGAATAGTTACTAACGAGATCAATAAAGGTAGAGAAGTTGTATACAAAAATACGGGTCATGGAGAAACGAATCTGCGGAGGCGACAGGGAAAGAAATGCTTAAATATCATCTCCCATCGATTTCAAAGTCGAGTCATCTTGACTCTTGACAGGGTTCAAGGACATTATCGAGGTTTACTAGGTTCCAACAAGCGTGGACAATGAGGTGAAAATTCTTCTTTATCAACTAAGCAGGTGACTCGAATGCACGTGCAATAGTTGCACCAAGCTAACAACTTTCCAACAAAGAGTTTTCGGACTAACTAAATTATTCGGTCACAACACGCATCTATAGGATCTAACGTCCTAACAATAAAATCAAGTAGTCAATCATCATGGACCACATATTCGCCTTTCAAAGAAGGCATTCAATACCAGGCAATTCATTCGATCATGACACAGGTTCAATTTATTCATAGCATGATTTCAATATACACGTTGCACATATTTGCACAAGTAAAACAAGATGACACTTTCAATTTCATTCCAGTTGGTCATGGGTTCAGTCAATTCCTATATCATATTATACCATTCTAGTTCTACGACGAATACCTCTTGATAATCAAGTCGGGGGCCCTCGAAGTGACTTCAAAGCTTAAATCGTTTAGGATGCGGGAGGAGTTACAAATCACATAAGAGCATCCTTTATGAAGGTCTCATGCACATATAATATAATTACACTTAGGTATGGAAATCAATATCATGTACATAGTATTTTAGTCTACCATGCAAGTATACCATGTATGGAACATTCATACCCTTAACGATTCACTAATAATGGATAAATCCTTTTACAAAATGCTAATACTCTATTAATGCATTAGTCGAATAACGGTACAAGACAATAACTTAATAGTCCTTGGCTAGCAAATAGTTATTAGCTAGAAAACCTCAAATCACTTTGGGTCAAGGCGTAAGCGAGCTAACGATTAACCAATCATCGGTCGTGCGATCACCTATCGGGTACTCACCCGATCTCAACTTGAAACCACAACGATACCTTGAGCATTAAGGGTATCCCTTCAATCTCAATAATCGAAGCAGGAAAGAGTCCTCTAATTCCTGACACTATACAGTCCAAGTACTCACGATTAGGCACTACAGAAGATATATATATTTATGTAGGAATCAAGGAATACACTAGGTACTACGGGAGGCTTAGCCACGCCGCTCAAGAAGATGTAACATGTTCAAAGGCTCTACTGGACACCACGATGATTACGCTCGGAATCAACAACAACTTTGAGCTTATAAGATCACTCACAACGGACAAGAAACAATAGCTCTACAAAGCGGCAACACACACTCTTGATATAAGCTGGCGCTTGAAAGTAAAAGCGGGTGAAAGGTAATATTCCTCGGCACGAATACTGTATTCACGAGAATCTAGATTACAATGAACTTAGGATTCTAAGTCCTATTCATTAACAAGAATTTGCCAATAAGGCACGAAAGAGAACACTCAACGTCATGATTCACACAAGAATTAACCCAACTAGGCCATGGAACCTATCCTGGCTTATAGCTAACGAGCTCGATACCAAGCTGTGACGACCCGGCCGGGCCGAGATGGGACCGAGGTCGGACATAAATAAGGAGGAAACAAGTAGGCAATTAAACATGCAAGCACTTAATTCACAAAAACGACGTGGCCAACATTGGAGTCGCGACACGCCTCGGCACCAAGCGTAGGATATTTTTAAAACTTTTAAACCTGATAAACAGTTAAACAATTATAACCAAGTCTTCGGCGACACTACATGCCGGAACCCAAGCTAACAGTTCAAAGACAAGAATTTCTAATGAGCTAAAAGCATGCTCAGCGGAAGACTAAAACGTGGAGGAATAATAACAAGTTAACCGAGGCTCGGCTTACACAATGCCGGCACAAAAGGGTTACAAGTACTACAAGTATTAAACTACTAGCAGTTAAGATTTACAATCAAGTTCTACACAAATACCCAAGCACAGTCTAGTTGACTTGCTTAACCCGTCGTCCTTACAAAAATATAAAACAAAGGAAAGAGGGCATCTAAACCACCTCTTCAAAACATCGGCGCACCAAAAAGGGCACAAAGCACGAACACCGCGAGTCATCGGCGAGGACTGTCTTGCTAGGATCTAAAGCAGTAAAGGGGAAAGGGTAAGTCATAAAGACTTGTAAGCTATCAATCATGCATGTCATGGCAGTATGCATCATTCAAGGCAAGATATCAATTTCAGGCAAGATTTCATATTCAGGACAAGATATCATAGAGGTCATGTATTCAAAATGCACATTGTTTCACATAGGTGCTCGTAATTAAATCACATAGGATCAGGATATATCGAGAGCCGGGCCGCTACGTAGTTCCTGCATACAAGCGTTATCTGGAAAGTGCGGGTATCGAATGTGTGTAGTACATCGATCTTCAGGAGATGCAGGGATAGTCAATGGTGCTCTTAATGATTACAACAAGGGAGCTACTTCCCACTGTGGCCACAGGTGGAGGCGTGTGTGAACAAAGGCAGGTATGCCGGTGGACTCATGCAAATGCCAAGTAATGTTTACTTAACAAAAATTCTCAAGTATAGAACGAGGTCGACAAGAGCGATCTCGTTCAAGACAAATAAATTATTCTCATCAATAACCAAGCGAGGTTGAGTTCGTCAAGAGTAACTCACATGTCAATTAGTCATGCTATAATATGACATTCAAGATCAAGCAAGGTAATCGAGGTTCAAGTTCAAGAGTCTAGAATTATTATTCTTAGGAAGCGCGTTTAGAACGTCGAAGGGATGGGTCGGTGAGCCGGTATTGTTCAATGGCTCGCTAAGCTTGACTCCGTTGAGTCATCTATAACAATTCATCCAAGATGGATAAGACGCTAAATGCATCATGAACCTTTTCTAAGTTCTCGTATATGATCGGCTAGGTCATTAATCTATTAAACAACCGTAGTTAAGAATTTTCATCAATAATCAAGCGAGGAAGGAGTTCGACAAGGCGAACTCAATATGTCAAATAGACATTCTATTTTATGACATCAAGAATCAAGCCGGGTAACCAATTCAAGTTTCAACAGTCTAGAATCATCATTCTTAGAGGAGCGTGTTTAAGACGTCGTAGGGATTGATCATTGAGCCGGTATTGTTCAATGGCTCACCTAAGTTTGACTCAGTTGAGTCGTCTCTACCAATTCATTCAAAGGGGTTAAGATGCTAGATGCATCCAAAATACTTTTCTAAGTTCTCGTAGATGACCGGGTCATTTAATCCATTAATCAACCGTAGTTAAGTATTATCGATAATTCGAATTCAAGGGCCTTAGAATCATTCTTTCAAGGTTATTAAGGTGCAAGGGTCCAAGAACATTATTTTCTCGTAAGGGAACATAGATCACAATTTATACTAGGCCTAGGACACAATCCAATAGGATGATCAATACAAGGCATAGGAAACCCTAGAATCATAATTTCCAAGAGTTATCAAGAGTCGTAAGTCAAAGAACATTTGTTATTCTTAAGAAGGCATAGAACGTATTCAATTCGGGCGTAGGACTCGCTCAATAGGATGGACGGTTTGTAGCATGTGAGACCAGAAGTCATTATCTCCAAGAGTCATCAAAAGTTATTGGTCCAAGAACAATAGTTGTTCCTAAGGGGACATAGAACTCTTTTAATTCTAGGCATAGGTCTAATTCAATAGGATAAACCATTCATGGCATATGGAACCCTAGAGTCATAGTCTTCCAAAGTTTGTCAAAATCTATTAATTCCAAGAACATTAATTGTTCCTAAGGAAGCATATAACATAATTAATTCTAGGCATCGATCTCAATCAACAAGATGGACATTATTCAAATCCCAAGAGATCAAAACATCCACAATCATAATTTTGGACATGGAAGAAGCATGGAGATCAAATAGAAAAGGGGAAACATGGCAATTCTAGCATGTATCCTAAGGAAATCGATAGCTTACATTCACCAAGGAAAAGGAAAGTTGAAGCACAAAGTAATCGGATGAAATCGTTCTCCTCGTCGGTAGCTTCACTCCGGTAGTCTCGGTTTGGCAAGCGGAGGTCGGGAGCTCAATCTAGGGAGACACACACACTAATCTCACCTATTCTCTACACACACACCATGGCAAGAGAGAGGAGAGAAATCGATTATGAGAGATTAAGGCAAAGTCAACAAGGGAGGCCTTTATATATCATGCATGATTTGGTGGAATTCCAAGTGTCAAGGGGAGAGGAGAGGTGGAATCCATGTGTCCAAAGGTGATTGCTTGAGGATTAGGACTAATCTAGCTTGATTAGGGTTTAATAGGTTGGATTAGGACTAATTAAGAAGGGGTTTAAGTGGTTAATGGATCACAAAAAGATTAAAAGTTGGAAAAATCCCGTAGGCAGAGGGGAGGCGGGCGCCTCACCCTAGGCCATGGCCGCCTCATATGCGAGAAGGGTGCCATTTTTCCTTTGCTCTCGGTATGATGCCAAAACGGGGCCTCAAAACTAGACCTAAACAAGTCCTAAATGGTCCCAAGCTCATGGGTAACCATTCTAGGGTCTAACACAACTCAAAACATGGAAACAACCGGAAGGAACAAGGTTCAAGGCTCGAAACGGCGATTCAATTAAACTAGGGTAACAAATAGGCAAGGCTTAGGGTAACTTATGACTATGATCAAGGCGAATTTCTAAGTCATCTATGAAAGACAAGGCAATAGAACCCTAACAAGTCTCGGTTGAGTGCAAATCGGCTAAGGCAACACTCGAGGCGTAACGGGAAGGTATGCTAAGCATAGAAGGAATCAAGCGATAAGGAATGCAATAATGATAATACGAGTCGGGCATGGACTAAAAGAGATATCTAATCATGTTAAGCATGAAACAAGCACGTTATTAGGGCATAGAACAAGTAATACAAGTAATGGGTTTTGGGTTCTCACATAATATCTTCATCTTCATTCATCCTTGTGTTTTCAAATTGAGTGGTAAGCAATCTTAACTTAGAAGCACGAACAACTTGTAAGGTCCTTCACACAAGGTTTGAAGGGCCTCCCAAACATCTTTCATGAGACTCATAGTTGGCTATAACCCTAAAGGTGTTAGCATCAAGAGCTTTGTATATGACCAAACAAGGCTTTAGAATTAAAAGATGCAATGTTTCTATCATTATTAGACAAATGCAGCTTTTGGTGATCTTTACATCACCATCATCATAGTTTTGGGAGGAGTCCAACCATTTAGAACGCAAGCCACGCTTCTCATCAATTGATTTGATGAAGATACGCATCTTGACTTTCCAAATAGAATAATTTGCACTAGTCAAAATTGGAGGGCGAACAACATTCTCATATTGAGAATCCATCACGGCTACAGCCAGAATCTACTCTTAGTGACGTCAAGAGGAGGCTCTGATACCAAATGAAAGAACGCGAGTAGCTAGGATTCTCAAATATTTAATGTAGCTTGTTAAAAAGCTACAATTAAAAAGTCACAAAACGGAGAAAAATAACAAAATTGAAGACTTAATACTAAAGCACGAAATTAATCACAAAAATTTACCAAACAATCTACAAGTCTATACTTGTAGATCTAGCCTCATGGCCAAAAAGATTTCACTAAAAAGGATGAATCGTTTTACAAAAAACTATGTGAAATCACAAAAAAAATATTCTCACAAGATAATGAATCTTGGAGAACAAAAACCCCACATAAACAAGATAAACAAAACGTGGGAAGAAACAAAATCAGCTTACTTTAAACAAAAGGAAGCACAAAAAATTCGACACTTCAATGTTCTTTGCCAATGTTGCTTCAATGTTGCAACATCCGGAGCACATTCAGATCTGCATGCGGTGAATTCGAAATCAGGTTCTGAATTTTCTGCACTCTTTTTTGATCCGCTCTCCCGAATTATGTGCCAAGGCGTGTCTCCCCGGCCATGTCCAAGCTCCTCCTTATATAATGCCAAGATCTCCTACACACATAAAGGAATCCTCCAACAATGACAAGGATTAGTATTTAAGGAAAAATCAACAACTTACCAAACTTATGAGATTTGATTACCAAATATGAAATTGGTCAAGAATCATGGTTAGACTAGGATTTATACAAAGATTTAGTTACCAAATATGTGCACTTAAAATCTACAAAAAGATTATGCTACCAAAAAATACCAAAACTAAATATAATAAAAGATTTTGTTACCAAAAATGACTCCTAGATTTTAGGTCCAAGAAACCACAAATCTTTAGGAATATTTTGTTTCCAAAAATGATAAAACCTTAAGGACCAAGGAAAAACAAAATCTAATTAAATATTTTGTTACCAAAAATAACTAAACTAAATCTAATAAAATATACTAAATCCTAAATTAACATTAACTAATTTAAAAAACTACTTTGACCAAGAAAGGTGAAAACAAGACTAAAATAGGTTATGCCTATTTTACCCTTACATATAATTTTTTAGACCAACATCAATTTCTAACCAATGTGGGATACATCTCTTCTATTGTTGAAAAATTAGTGTTTTTAGTGAAAGAAATTGTGCAACTTGAGGCACGAATTTCTTTACGTGTCATTTGTTTGTTGACGAAGGTAATTGTGCAAATGTGTTCTACTCGGTGAAAGCATCAAAATGATATATTTATTTGTCAAAATCGAGTTTTGGATAATAAGATATCAAGACTTAAAGTATAATACTTGTTAACAAAATTAGTGTTTTTAGTAAGAGAAATAATTGTGCAACTTGAAAAATTTCTTTACGTGTCATTTGTTTGTTGGTGAAGGTAATTGCGCAAATGTGTTCTACTCGGTGAGAGCATCAAAATGATATATTTATTTATCCAAATCGAGTTTTGGATGAATAAGATATCAAGAGTTAAAGTATAATATTTATTAAAAAATTAATGTTTTTAGTGAAAGAAATTGTGCAACTTGAGGCACAAATTCCTTTACGTGTCATTTGTTTGTTGACAAAAATAATTGTGCAAATTTGTTCTACTCGGCAAAAACATCGAAATGATATATCTATTTGTCCAAATCAAGTTTTGGATGAATAAGATATCAAAGCTTAAAGTATGATGTTAAAAGTGAGTCATTAGAAGTAATATCTAACCTTGAAGAGTTTTATCCCACATTGGTTAGAAGTAATGTTAGTTGTAAAAGTTTTTAAATATAAGTCTTCTACTATTGACAATAGAAGAAGTTATATATACTAATACTAATATCCCTTATCATATTGATTATTATTATGTATTATTATTGCTAATAATAGTAATTCTTTTATATAATCTAAAATAATTAAAAATCAATATCATTTTTTAACCAATGTGCGATATACATCTTCTATTGGTAATAATTGTAGAAGTCTTTTATCAAAAAACTTTGAAAACCAACAACACTTTATAACAAATGTATGATACATCTTTTCAATTAGTAATTAATAATAGCATTTTTAATACAGACATCAATTTATAACCAATGTTTAATACATCTCTTCTATTGGTAATAATAGTAGAATCTTTTATAACCATGTGAGATATATCTCTTGTAAAAGTGAAAGTATTTAGTCTAAAGACTTTAAAATCTAACATTTTCTTTTTAAACAATGTGTTATACATCTCTTTTATTGGTAATAATATAAAATAATTTAAACTCAACATCATTTTCTTGCCAATGTGAGATATACATCTTCTATTGGTAATCATGGTAAAAATATTTTATCATATATATATATATATATATATATATATATATATATATATATATATATATATATATATATATATATATATATATATATAAACTTGGTGAGGAGCACTATGGTATGTCATATCACCACATTTGAATAAATCTTCATTCTAAAGTATCTTTGTGGAAACTTTAAAAACTTTTGGTTTTCTAGTGATTTTGAAAATCAACATCACTTTCCAACCAATGTATGATGCATTTCTTCTATTGGTACTTAATAATACTCCCTCCGTCCCTAAATTATCGTCCTCCTTTTCTTTTTCGTCCGTCCCAAAATAATTGTCCACTTTGAAACTTACCTTTTTAGAACATCACTTTTACCACTTTACCCTTACTTTTTCACCATACTTTAATTATGGGTCACATACATATGGGCTTTAAAGAAAACTACACAATAAACCAATATTAATAATCCAGTCAAATAGATTTTCTTAAACGGTGCGCCGGGTCAACCAGGACAATAAATTAGGGAAATAGAATTTTTAAAACCAACATCAATTTCTAACCAATGTGGGATACATCTCTTCTATTGTTGAAAAATTAGTATTTTTAGTGAAAGAAATTGTGCAACTTGAGGCACAAATTTCTTTACGTGTCATTTGTTTGTTGACGAAGGTAATTGCACAAATGCGTTCTACTCAGTGTGAACATCAAAATGATATATTTATTTGCCAAAATCGAGTTTTGGATGAATAAGATATCAAGAGCTAAAGTATAATACTTATTAAAAAATTAATGTTTTTAGTGAAAGAAATTGTGCAACTTGAGGCACAAATTTCTTTACATGTCATTTGTTTGTTGACAAAAGTGATTGTGCAAATTTGTTCTACTCTGAAAAAAAACATTGAAATGATATATTTATTTGTCCAAATCAAGTTTTAGATGAATAAGATATCAAAGCTTAAAATATGATGTTAAAAGTGAGTCATTAGAAGTAATATCTAACCCTAAAGAGTTTTATCCCACATTGATTAGAAGTAATGTTAGTTGTAAAAGTTTTTAAATATAAGTTTTCTACTATTGACAATAGAAGAAGTTATATATACTAATACTAATACCCCTTATCATATTGATTATTATTATGTATTATTATTAGCTAATGGCTAGAAAATCAAAAATATATATATCTTCTATTGCTAATAATAGTAAGTCTTTTATATGATCTAAAATAATTAAAAATCAATATCATTTTTTAACCAATGTGAGATATACATCTTCTATCGGTAATAATTGTAGAAGTCTTTTTATCAAAAAAACTTTGAAAACCAACATCACTTTATAACAAATGTATGATACATCTTTTCAATTAGTAATTAAATAATAGTATTTTTAATACAGACATCAATTTATAACCAATGTTTAATACATCTCTTCTCTTGTAAAAGTGAAAGTCTTTAGTCTAAAGACTTTAAAATCTAACATTTTCTTTTTAAACAATGTGTTATACATATCTTTTATTGGTAATAATATAAAATAATTTAAACTCAACATCATTTTCTATATATATATATATAAAGTTGGTGAGGAGCACTATGGTTGTGCCACCTCACCACCTTTGAATAAATTTTCATTCTAAAGCATCCATGTGGAAGCTTTAAAAACTTTTGATTTTCTAGTGACTTTGAAAATCAACATCACTTTCCAACCAATGTATGTTGCATTTCTTCTATTGGTACTTAATAATAGAATTTTTTAAACCAACATCAATTTCTAACCAATGTGGGATACATCTCTTCTATTGTTGAAAAATTAGTGTTTTTAGTGAAAGAAATTGTGCAACTTGAGGCACGAATTTCTTTATGTGTCGTTTGTTTGTTGACGAAGGTAATTGCGCAAATGCGTTCTACTCGGTGAGATCATCAAAATGATATATTTATTTGTCCAAATCGAGTTTTGGATAATACAATATCAAGATTTAAAGTATAATATTTGTTAAAAAAAATTAGTGTTTTAGTGGGAGAAATTGTGTAACTTGAGGCACCAATTTCTTTATGTGTCATTTGTTTGTTGGCGAAGGTAATTGCGAAAATGTGTTCTACTCGGTGAAAACATCGAATTGATATATTTATTTGTTAAAATTGAGTTTTGGATGAATAAAATATCAAGAGTTAAAGTATAATACTTATTAAAAAATTAGTGTTTTAGTGAAAGAAATTGTGCAACTTGAGGCACAAATTTCTTTACGTGTCATTTGTTTGTTGACAAAAGTAATTGTGCAAATGTGTTCTACTCGGCAAGAACATCGAAATGATATATTTATTTGTCCAAATCAAGTTTTGGATGAATAAGATATCAAAGGTTAAAGTATGGTAATAAAAGTGAGTCATTAGAAGTAATATCTCACCTTGAAGAGGTTTATCCCACATTGGTTAGAAGTAATGTTAGTTGTAATATTTTTTAAATATAAGTCTTCTACTATTGACAATAGAAGAAGTTATATCTATTGTTATATATAGCTATATGATAATACCCTTTATCATATTGAATATTAATAGGTATTATTAATAGGTAATGGTTGGAAGATAAAAAGTTTTGCATAAATGCCTAAGAATCAATATTTATCTAAAGTGTGTGAGGTGGCACAACCATAGTGCTCCTCACCAACTTTAAATATATATATATATATAGATTTGGTTTTTTTTTGTTGATTTTTCGATTATTGTAATCTATTAATTCATATTTTAAGATAATTAAGTTTTTTGTTGATTAGGCGTCATTTTATTATTAATGAGCTACTAAAAATGTCATTTTTAAAAAAAGTTTGACTTTTAAACGGGAACTCTTTACCTGAAACGGAGTAAGAAAGTATATAATACTTGATAATTCTCAACTCAAAAGAAAAATAAATTTCAAAGACCTGAACCCATGACCTCTCAACCAAATTGAAACACTTCATCCAATGGGCCACTAAATCACATATGAAATTCAAGTGACAGTATAATATTTATATCTATATATGGCTGTATTATAAGTTTGGGCCCCTCAAAATTGGGAGCCTAGGGCGGTTGCCCTTTCAGACCACCCTCAGGGCCAGCCCTGATTATGAACTACAACATTTATTACCTAGGTAAGTTTGTCAAGAGCTAGGGAGTTACGTCCCGTAGCTTTAAGAAATGTGTAACACTGCTCGGTTATAAATACCGGGCAGTGTGTAGTTATATTTTACACTGAAATTTACAGTTCTGAATAAAACTCTTTCTCTCTCTCTCTCTCTCTCTTTTCACATACACTCTTTGTTCTAAGTTTGTGGTTACTTTATAACACGTTATCAGCACGATTGTTTTACTTTTAACAATCTCAAACGGTAAAATTTTCTATCGATATATTCTTTATTTTATGTCTCTGGTTTACTTCAATATATATCGTATATCACCATTATTAAGAAAAGGTTGGCTGTGCCACCGTCGATAATATATGTTGAGATGATGAAATAATAATTTATTATTTAACGCATAATATATATGTTCGTTGATGTTTTAGCGGAAATAACCCCAAGCTATAAACTAAATATATATATATATATATATATATATTTATTTATTTATTTATTTATTTATTTTCAATTCTATATATGAATAATTTTATATACATATATATTTATTACTGATTTTCAAGCACCCACAAAAAGGCTTGCTGAGTAATGTGGCGTGAATATATATGTATGTTATATAATAGCTGTATAAAGTTGACTGAAAAATATTCATGCAGAGTTATTTTATTTATTGCTCCTAATAAGATTTATATTTATTCATAATATAAATGCAATTCTATTAAATCAGAATTTTTATAATTTTATCTCTCTCCACTAATGGCTAGTTAACTGATTTTTATCTCTCTCCTCCAACGGTCATAAACGGCTAGTTAACGGTCATAAACGGTCTTTTTTTTTCTCCATATATACAACAACATCTTAATAAATTACTCACATTTTTACTACCTCCTTACAAACTCTCAATACCATATCTTCTTTTACAAAATGTTCCCTCTAATGTTGATGATTATTATCATACTTGCTATTGCGTGCATCGTATTGATTTTCGTTGCTGAATACCCTCCAAACGATTTTCAGATCAAGTATCCGTGCATCTATATTTACATTAGGCTACCGTTTCACTTTCTAGAAAGAAACGAGTGATTTATTTAAAATTTTCGTCTTAAAATCAATATTAATTATTTAGATTTTTTATTTCAAAATGGGTATTTATTTATTAATCCATATCAAGTTCTCGTCTATACACGATAACAACGATATTACAAAATAAAAGAAAACGTGCCTTGAGCTTAAGATGGACATAACTCAAAAGCAAATAATAAAGGGACGTGTAAGGTAATTTTTTTAAACGGCTAAAGTCTACTTTTGATGCATCGTAATGTATATATTGATGCAATGCGATGTATTAAGTAAGTGATTTGTAGCGTGCTTTAAGTTTATTAAGAGATTATAGTCTTTTTGTCCAAAAAATATCTTTTTCTAATTAGAAAAATATGATAAACGAGCGATTAAAAATTATCCAAATGGACCGGGCCAATTTTATTCTAAAAATTAAATAGTTCCAAAATGATTGAACGAGGAAAGTCAATGATGCATATTATATAAGATATTCATAAATATTTCCATAATTGACAGCCCTAAGTCTTTATTTGACTTGTATTTAATGACACCGACCAGACACCAAATACATTACTCTATTCGAGTTTAGATCTTCTGTACCACTTGTATGTATCAGTGGTGTACCACTTTTTATCTCAACCATTGCATCTCAATTATTGTATCTTAACCAATAGTTGAGATGAAAAGTGGTACACCAGTGGTACACACAAGTGGTACAGAAGATCTGGACTCACTCTATCCCTTCTAGACACATAAAGATTCCGTTTTTATAAATTAAGAGCATCCCCATTGTACAAAAGAAACAACTTCTTATGTCTTGAAAATTGGAATGAGTGGCCACCTAAAAGCCGATTAGGAGAGAGAATTGAGTTTCACTTCCTAAATAGGAAGTTTGTTTTGGGAAATGGAGATGTGAGGGGGAGGGGGAGCGGCTGAGTGTGAGGGGGGCACCGACACAATTATTTTGTGTGTGTGTGGGGGGGTGGGGTGGTGGGGGAGGGTTTTGTATTTGTTGGTATTATGTTAAATCTAATATTTTTTGTGTAAGAACATGTGTAAGAAGATTATACAATGGAAAGATATATTCTTAAGTGAGTAAGAAGATAAAAATGTGTAGGTGACAGTGAGACCCAGTTAAGAAATTGTATAAGAAGTTGATGTTAAATTTAACATTAAGGATGCTCTAAGTGTACAAGCTTCTTAACCACTCATTTTAATTATCTGCGTATGTGGTATAAACACATTAACTATACTAAAACATTTTTTTGTAGTTATTATTAACTTTAATTATATTAATATATCTCTTAATAATAAAAAAACATTAGTGAAAAAGATAATAGTTTAACTTTTCAAAAATGGTTTAATTGGGTGAAACGGGGAGAATATTCCACAAATAATACGCATATACATGGCTTATAAATAGGTCATAGACTACGTTCATCCATGCTGTAGAAGCCAATTCCATAAGATCATTTATTTTAGACAGCAATATGGCTTCTTCTCAGGTGGCAGGAGTGATGAAGACCCAAGTGAATGCGAAAGGCGAGGCTGACATTGTTCGTCCACTAGCAAACTTTCCCCCTAGCATATGGGGTAATCTTTTCACTTCCATCTCTATAGATAATCAGGTAACTAATCCTCTCCCATCACTTGAATTTTTATAGCGTTTTACAACACTTTCTATTAAAAGAAAGCTGATGATATATACTCCCTCTATTTACAAATTATTGTCAGGAGAGTATCAATTAACTAACCCTTGTAACCATTGAATGTGTGTCAAAAGTCAAAGCTCTTACAGTTGATTTTTGGGTCATATCTTTTCGAGTTTCTTGATACCAAGTATGCATGCATGCATATTTTTCAGTGGGTAAAAGAATTAAATATCAAAAGTGTCCAGAACTTGGTCAATAAGGACTATATATTTAGAGGAAATGTTATGGCTCCGTTCTCATTGACGATTTAGTTACTTAGTTTATAATTTTGCTAGTTTTTTTCCTCTTTGGTCACACCAATAAAAGTTACGTTTTCCTTTTCAGTTTACTTCAGAAAATAGTTTTTAAAGGAGATAATACTCATGCTTATAGTACCTGTCAACAGTAATTTGAAAGGTTAAGGAGATAATACTCACAATTTTGTGAGAGTCTACTCTTTAAATAAAACAATCAAAAATTGACTAATTGACTCTTTGGATGGAACGGGGAAGTAAATAATGCTAATTAAAGCAAAATACTTGTATTATTTTGCCTACTAACTAGCCACCTAGACTAACAATATTTATTGTACTCACAATTTGATTACAGAAAACAAATATCACAAGAGTTTCTTTTAAGGCTAAAGTATTGCATGTGTTACTGAATTCTATGTCTTTATGCAGGTTCGTGAAACATATGCAAAAGAAATCGAAAGTTTGAAAGGACAAGTACTAAACATGTTTGTTGAACGAAAACCAGAAGACGTGGTGAGTTTGATCAACACCTTGGAAAG
Organism: Codonopsis lanceolata; assembly: GCA_013146195.2. Classification (NCBI taxonomy): domain Eukaryota; kingdom Viridiplantae; phylum Streptophyta; class Magnoliopsida; order Asterales; family Campanulaceae; genus Codonopsis; species Codonopsis lanceolata. Next base: position 8,719,274 of record CM028383.1, on the reverse strand, counting down.
ACTTGGTGTGTCGTATCGATCACTTCGAGGAAGAAATTGAAAAGCAGTTGGAGCAAATGTTTCATGATGACGATCGTGATGCTAAATTTGAAGACTATGATCTCTTCACCACTGCTCTTTTTTTTAGGGTATTTAGACAACATGGTTACAATTTGCCTTGTGGTAAGTCCTCTGTCCTGGGCACCCATTGTAAACTCTATGACTTTGTTTAATTGTATTCGATAGTTTGAAGTTTATCTTTATTTTTTGCAATTTAGTGTCTAAAGTTTAACGTTTACAAAACTAAATTATTAAAGTGATCATGAGTGATTATGCCTTTGAAAACCAGGTGTCTTCCAAAAATACATGAATAGTGACAAACAATTCAAAGAAGCACTTATTGAAGATCCAGAGGGTATGTTGAGCTTGTATGAAGCTACGCATGTGAGAACACATGGAGACGATGTTTTAGATGAGGCTTTCACTTTCACGACCACTTATCTTGAGTCCATGGCTGCTACTTTAAGCCCTCATCTTTGTAAGCAAGTTATGCATGCCTTGAAACAATCACTCCACAAAGGTATACCAAGAGTTGAGGCAAGGCACTACATCTCTTTATATGAAGAGGACCCTTCTAAGAATGATCTTTTACTGAGGTTCGCAAAGTTGGATTTCAATTTATCGCAGATGTTACACAAGGAAGAACTGTGCCATCTTTCAAGGTATGAAATATATTAAGAAAAATATGTAGATACGTACTTTGATAATCAATAGATAGAGAGGTTAACAGAATCTTGGGGCTAAATTGACACTATATTTGCATTTTACGGCCCAAGTTTTCAAATTTTGTCAAATGGGGTCAGAACTTTTATGGCCTAAAAAAGAAGTACGTCCATCGACTATGTTTAGTTATGCTAACTAATAGAGGTTATAATAAACCTTTTTCAGACATGAAAATTTTGACTTCAGTTTTTTTTTTTTAATTTAGATGCATGTTTGATCGAAAAGGTGCAATAAATCTTAAATTACTTAGTGGCTTGGAATATCGTTAACCATATAGATCAAGAAAAAGATAGATATGAATTATAGAACCCTACTTTTTTGTTTGAATCGTAGGTGGTGGGAAGAGTTGGACATTGCATCTAGACTTCCATATGCGAGGAACAGAGCTGTTGAATGCTACGTATTTGCTTTGGCAGCTTACTTTGAACCCAAGTACTCGATTGCTCGGATTATGCTTGCAAAAACCATTTGTGTGCTCACAATCACTGATGATACGTACGATGCATATGGAACACTTGACGAACTTCAAATTTATACTGAAGCAATCGAAAGGTATTATAGTTCCATGTCAAAGTACAACTATCAATAAAATGGTGAACAAACCGTAGAACTCTTTAATTAGCGTATTCCTTATATTCTCCATGGATCTCCTTCAGTTTTTTTCAATTACAAGCCATACTGTGAAAACGCTTAAATGAATGAGTATGAGTCTAATTATTCATGAATTGAAATTTGGTGACATGATTGAAAATTTTTCAAGATGGGACATCGGAGCCGTCAACCAGCTTCCGGAATACATGAAGATCATATATACAGCTCACCTAAATCTTTACGAAGAAATTGAGAAGGAATTGTCAGAGCAAGGAACATCATATGGTGTCGGATATTCAATTAAAGCTGTATGACAAACTTGTTATCCTCAAGTTTCATCTCTTCTTTTATTATTATTTATCATCACTTAAAATGACTTAATTTACTCTTAATTATGAATGGTAATCTAATCTAATCTAATCTAACTACTTATAAAAGTGTAGGTTGTCTCTTACAATTTAATGTATGGACAAATGTACCCTTTAACTTAATAAATCACTCACCATTAATTAAGGTCAAAAGAGTAAATTTGTTATAGACTAATTAATTCAATGAATAATTAAATAATAGTTTGATCCCTTAACTTGTACTTATTTTCAATTTACGTCCTACATTATTTAATTCAATTCATTTCGTCCTGTATTTTGATTTTTTTTTCAATTTCCCCCGCCTACCAGGATCGTTACAAATGTCGCCCAATATTTACTGAAATGACAAAAATACCCTTGCTTGGTTGAGACACAAAAACCTTATTCGAAACTAAAAAAATAATATGATTTTACTTTCTTAAATATGTTCGGGAAAGATATAATAAAATTTATATGAAAAATTATATCTATAGTAATAGAATTGTCGGTTAGTATCGAGATATTAAACAAATTGGTAGCATGTTTAGTTATTACCCATGAATAAAATAAGATAAATAAGTTTAAAAAATGCGTCATAATGTTAAGAAGATGAAAAAATGAAGTATCATTTGATGAATTTGTGCCTTTTGTTAAGGACAATACACATAAATTTATCATGCCAAATAATAATGATTAGAAAAAAGTGTCATAAATATTATAAATCACTTGCCATGAATTAAGGCCAAAAGAGTAAATTTGTCATAAGCAAATTAATTTCGTGAATAATTAAATAATAAATTGAAATGTCGCCCAATAGTTTCTGACAGACAAAAATACCCTTACTCGGTTGAGAAACTAAAACTTTATTCGAAACTAAAAAAATAATATTGTTTTACTTTCATAAATATGTTCGGGAAAGACATTATAAGATTTATATGAAAAATTGTATCAATAGTAATACAATTTAATTTAATCCAATCTAATTTAATCTAACTACTTATAAAAGTGTATGTTGTCTCTTACAACTTAATGTATGAATAAATGTACCCTTTAACTTAATAAATCACTCACCATTAATTAAGGTCAAAAGAGTAAATTTGTTATAGATTAATTAATTCAATGAATAATTAAATAATAGTTTGATCCCTTAACTTGTACTTATTTTCAATTTCCTACATTATTTAATTCAATTCATTTCGTCATTTTGATTTTTTCAATTTCCCCACCTACGGGATCGTTACAAATAATATTTCCTTAAATATGTTCGAAAGACATTATAAAATTTATATAAAAAATTATATCTATAGTAATAGAATTGTCGGTTAGTATCGAGATATTAAACAAATTGGTAGCATGTTTAGTTATTACCCATGAATAAAATAAGATAAATAAGTTTAAAAAATGTGTCATAATGTCAAGAAGATGAAAAAATGAAGTATCATTTGATGAATTTGTGCCTTTTGTTAAGGACAATACACATAAATTTATCATGCCAAATAATAATGATTAGAAAAAAGTGTCATAAATATTATAAATCACTTGCCATGAATTAAGGCCAAAAGAGTAAATTTGTCATAAGCAAATTAATTTCGTGAATAATTAAATAATAAATTGAAATGTCGCCCAATATTTTCTAAAAGACAAAAATACCCTTACTCGGTTGAGAAACTAAAACTTTATTCGAAACTAAAAAAATAATATTGTTTTACTTTCATAAATATGTTCGGGAAAGACATTATAAGATTTATATGAAAAATTGTATCAATAGTAATACAATTTAATTTAATCTAATCTAATCTAATCTAACTACTTATAAAAGTGTAGGTTGTCTCTTACAACTTAATGTATGGACAAATGTACCCTTTAACTTAATAAATCACTCACCATTAATTAAGGTCAAAAGAGTAAATTTGTTATAGACTAATTAATTCAATGAATAATTAAATAATAGTTTGATCCCTTAACTTGTACCTATTTTCAATTTACGTCCTACATTATTTAATTCAATTCATTTCGTCTGTATTTTGATTTTTTTTCAATTTCCCCCACCTACCAGGATCGTTACAAATGTCGCCCAATATTTACTGAAATGACAAAAATACCCTTACTTGGTTGAGACACAAAAACCTTATTCGAAACTAAAAAAATAATATGGTTTTACTTTCTTAAATATGTTCGGGAAAGACATTATAAAATTTATATGAAAAATTATATCTATAGTAATAGAATTGTCGGTTAGTATCGAGATATTAAACAAATTGGTAGCATGTTTAGTTATTACCCATGAATAAAATAAGATAAATAAGTTTAAAAAATGTGTCATAATGTCAAGAAGATGAAAAAATGAAGTATCATTTGATGAATTTGTGCCTTTTGTTAAGGACAATACACATAAATTTATCATGCCAAATAATAATGATTAGAAAAAAGTGTCATAAATATTATAAATCACTTGCCATGAATTAAGGCCAAAAGAGTAAATTTGTCATAAGCAAATTAATTTCGTGAATAATTAAATAATAAATTGAAATGTCGCCCAATATTTTCTGAAAGACAAAAATACCCTTACTCGGTTGAGAAACTAAAACTTTATTCGAAACTAAAAAAATAATATTGTTTTACTTTCATAAATATGTTCGGGAAAGACATTATAAGATTTATATGAAAAATTGTATCAATAGTAATACAATTTAATTTAATCTAATCTAATCTAATCTAATCTAATCTAATCTAATCTAAAGTGTAGGTTGTCTCTTACAACTTAATGTATGGACAAATGTACCCTTTAACTTAATAAATCACTCACCATTAATTAAGGTCAAAAGAGTAAATTTGTTATAGACTAATTAATTCAATGAATAATTAAATAATAGTTTGATCCCTTAACTTGTACCTATTTTCAATTTATGTCCTACATTATTTAATTCAATTCATTTCGTCCCGTATTTTGATTTTTTTTCAATTTCCCCACCTACCAGAATCGTTACAAATGTCGCCCAATATTTACTGAAATGACAAAAATACCCTTACTTGGTTGAGACACAAAAACCTTATTCGAAACTAAAAAAATAATATGGTTTTACTTTCTTAAATATGTTCGGGAAAGACATTATAAAATTTATATGAAAAATTATATCTATAGTAATAGAATTGTCGGTTAGTATCGAGATATTAAACAAATTGGTAGCATGTTTAGTTATTACCCATGAATAAAATAAGATAAATAAGTTTAAAAAATGTGTCATAATGTCAAGAAGATGAAAAAATGAAGTATCATTTGATGAATTTGTGCCTTTTGTTAAGGACAATACACATAAATTTATCATGCCAAATAATAATGATTAGAAAAAGTGTCAGTGTCATAAATATTATAAATCACTTGCCATGAATTAAGGCCAAAAGAGTAAATTTGTCATAAGCAAATTAATTTCGTGAATAATTAAATAATAAATTGAAATGTCGCCCAATATTTTCTGAAAGACAAAAATACCCTTACTCGGTTGAGAAACTAAAACTTTATTCGAAACTAAAAAAATAATATTGTTTTACTTTCATAAATATGTTCGGAAAAGACATTATAAGATTTATATGAAAAATTGTATCAATAGTAATACAATTTAATTTAATCTAATCTAATCTAATCTAATCTAATCTAATCTAATCTAATCTAATCTAATCTAACTACTTATAAAAGTGTAGGTTGTCTCTTACAACTTAATGTATGGACAAATGTACCCTTTAACTTAATAAATCACTCACCATTAATTAAGGTCAAAAGAGTAAATTTGTTATAGACTAATTAATTCAATGAATAATTAAATAATAGTTTGATCCCTTAACTTGTACCTATTTTCAATTTACGTCCTACATTATTTAATTCAATTCATTTCGTCCTGTATTTTGATTTTTTTTCAATTTCCCCCACCTACCAGGATCGTTACAAATGTCGCCCAATATTTACTGAAATGACAAAAATACCCTTACTTGGTTGAGACACAAAAACCTTATTCGAAACTAAAAAAATAATATGGTTTTACTTTCTTAAATATGTTCGGAAAGACATTATAAAATTTATATGAAAAATTATATCTATAGTAATAGAATTGTCGGTTAGTATCGAGATATTAAACAAATTGGTAGCATGTTTAGTTATTACCCATGAATAAAATAAGATAAATAAGTTTAAAAAATGTGTCATAATGTCAAGAAGATGAAAAAATGAAGTATCATTTGATGAATTTGTGCCTTTTGTTAAGGACAATACACATAAATTTATCATGCCAAATAATAATGATTAGAAAAAGTGTCATAAATATTATAAATCACTTGCCATGAATTAAGGCCAAAAGAGTAAATTTGTCATAAGCAAATTAATTTCGTGAATAATTAAATAATAAATTGAAATGTCGCCCAATATTTTCTGAAAGACAAAAATACCCTTACTCGGTTGAGAAACTAAAACTTTATTCGAAACTAAAAAAATAATATTGTTTTACTTTCATAAATATGTTCGAAAGACATTATAAGATTTATATGAAAAATTGTATCAATAGTAATACAATTTAATTTAATCTAATCTAATCTAATCTAATCTAATCTAATCTAATCTAATCTAATCTAACTACTTATAAAAGTGTAGGTTGTCTCTTACAACTTAATGTATGGACAAATGTACCCTTTAACTTAATAAATCACTCACCATTAATTAAGGTCAAAAGAGTAAATTTGTTATAGACTAATTAATTCAATGAATAATTAAATAATAGTTTGATCCCTTAACTTGTACCTATTTTCAATTTATGTCCTACATTATTTAATTCAATTCATTTCGTCCTATATTTTGATTTTTTTTCAATTTCCCCCACCTACCAGGATCGTTACAAATGTCGCCCAATATTTACTGAAATGACAAAAATACCCTTACTTGGTTGAGACACAAAAACCTTATTCGAAACTAAAAAAATAATATGGTTTTACTTTCTTAAATATGTTCGGGAAAGACATTATAAAATTTATATGAAAAATTATATCTATAGTAATAGAATTGTCTGTTAGTATCGAGATATTAAACAAATTGGTAGCATGTTTAGTTATTACCCATGAATAAAATAAGATAAATAAGTTTAAAAATGTGTCATAATGTCAAGAAGATGAAAAAATGAAGTATCATTTGATGAATTTGTGCCTTTTGTTAAGGACAATACACATAAATTTATCATGCCAAATAATAATGATTAGAAAAAAGTGTCATAAATATTATAAATCACTTGCCATGAATTAAGGCCAAAAGAGTAAATTTGTCATAAGCAAATTAATTTCTTGAATAATTAAATAATAAATTGAAATGTCGCCCAATATTTTCTGAAAGACAAAAATACCCTTACTCGGTTGAGAAACTAAAACTTTATTCGAAACTACAAAAATAATATTGTTTTACTTTCATAAATATGTTCGGGAAAGACATTATAAGATTTATATGAAAAATTGTATCAATAGTAATACAATTTAATTTAATCTAATCTAATCTAATCTAATCTAATCTAATCTAATCTAATCTAACTACTTATAAAAGTGTAGGTTGTCTCTTACAACTTAATGTATGGACAAATGTACCCTTTAACTTAATAAATCACTCACCATTAATTAAGGTCAAAAGAGTAAATTTGTTATAGACTAATTAATTCAATGAATAATTAAATAATAGTTTGATCCTTTAACTTGTACCTATTTTCAATTTACGTCCTACATTATTTAATTCAATTCATTTCGTCCTATATTTTGATTTTTTTTTCAATTTCCCCCACCTACCAGGATCGTTACAAATGTCGCCCAATATTTACTGAAATGACAAAAATACCCTTGCTTGGTTGAGACACAAAAACCTTATTCGAAACAAAAAAAAATATGGTTTTACTTTCTTAAATATGTTCGGGAAAGACATTATAAAATTTATATGAAAAATTATATCTATAGTAATAGAATTGTCGGTTAGTATCGAGATATTAAACAAATTGGTAGCATGTTTAGTTATTACCCATGAATAAAATAAGATAAATAAGTTTAAAAAATGTGTCATAATGTCAAGAAGATGAAAAAATGAAGTATCATTTGATGAATTTGTGCCTTTTGTTAAGGACAATACACATAAATTTATCATGCCAAATAATAATAATTAGAAAAAAGTGTCATAAATATTATAAATCACTTGCCATGAATTAAGGCCAAAAGAGTAAATTTGTCATAAGCAAATTAATTTCTTGAATAATTAAATAATAAATTGAAATGTCGCCCAATAGTTTCTGACAGACAAAAATACCCTTACTCGGTTGAGAAACTAAAACTTTATTCGAAACTAAAAAAATAATATTGTTTTACTTTCATAAATATGTTCGGGAAAGACATTATAAGATTTATATGAAAAATTGTATCAATAGTAATACAATTTAATTTAATCTAATCTAATCTAATCTAATCTAACTACTTATAAAAGTGTAGGTTGTCTCTTACAACTTAATGTATGGACAAATGTACCCTTTAACTTAATAAATCACTCACCATTAATTAAGGTCAAAAGAGTAAATTTGTTATAGACTAATTAATTCAATGAATAATTAAATAATAGTTTGATCCCTTAACTTGTACCTATTTTCAATTTACGTCCTACATTATTTAATTCAATTCATTTCGTCCTGTATTTTGATTTTTTATTTTAATTGAGGAAAATACGATGTTAATAAAGTTTTTAATGCGACGTGCTTCTCATTCAATCGATATGGATACGATAAGTACAACAATATTAATCTTAGCATCTTATTTGTATTCGTACCTTAGACAATATTAATCTTAGCATATTACATTTATATACATTTGATCATTAGACAATCGTTATATATTTAAAATGTTTACTTTCTCAGGATTTGAATAACTATTCATAGCTTGTATTCGTATACATTTCATCATTGGACATTTTTTTTAAAAAATTTAATATATTTACTTTCTCTTAATTTCAATAACTGTAACTTAGCTTTCTTCCCCTTAACTTAATGAAAAATACATTTCACAACCAATGCAATAGATTTCTGTTTTAAACAAAACAATACGTGCAACGCACGTGCCTTTTCCTAGTATCAGTTAAAAGAAGTGGTTAGATGTTATCTAACCGAGACGAAGTGGTTTCATGCAAAGTTTGTGCCGTTGTTTGATGACTATATGCGCAATGCCTCGCTTCGCCGCTAACATCTTACTTGCTACTACATCATTCATGGGTATGGGAGAAGTTGCTACTATTCAAGGATATGATTGGGCTCAATCTCCGCCTAAATCTCTTGTAGCTTCCAACACTATTGGACGGCTCATGAATGACATTATGAGCCACGACGTACGTATAATATCCTTACCTGCAGTTAAGCATGTTTTTTTATAAAAGAGTATTATTGTGATGTGTTCATATGTGCGATGTCGATTTTTAGGAGCAAGAAAGGGGACATGTGGCTACGGGGATCGAGTGTTATACGAATGAGTATGGAGTTTCAAAGGAAGTGGCGATTGCCGAGTTTTATAAAAGGATTGAAAGTGCATGGAAGGACATCAATGAGGAATGCCTGAAACCGACCCCAGTAGCGATGCCTCTCCTCTTGAGAGTTCTCAATCTTACGCGGATTTTAGATGTTGTTTACAAGCATGCAGATGGATTTACTCATCCCGAAATAGTGCTCAAGCATCATGTCATCTCATTGTTTGTCGAGGCCATACCTATATAACTAGCGCATGTCTTCACTTGTAATATTGTGTGGGCGTGTGCAATTTCATTTGCTTTTCTATATGCCTTCGTTTGATTTAGTCCTTCAAGTGTGTGGGCTTTGACATGAATAATTGTAATAAGGGGTTTATTGTGGGTTCAAGGAACACGTAGTCTAGTCAAAGACCATTAATTTTCTATTTCAAAACTTTGTTGTTGTTGTTATCTTAAGCTAATAAAAGATGTAAGATTTATGTGTTCATTGTTTTCACTTAACTATATCATCTTTCCATCTTATTGTTTTTCACTCAAACTCAATTTATTTCTAATTACACCAAGTTCAAGTTATGCATTCAATAACTTAGAGCTTTATATTTGTTTATCATCGACTGTTTCGTTCGCAACCTAAAATATAGTTGAAGCTTAATTTGAGCTATGTCAAAGTATGACAAAGCGTAACCATCTAAACTTAGAATCTCATGTTCAAGCATGGCGCCTAGCTCATCTTGTTGGAAAAATTGTCTTTAAAGAATGAAATTGTGCAATTTTGTGGTACGGATTTTTTCTCATGTCGTTTGTGTAATGACAAGGGTAATTGTGGAATCGTGTTCTACTCCGTGAGAACATCAAAATAATATATTTATTTGTCCAATTTGATGTTTGGACCAGTTAGCCTTATATTGGACCAAATTTGTCTGTTCAGACCAACCCACGTTTTGTTAATTATTTCTTTGTTTTTGTAACTCCAACACTTTATGGGTTGTTATTACCAGTTTTAATGAGATATATTATTTGCCTATTAATGATGCATTTATTTCATTATCGATGTAGTTATTAAATCAGTCTCTTGTCTACTCCTATAAAAGGAGATGATATACACAATTGAAAAACACGATTAAAAGATAATCTCCATTTCTCCTCAGCATTTTGCAAATCGTTGAGCGAAATTCTTTGGCCTCCTGTTTTCTTTTGGTGATAGAGTCAGGCACAGATACAGTTCGACGGAATCCTTAGTGATAAAGGTTTCTCTGGTATCTCCGTTGTATCCTGGGAGACAGACGTCCAATCGAGCTTCCAAGCACAGACGGGAAGGGACGAATTTGTTTTAAGGAAACTGTGTGTGACACAGGCCTCGGACCAGTAGACTTCGTTCTACAACTGCAGACTTCAGTCCACCAGCAGACTAGAAGCCACCAGCAGACTTCAGTCCACCAGCAGACTTGAAGTCACCAGCAGACTTCAGTCCAACAGCAGACTTAAAGTCTACCTGCTGACTTGTCCAACAGCAGACTTAAAAGTCTACCTGCAGACTTAGACCTACAGCAGTAATCTTTCCATTTTTCAATTCTGTATTTTGACATAATATATTGTTTTTCCCTGTATCATTTTCTAACACATCTTTCAATTGGTATCAGAGCCAACTCTTGACATAGAAAGAGAAGGTCATTTCTGATTGTAGTCATGATGAATTATGGGTATGTCAAGGTTCCTAGTCTTGATGGTATCAATTACAATAGTTGGAAAAATCTTATGTGTATGTATATCAAATCAATTGATTTACGTGCTTGGGATGTTGTTCTTAAGGGTTGGTCAACCCCTTTAGATACTAAATGATTGTTACCCTTACCTGAAAGGATTGGTCAAGAGAAGATCGTGTTCTTGACAACTTTAATGATAAAGCTAGAAGAGTTATTTGTAAATTTCTTGAAATTTCTATGTTCAGATTAATTACCAATTTCTTTTCTACCAAGGATACATGGGATGCTATTCAAAGTCATTGTGAAGGCCCTGAAAGTGTGAGGCGAACTAAGCATATTAGACTTCAAGCCAAATTTGAAAATTTGAGAATGAAAGAAAATAAGAGTATTACTTCTTATAGTATTAAAATTCTTGATCTATCCAAAGATTTACAATCCTTAGGAGATGAAGTCTCCAATGAAAGGACGGTAAACAAATTTTTGAGGTCTCTTCCTGAAAAATTCAATCTTAAAATATCTGAGTTGGAATTTTTTTTGAAAATATCTTCGATTTCTTTGGATTTGCTCATTCATAGTCTTAAAGATTTTGAATCCTACCTTTCCCAACAACTTAATATTTAAAAAGGAATAGATGTCCTAGAAGCTTAGACTAACAAGGATGAAGAGCTTGTTAATACTTGCAATGTTATGAGAAAGATGGAATTGAATAAGGATATTGATGCATTAATCATTCAAAATTTTGAAAAATTAACATCTTAACAAGAAGAAGTGTAACCTTCAAGAAGAACTCAAGACCCGCAATCCAAACGTAAGTGTTCCTCATTTATGGTGGAAGATATTCAAGATCTTAGTAGTCCTTCTACTAATGAAAGCAAGGTAAACCACTATGATATCATGTAAAGAGAACCTTATAACGTTTTTGTTCAAAATGATAAATCTCCTCAAAAGGAAAATACAAGTTTAAATGCCACTTGTAGTGTTGATAAGGAGAATGAAGCTACATTAAAAATTGTTCATAATTGCTTCTCTACAAGTAATAATTCTTTGCTGCCAAATCCTCATTTTGATTTACAAAAAACCGTTTTACCAAAATCTTTGGATTGCCCTTTCAAAAAGAAGTTTTCTATACACACTGTTTTCAAAGATAAGAAAAAAAATTGAACAACAAGGTTCTCAAATAATTCTAAAAATTATTGATATTTATTCTGAATAATAATTGGTTGTTTAAAGTCCATAACAGTTTCTGGTACAAATTTTGGCATAAAGAAAAATTTTCAAGTTTAATGAAGTCTTCAATGAAATGTCATTGGAAACCTCATCTATATGTTTCTACCAAAACTGTTTGGAATACTGCCTCTTCTGCCTCGATTTTTGGTTTCACTAACAATACAGGTATTGAACATATCTTTTAGAAAAGGATATCAAGAAATACAAGGTCTGAATACGTTGATAAAAAACAAGATATAAACTAACTTGTGAAATTGTTTACAATAATAGGAGTTATTGGAAGGTAAGTATGATTGAAGAAAGTATTTCAATACACTTTGCTACTATTGGTCATTGCTTTAATCTGAGCTTAGTTAAACTCATGCCTATGAAAATCTACAATATGCATATTTTATCTAATCTTGTCCATGAAAGTTCTTATTAGATATAAACTCAGATTTTGTACCTTCTATAAATTCAATCATCAAAAAATTGTATGTTTTGAAACATTTGAAACTTTATAGTTTTATGATCATGATGTCATTAAAAATAATTTGAAAGTCATACTTAAGGTTTTAAACAATCCTATACACTTGCATGTGAGAAAAGAAAAAACACATAATACCTATCATAGTCTAAATTGTGACCATAGACCTCGTATAAAAGTTTTACTATATGAAAATATTACTCCTAAGGAAAAACAATCATTGTGATATTTTGTGTGGAATAATTTCTCTAACCATGTTGTCTATAAAATTTTATCTTGTTTATTACATATATTAGATAAAGATGGCAATTATGTTGTTATGTTAAATATTAAAAATAAAACTAGTATGTATAATAGAAATCATTTATTAAATAAATTTAATTCTTATATTCTTCTTAGATCTTTGAGGATTTATGAATTACACTATGACACATGGGATATTTGGGATGATGGTCACTGGACGTATATATCAAAATTTAATTGTGATTCTAAATACAATCTATATGACATTAGATTGATCTTCACTCAAGATTTATTTGAGAAAAATATTTTTCCCTATGTATACATTGCACTTGATTATCTTATGATTTACTTAGCTGCAAATACATGGGTGAACATGATTGTTTACATTCTACGTAAACCTCCTGAATTGTGCATTGTTTGAGTGTGTCACACATTGTGGTTTTATTGGTAATCACATGTATATGTAATTATGTCTTTTTATTTATTTTTTGCTTTGTTTATTTTAGGTATATCCTCTCTCTTTATTAGCTTTCATTGTTCGACTGTTTTCCTACACAATGATTTTTTGAATGTCATTTCAAAAGAAACTAAGTTTCAAAACTACATAAGAATTGATTTTTCTGAAATGGCAATAGCTTGCTCTTAATGTTTCCTACAAAAAGTTTATAACTCAATTGGTGTTGTTTATATCATTTAAAGGAAAGAGCTACCTTTCAATTTTATAAAAATTATCAAGCCGGTTCACATTAAAAAAAATCAGCCTTTGATCATCAATAGTATCTCATTGGTTTTGATCATCTCTGAAAGAACAAAAGTAGCTAGGATTCTCCAAACTACCAATGAAGTATCCAATGTAGCTTGTGAAGAAGCTACAATGGAAGTCACAATGGTCAGAAAAATTAAAACAGCGGAAGACTTTAATAATATAGCACGAATTAAACACAAAAGTTTACCAAACAATCTACAAGCCTATACTTGTAGATCTAGCCTCATGGCCAAAAAGATTTCTGTTGGTCCCAAAAGGCACAGTAATAAGCTAGAGGGGGGGTTGAATAGCCTATTAGACACTTAAAATTTTCTTAAGTTTGTTCCTAAAACAAGCACTTGCAATCTATCAAAGAGATTGAAGTAGCGAAAGTCTTGTAAGGAAAACAGTTTAAGTCTACCGATAAAGGATTATTGGTAGTCCTGACTGAAAACTCAAGTCTGTTGTTTTGAAGATAAGTAAAGGAAATAAGAAACAGTAAGGAAAGAACACAAGTGTTTGAGATGGTACACACTTTAAAGAGTGTTACGTCCACCACCAAGGCAGTCAACCTTGGATTTAAAATGTGCACTATGTTTTCCAGTAGTTCTATTACAAGGAATATTTCTAATGGATCGTGTACAAAATATTTGACTTGTGTTTGGGGGTTTGGGAATTGAATATCTAGATAAACAAGATATTCAATTCTTGCAGAAGAATAGTTTAAAGAAGACAACAAGGAGAAGCTTAAAATAAATGTTGAAGTAGATCTTCTTGTTGTTGTCGAGAACTTCTTGATCAGTTAATGATCTCTTGAATGCCCTGAGTATAAAGACTTATAGTTGTAGAATTTCAGAGCATTTCAGGACGGACAGTGTTATTTTCTTCAGTCTTTAATAGAAGTATTTATAGCAGGAGCATTTCAGAGATCCGTTGGAGAAGACGAAGAGTAACAGCTCTATTAGGTTGAATGCATTAAATGCATAGAGTTGTCTTGTAGAATTCGTCCTCACTGATACTGAACAGGGAGTGGTGCAGAGTTGTTTACAGGAGTTGGTAGCCGAATAATCAGAATATCAGACCTGCAAGTGTCAGATTGTTCCATCTGTTTTTGTCACTGTTCAGAGGGCGAAAAAGTCTTCCAGCTTTTCGGAAAGCTGTTTTAAGCGTCTTTGAGAAGTTTGAGGATATTTGAATTCAAATTAGAAATGGTAAAAGACAATTTTGAATTATCCCACAAAGATTTGGTAGACAGGACACGTCATGCATTGAGCGTCTGTAGACAAAGTCTATCGCTGGAGCAATACTAAAGTCTTCCGCTGAAGGAAGGCTGAAGTCTTCCGCTGAACCAGTAAAGCCTTATAAACTATCCTATAGCAATGTTTTATACATAGTTGCCACGCTAATTGATACGCAGCCCAATTAGCCACTATAGTGTAAAACAAATGTAATGTATGAACAGATGTAAATCAAAATATAATTGAGAAACAACAATTTCACTAAAAATGATGAATTGTTTTTCAAAAACTATGTGAAATCACCAAACAAAATACTCTCACAAGACAACAAGTCTTTGAGAGCAAAAAGCCCACAGAAAAACAGGTACATCAAACGTGGGAAGAAACAAACAGCTTCCTAAAATCAGCTAGGAAGACAAAACAGTTCCAGTAGTTTTCAATGTAGCTGCATTGGAAGCTACATTCAAATTCTACACAATTCTGGAAACTGAAACAACTTCTGAAACTCTGAAAAAATCTGCTCTCAGCCTTCTGAAATCTCTCTCTATTCGTGTGTTTTGCCTCTGCCCCAAGTCCTCTATTTATATGTGAAGGAGACCTAAAAAAAAGGAAGCAAACTCCAGCAAGGAAAAGGATTAGAGTTAGGAACTAAATACACTTACCATAAACCCTAGATTTTATTATCATATGGAGAATGATTCTAGAGACACGGTTTTAGGAAAGATCTTTGACTATATTTGGCTTCCAAAATAACTCCTAAACTTTAGGACCAAGAAAACAAAAAATCTTTAGGAATATTTTGTTTCCAAAAATGACTCCTAAACTTTAGGACCAAGAAAAACCAAAATCTAATTAAAGATTTTGTTTCCAAAAAATGCCTAAACTTAGGGACCAAGAAAGGAGAAACAAAACCAAAATAGTCCATGTCTATTTTACCTTTACAATTTCCCCCTTTGTTGAGACTTTCTGGTCAAATCAAATGACAAGTGTTTTAAATGACACCAATCAAACCATCTAACCTGCATTGGTTAGAAAATCACATCTCCCCTGAATTTGTGCAAGGTATAAAATCAGAAATCATTACTAAGCACAAATCAGAATATACCAATGATGCAATCACATGCATACAAAACAAACAGTTTATTCATCACCATCACCAGAAACACTTGATCTCTCTCCCTATTTGACCGGAAAAGGAAGAGGGATAAACCATCTTATAGGAATTCTCAAAAAATCCAAGATTTTGAAAAACACAATTAAGTGTTCACCATGATTTGATCACACCACTAGCAATAACTGAGCACATCATATACAAATTCAAAACCTCTTAGTTCCACACAAAAATTAGACAACCGCTAAATATTTTTCAACATGGAGATTTTTGGAAATTGATTTACACAGTTTATTTTAGGACACAATTTCACCAAGCTGATATCCTTACCAACAATGTATGTCCTAAAATTTTATGCCTAAAAACATGATAACTAAAAGCTAGGCAAAAGAATAAAAATGCAATCACACACAAGTGATAAAGACTAGATCAAAGGATGTAGTTCCTAATGTAGTTGCATTGAGAGGTGCATTCATCAATAATAAAATTTGTTCACTTTTTGCATCTTTTGTTTTCTCAACCAGATTTCTATCCGAAGATCATAAATTTTTTCATAACAAAAATTCATAGGTACTTTATTTCCCTAGGAATATAGCTCTACTTTATTTCAAGCTATAAAAACATGCTACTTGGAACCTTTCACACTATTTACCAAGGGAAGCCACTTTGCTTTTGATAAACCCATGAAATCCAAGGATTCATATCCCAAAAGAAAATTGCCACAAACCTTGTTCATAGGTAGCTTTTTTCCGTTAGGTAGCTTTCACACTTTTTCTTTCAAGGGTATCCAATTTTCTCAAGATCAACCTAAGAGAACCTAAGTTCCATAGTACCAAGATAAAGTGCTACAACCCTTGATTTTTAAAGGTAGCTCTTTCCTTTGTGGACTTCAAACATACTTAAGAAATGGGAGAGACAGTGAGAATCATAAACAAAAAAAAATCACAATTGATTTTGAATGCAATTCCCAAGCAACCACAAGGGGCACATGTATGTGAAACAATGATTTAGAGTGCCCTCTAAAGACAAAATGCAATCATGCCTAATTTTTTTAAAAAACTAAGTATAAAATCATATGGCACACAAAACACAAGAGATTTCCAAAGATTGAAATATCTCTCAAAATCAAGACACTTGGCAAATATATCAGCAAGATGATTTTTAGTCCCAATATGTTCAATGCAAACAATTCCTTGTTCAACCAAGTCTCTAATAATGTGGTGTCTTAAATTAATGTGTTTTGTTCGAGAATGATGAACTAGATTTTTGTGCTAAACAAATTGCATTGGTGTTATCAAAATACAAGGTTAACACATCAATGTGTAGCCCATAATCTTTGATCATTTGGAGCATCCATAAAAGTTGTAAGGCTTCTCTCAAAAACATTTTGATACGCACGCTAATTTGTTAGAATCAACCTTACCTCTTCTCCTTGTGCATATGCCATCATGAATATTACCTATCACTTGAGAGATTGAATGGTTTTTCTGTATGCGGCTGGGAATGTCATGGCTGCGATCAGTCAAATTGGACGAGTTTCAGTCGTTCAGATCTGTTTACGTATCCGCAAGTTCGACCAATGTAGCTTCCAATGTAGCTTCTGATGTAGTTGCATCCAGAGCTACATTGTGAGATATATCCTAAATCTCATTCTCTGAACTTCCAGCACTTGCGGAGTTAGTAACTTCAAGGGGAGGTTCTGTGCAGGAGTTCGAAGATTGTGCAGGAAATTCATGATCTCCAAAGTTAGGTAGACCTGAAACATCATCCTCAATGGTTTTGTGGCCAAGATTAGTTATAGTGGGAGCAGATTCATCATTGAACCACTTAGCACCAGGATATATATCAAAGGGTTCACAGTACTTGGATCTTGCATTCCTGTAACTACCTTTGGGAACCCACATCTTTTTAAAGGTTTTAGGTTCTTTGTTTTACGTGAATGTACCTTCGATGTAGCTTCCAATGTTCTTTGCATTGGTTGCTTTGCATTCGATCCGCATCGACATTTAACCAAGAAGGCACGCCTTTACCTCTTCCTCACGCATGCCTTTTTAAGAAAAGAAAATGACTGAATATGACCAAGCTTGTGACAAAAATGACACACAAAATTTTTCTTTCTTAATTTGGGTTTTTCAAAGAAGTTTGGATTTTGAAAATTTTGTGTGGGCTGTTTAGGTTCAGAGGTACCTTCACCTTCTCTAACATACATTTTTGGTATAAAACCAATTCCAGTCTTACCAGACTTACCTGAATTCAACATCTCATCCATTTTTTGTTGACTTGAATTCGATTTAGCCATGGTTTCATTGGCTTGGATGAGCACCTCCTTCAGTTCTTCGATCTCCACATCTTTCTTACTCAACAAACTCTCCAGCCTTGTGATACACTCCTTTTGTTCTTCATTTGCCTTCTTTAGCAATTCATTTGCCTTTCTAAGCAATGTAACTTGATTAACCCTCTTTTCCCAATCATTGTACAACTCCTTATAAGCATTCATCAGTTCTGATTCTGATTCTGCACCATCTTCAGAGACAGAAGAGTTAAAGCAACGAAAGTCATTGTACAAACCCTTCTTTCTCAAAGTATTAGGACGAACAAATTTCTCATATTGAGAATCCATCATGGTTACAACCAGAATCTTCTCTTAGTGACGTCAAGATGAGGCTCTGATATCAATTGAAAGAACAAAAGTAGCTAGGATTCTCCAAACTACCAATACAGTTTCCAATGTAGCTTGTGAAGAAGCTACAATGGAAGTCACAATGGTCAGAAAAATTAAAACAGCAGAAGACTTTAATAATAAAGCACGAATTAAACACAAAAGTTTACCAAACAATCTACAAGCCTATGCTTGTAGATCTAGCCTCATGGCCAAAAAGATTTCACTAAAAAGGATGAATTGTTTTACAAAAACTATGTGAAATCACCAAACAAAATACTCTCACAAGACAACAAGTCTTGGGGAGCAAAAAGCCCACAGAAAAACAGGTACAACAAACGTGGGAAAAAACAAACCGTTTCCTAAAATCAGCTAGGAAGACAAAACAGTTCTAGCAGTTTTCAATGTAGCTTCTGATGTAGCTGCATTGGAAGCTACATTCAAATCCTGCACAATTCTGGAAACTGAAACAACTTCTGGAACTCTGAAAAAATATGCTCTCAGCCTTCTGAAATCTCTCTCTGTTCGTGTGTTTCGCCTCTGCCCCAAGTCCTCTATTTATATGTGAAGGAGACCTACAAAAAAGGAAGCAAACTCCAACAAGAAAAATGATTAGAGTTAGAACTAAATACGCTTACCATAAATCCTAGATTTTATTATCATATGGAGAATGATTGTGACAGCCCGACCCGAACCCCAATGCGGAATCCCAAGGTCGTGCCGCCAAGACAAGCTAAAAGACGAACAAGCACCCGCTAAGCGTAGTAGTGCAAGTCCAGAGTTGAACCAACAAACACTAAACAATGATGAAAAGCCATAACGGCAAAACCGAATAACCAAAAACTTAAATCTGCGGAAGCAAATCATAAATGGGACCAAAACCTATAGTTTTAAACTAAGGAATACCAAGCTGAGAGACGACTATCTCTCGACAAATCTACGACTCGCGTGACGCAACATTGCGCACGTACAACAAACCATCGGCAACCTAAGGCCGGCGAAGCAACAAGAACCCAACCTGATAAACAACAACTCAACGGCTAAAACATGCCGGAGGAACAATTCTACTAAAAGAACAAGATATTCAAATCCTAACAATTAAACCCAAGTCTCACGACTAATGTCGTCGGAGATGACAATACCAACAATAATAGGATGAATGAGCTAGAGCATACTCGAAATAACGAGGGAATAACTTCTAAAAGATACAACAGCTCGACCAAGCAAGTCGGCTCCCAAAATATTACAATAACAGAATGCTAACATAAACTACCCAAGTAAAGTCTACGTAACTTTACATTCGTGTCTCACAAATACATAACAACATAATAATAATAAACCCAAGCTTGAAGCCCGGAAGACCACCTTCTAGGAATCACTATCCGAAGCCGCCACGCGTACTAACGGGATCACTGCAAAAACTAAGGAAAACAAACACACGAAATGAGTCATAATGACCCAGTAAGTTACTAAATGCAATTGCATGGCATAACATATCGTGGCATGGCATAATGTACCAACATATGCAAAATCATGATATCTTTATAGTCTACCAATAATAAACTTGTATCATGTTATCATGTAACATAAATTTCATAAACCATATAGAATGTTATCTTTCATATAGGTGCTTATGCCTAAGCACGCAAAATCAGGAACTGGGCCAAGCCCTCAATATTCAAACCGGGTACACCACCCTCAGATGATCATAAACTGGGTTTCAATCCTCAAATGATCATAACTCACCAGTTTTCTTTAATGAGTTCCGCGTTACATTCATCCGACTCCGGGGATGAGAAATGGGAGCTCGATATCAGGCTAGGAGCCGCTAATACGAGACCACATCCCACTATCGGCCAAATAGTGAGGAGAAAGGGTACCAATGCGGCGATTCATAGCGAATGTTTCCAAAGGCCATGAATCGTCCCATTGCCGACAAACGACCAAGACGCCAGCTGGACTCAAAATCAAGATGATCAAGTAGATTATTTACTTGTATAAACCAATAAGGACCAAGTTCATCATAAAAGAACTTATTAATTCAAGTAGATCATAATGCTCTACAAAACCCAATAAACAATGCACATACTTGTACACACTTAACATGTTCAACTAACTTGTAAGTTTAGCTCAAACCATATATTGAGGTGTTCATAACCCTCAAGTCATCACCAATTCAAGAATAGCATATAAGCCCAACAATTCACAAAATGAGGTCTACTATAGTCCTCTACTCAAGATTAAATCAAAGACTACTACTTAGTCTAAGAACCACCACAATTCAAGGCTTAGCATTTAGCTTCACTTAAAGGTACACCGGATTTAGCCAAAGTCCCGCTCGTCATTTATAGTCGACATCCTCAAAACCCATCTCATGAATGACAAGACTACCTTGTAGTCTAAATCCGCAAGTATTTTCATATCCTCGCGACTAAATTCCTTATAGTGAATTCATCGAATAACCATTATTAAATAGTACTCGAGACCATGGGTTGGTCTCTAATACTCCGTGCTCTACATGCACGCTCTAAACAAGTTCCCAATAGGTCTCTATAACATGAGTGTCTCCATTGGACACGACAAGATACTCGGGTGCGCACAAACTTAAGCAAATGAGACCCGAACATCGTAGGGTCTCAACCAAAGGCTTGTTATCACATTATTGGCCTTACAATGACTCCGTTGAGTCTTAATTCTACATTCCATTCTTTATGTGTTTCATAGCCCCACAATTAAACATTTCATTTATATATACTACAAAATCCCAAAGTTCATTCGGGTTTGATTCCCAAGCCTAACAACCCCAAAACTTATTACAATCATAGCCAAACGAAACCCAAATGTTGTAGGATTTCGACCCGAGTTCTTTAACACATTATTGGACTTATTTCGACTCCGTTGAGTCTAAAGTCTCGGTTTCATTATTTACATGATTCATCAATCCTAACATTTGCACCCACATCAATCAACAATAATTCTCTAATAGTTCGGGCTCGATTCTCAAGCCCTCAAATTCATAAAATCTTAACAAAGGGATAACCCATTTCTCCCAACACAATATCCTTCAAACCATCCTCCTCAAGACATTCACAAGTTCATAACTCCAAAATTCACAAATTAGGCATATTACTCTAATGAACTCAAATAACATATGGGCATGATTTCTAGCATGCTCATAAGCCTAGAAACACATAATGAAGAATAATCACACACTTCAACAATCATAAAATTACTCTACAATTGTTCTTACAAGTTACACTTCCAAAAATCCCCAAAATTAGGCAAACATAGCATACAAGATGTTCATTGCCCACAAATAGCATATAGATTGTTTTCCTTAGGGCCAATGAACCAAAATCAAAAGAAGGTAACTTACCTAGCTTGAGTGAAAACTCAAGAGAACACAAATCCGATCGGTGAAGTCGTTCTACTCGTCGAGGGCTTCAAGAATCCGAAGTTTGAAGGAAATCGGGTGGTCGGATCGCCTTGGATCGAAGAGAGAAGAAGCTAGGGCTCAAGAGTCTCCCATGGAGTCTCTCTCTCTATAATACGTATGATGGAGAGGAAGAAATGAGGAATTTTCAGTAAATGGTGAAGGGGTTTGGGTATTTATACCCCCAAAATAAGAAGGGCACAATAGGCATTTCTCAAGTGCAATTAGTGGAGATTAGGGGTAATCAAGCTCTAATCCAACCTTAATTAACTTCTAAATAATGTTAGGACATGTTTAGGGTTAAGTATGAGAGGTTAGGAAGGGTTTAGAGGGGGTTTAAGGAGGGTAGAATAGGTAAAACACGTCACAACTCAAAACAGGGGAAGAAAATCCCGTAACGCAAGGGGTTGAGGCGGGCGCCTCACCCCATCCCATGCGGCCGCCTGGCCCACTCTGCACAAAAGAATACTCTCAGTACTTGAGGCGGGCGCCTCACTCCATGCGAGGCGGGCGCCTCGGCTCCTGAACCTCCAAAACTTGATCTAAACTTGATCTAAATGATCCCAAACTTATGGGCAACCATCCTAAGGTCTAACCCAACTCAAAACAAGTCTAAAACACACCCGAACAACTCCCGAAACAACTCGGAGCGAAACCGGGAAGGGGTGCAACAACGTGCAACCGAAACGACGAACGAACTCGAATCAATCGAGCAATGAAAGGAGACTTTTAAGGCAAGTCTAAGGGCTAAAGAAGAAGCTTAAATACTTCTAGGAAGTTGAATAACAACTAGGGAAATAAGAATCCCAAAGGAGAGGCGATTACGCGACTCGATTCCCGAACTACGCGATAGAGACGAACGCTATCTCCAAAACTTTCAAATCATCGGTTGGCTTAAGGAACACCTCCAACTTGAAGTCTAATGCATCTAAACATGTTAATAAACTATCTTAAAGAGGTCTAGGACCTAAACCGAGGTCACGAACCCAAAACGCAAGCAAACCCTAAATCGCGTCGCATTCCGACTATCGTCGAGTCACGACTTGTGACTTTAACAAGTCAACAACTATATGGAGTCTCTTAATAATGTTTTGGTCTTAATATGGTCTCTCAAACCTATCTAGACCCTCTCGCAACCCAAACCTACAATCGACAAAGGAAGAAGTGCAAGTATAGCACGCAAACCGAGATAACGAAGGAGCGGGGCGTCACAATGATTCTAGAGACACGGTTTTAGGAAGGATCTTTGACTAGATTTGGCTTCCAAAATAACTCCTAAACTTTAGGACCAAGAAAACAAAAAATCTTTAGGAATATTTTGTTTCCAAAAATGCAACCAAAAATCCTTAGGAATATTTTGTTTCCAAAAATAACTCCTAAACTTTAGGACCAAGAAAAACCAAAATCCAATTAAAGATTTTGTTTCCAAAAAATGCCTAAACTTAGGGACCAAGAAAGGAGAAACAAAACCAAAATAGGCCATGCCTATTTTACCCTTACAATCTAATCTAATCTAATTTAATCTAATCTAACTACCTATAAAAGTCTAGGTTGTCTCTTAGAACTTAATATATGGACAAACCTACCCCTTAACTTAATACAACACTTGCCATTAATTAATGCCAAAATAATAAATTTGTCATAGGCTAATTAATTCCGCAAATAATTAAATAATAATTTGATCCCTTGATTTGTATATATTTTAAAGTTAGGTCCAACATTTTTTATTCTATTCATTTCATCTTGTATTTTGATTTTTTTATCAATTTCCCCCACCTACCATTATCGTTACAAATGTCGTCCAATATTTCTGAAATGATAAAAATACCTTTACCCAGTCGAGACACTAAAACTTTATTTGAAACTAAAAAATAATATTGTTTTACTTTCTTAAATATGTTCGGGAAAGATATTATTAGATTTATATAAAAAATTATATCTATAACAATAGAATTGTCGGTGAGTATCGAGATATTAAGCAAATTTGTATCTAACTACCTACCTATAAAAGTCTAGATCGTCTCTTAGAACTTAATGTATGGACAAACTTACCCCTTAACTTAATACATCACTTGCCATTAATTAAGGTCAAAAGAGTAAATTTGTCATTGGTTAATTAATTCCATTAATAATTAAATAGTAATTTGATCCCTTGATTTGTACATATTTTAAAGTTAGGTCCTACATTTTTTTAATTCTATTCATTTCAACTTTTATTTTGATTTTCTTAATTATAAGTTTCACCCACCTACCATTTTTGTTACAAATGTCGCCCAATATTTTCTAAAATGATAAAAATACACTTACTCAGTTGAGACACTAAAACTTTATTCGAAACTAAAAAATAATATGTTTTTACTTTCTTAAATATATTCGGGAAAGACATTATTAGATTTATATGAAGAATTGTATCTATAATAATAGAATTAAGTCGGTGAGTATCGAGATATTAAGAAAATTTGTATCTAATTGCCTACATATAAAAATCTAGGTTGTCTCTTAAAACTTAATGTATGGACAAACCTACCCCTTAACTTAATACATCATTTGCCATTAATTAAGGCCAAAAGAGTGAATTTGCCACAGACTAATTAATTCCATAAATAATTAAATAATAATTTGATCCCTTGATTTGTACCTATTTTAAAGTTAGGTCCTACATTTTTTAATTCTATTCATTTCGTCTTGTATTTTGATTTTTTTATCAGTTTCCCCCACCTACCATTATCGTTACAAATGTCGCCCAATATTTTCTAAAATGATAAAAATACCCTTACTCAGTCGAGAGACTAAAATTTTATTCGAAACTAAAAAATAATATGATTTTACTTTCTTAAATATGTTTGGGAAAGACATTATTACATTTATAAGAAAAATTGTATCTATAATAATAGAATTGTCGGTGAGTATCGAGATATTAAGCAAATTTGTATCATGTTTAGTTATTACCCATGAATAAAATAAGAGAAATGAGTTAAGAAAATGTGTCATAATGTCAAATAGATGGGAAAAAAAGGATGAACCATTTGGCGAATCTGTACGTTTTGTTAAAGAGAAAACACGTAAATTTACAATATCAAACAATAATGATTAGAAAAAAATAGTCATAAATGTAATAAAAATACACTTACTCAGTCGAGACACTAAAACTTTTTTCAAAACTAAAAAGTAATATGGTTTTACTTTATTAAATATGTTCGGGAAAGACATTATTATATTTATATGAAAAATTATATCTATAATAATAGAATTGTTGTTGAATATCGAGATATTAAGCAAATTTGTATCTAACTACCTACCTATAAAAGTCTAGGTTGTCTCTTAGAACTTAATGTATGAACAAACCTACCACTTAACTTAATACATCACTTGCCATTAATTAAAGCTAAAAGAGTAAATTTTCCATAGGCTAATTAATTTCATGAATAATTAAATAATAATTTGATCCCTTGATTTGTACCTATTTTAAAGTTAGGTCCTACATT
Source organism: Codonopsis lanceolata (assembly GCA_013146195.2). Classification (NCBI taxonomy): domain Eukaryota; kingdom Viridiplantae; phylum Streptophyta; class Magnoliopsida; order Asterales; family Campanulaceae; genus Codonopsis; species Codonopsis lanceolata. The sequence goes on along the minus strand of CM028383.1, from coordinate 8,693,751 downwards.
TTTAAATTCTATTCATTTCGTCTTGTATTTTTATTTTTTATCAGTTTCCCCACCTACCATTATCGTTACAAATGTCGCCCAATATTCTCTAAAATGAAAAAAATACACTTACTCAGTCGAGACACTAAAAATTTATTCGGAACTAAAAAAATAATATGGTTTATTTTCTTAAATATGTTGAGGAAAGACATTATTAGATTTATATAAAAAAATTGTATCTATAATTATAAAATTATCGGTGAGTATCGAGATATTAAGCAAATTTGTAGCATGTTTAGTTATTACCCATAAATAAAATAAGAGAAATGAGTTAAGAAAATATGTCATAATGTCAAAAAGATGAAGAAAAAAAAAGGAACCATTTGACGAATCTGTGTGTTTTGTTAAAGACAATACACGCAAATTTACCATGCCAAACAATAATGATTGGAAAAAAATAGTCATAAATATAATAAATCACTCATCATTAATTAAGACCAAATGAGTAAATTTGTCATAGACTAATTAATTCCATTAATAATTAATTAAATAATAATTTGATCCCTTGACTTGTACCTATTTTAAAGTTAGGTCCTACATTTTTTTAATTATATTCATTCCGTCTTGTATTTTGATTTTTTATCAGTATTCCCCACCTACCATTATCATGCGCACAATATTTTCTAAAATGACAAAAACACCCTTACTCAGTCGAGACACTAAAACTTTATTCAAAACTAAAAAATAATATGGTTTTACTTTTTTAAATATGTTCGGGAAGGACATTATTAGATTTATATGAAAAATTGTATCTGTAATAATAGAATTATCAGTATGGAGATATTAAGCAAATTTGTAGCATGTTTAGTTATTACCCATGAATAAAATAAGAGAAATGATTTAAGAAAATGTGGCATAATGTCAAGAAGATAAAAAAAATGAAGAACCATTTGATGAATATGTGCGTTTTGTTAAGGACAATACGCGTAAATTTACAATGCCAAACAATAATGATTGGAAAATAATAGCTATAAATATAATAAATCGCTTGCCATTAATTAAGGCCAAAAGAGTAAATTTGTCGTAGGCCAATTAATTTCATGAATAATTAATTAATAATTTGATCCCTTGACTTGTACTTATTTTAAAGTTAGGTCATCTATTTTTTAATTCTATTCATTTCGTCTTATATTTTGATTTTTTATCAGTTTCCCCCTCCTACCATTATCGTTACAAATGTTCCCAATATTTTCTAAAATGACAAAAATACCCTTACTTAGTTGAGACAGTAAACTTTTTTCGAACCTAAAAAATAATATGGTTTTACTTTTCTTAAATATGTTTGGGAAAGACATTAATTATTAGATTTATATGAAAAATTGTATCTATAATAGTAGCATTGTCTATGAATATCGAGATATTAAGCAAATTTGTAGCATATTTAGTTATTACCCATGAATAAAATAAGAGAAATGAGTTAATAAAATGTGTCATAATCTCAAGAAGATGAAAAAAAATGAAGAACCATTTGACAAATATGTGCGTTTGTTAAGGACAATACACGTAAATTTACCATGCCAAACAATAATGATTGGGAAAAAATAGTCATAAATATAATAAATGTAAGACCCTAAGTCCTTAGGTTTAACTTGGAATGGTTTTGGATTGAATTTGGTGTAGAATTGCACACGCTTGAGATAGATTTTTAGTTTGGACCGCGTATTTACGCAAGCCAGATGCAGCCTGTAGTAAAACGGTCATAGTTTGGTGTAGACAACTCGGAATCGAGATTCGTTTGGTGCATTAGAAACTATACTTCAAGGGATTTCTAACAACACCTTATTTGTAATTTTTGGACTTATAGATCACCCCAAGCAAGTCTTTGATGTTGACCGAAGTTTTGGGCAGCTTTTGCGCTTTAGTCACTTGTTTGGCCCATTAGGTTTTGGGCCCATTTACCTCACTTACTTGATATTCAGTCATACTCTACCATTTATGAGTTTCGAAGTTTTGACTTACAAGCTCGAATTGTTATCGAATATTTACTCGTTTTTAATTCCGACTCCGTAGGGGTGTTGTACGTGTTGAGGACTTCCTTTGTACCCAAAAATTAATGAGTAGTGTAACCGACTCCTTTGAGATTGGTAATTTATTTAGGGAATGATTATACCCTTATATAAATTTAGATGTAATAATAAGAAATTATTATTTGACATCTAGGGGCAAATAAATAATTAGCGGTTGTGACACCAAAGTGTTTTATTATTTTAATTGACCCTACTGGGTTAATTTGTGCGACAATAAATGTGCATGAGGGAATAATATATTAGTCTCTACGTGTTGGGAATATTTATGTGGTAATGTATTTGACTTTAGGGAGTCAATTTGGAGTTGATTAATAATTAAGTCAACTGGGTAGTACATACCAATTTCGGTACGCATCTGAGTTGTTTTGATTGAGGAACCCTCGAAATATTTTTCTTTGGTTTGAGATTTTTAAGGCTTTAACTTTAGACATTTACAGAGTGTCAGGAGAAGAAATCACGTCGTTTCGTCAAATGGTGTTCCAACTGGAGCCGTCCGAAGTTAACTGTAGCACCCGCGGCACTGTTCATACAGTGAGTTATTGTAGCAGGCAGGCAGCCGTTATTTTCTGATTTTTGGGTTGTGAAATTTCTATCCTACCCCCAATTAAAACCCCTCCCTTGCTCTTGTTCACTCCCTTGAGGGGCTATATGGTCCCTTAGCCTTCCTTACAATCAAAAAACTCTTCTTCCTCCCCATTTCTTCTCCCAAAACCGTGAGATACAGAGAGTGAGCGACAACGAGAGGGAGAGAGCTCCCATGGAGGAACTTCGGCGATTCCCGGAGCTACGGGCGTCCGATCATTGAAGCGTGATCGCCATCGCGAAGCCCTCGACGAATACAATTTTTCCCTCCGATTTGTTCCCGTTTTGTTTCGAGTTTATTGGCCGAAATAGGTACGTGACTAAAACCCCTACTCCCTCTTTCTAGCTCAAATGGATGCTAGGTTGTTAGAGACTTGATTCTCTTGATTTATTGTGTTATTACATATCTATGTGATGTGTTTCCTTGGAACTTTGATTACTTAATATGTGGGTTGAATTCAAATGGTTGTTGTTGGGTTTATGAAATTGATGTAGAAGGAAATTTGGTTGGAATGAGGGTGTTAGAATCATGACATTCAAAATCAAAAAAATCTCAGTTTGAGCCAAATTCGGAAAAAATAGTGGTACCAATCTACTACATGGAATTGTCTAAAAATATTATGTGTTGTGTGTTTGTATATTAAGAAATGCTTTGTAAATTTTCATAAATTTTCGAGTTCGGGAAGTATTTTTTTTTATAAATCACAAACCATGGCTGCGACAATGAGTCTGAACATGAGAAACTGGTTATTAACATGATCTTAATGTGATCATAAATCGATGAATACAAATCCAATTGGAGTGTTTTAAAATGGTAAACTCTAGCTTAAAGAGTCTAATTTCTGGAAATGTAAAATATGTGTCATTTGGATCAATGAGGAATTTTTGGTGAAATTTGTATGATAGACATGCAGTACAGGCCACAACAGAAAAACCGATTTATGACATGAACTTGGAGGGGCTGTATTTTGATGAATACAAGTCCAAATAGAGTACCTTAAAGTTCTAAATTATAGTTTCAAGAGTATAGTTTCTGAATATATAAAATTAATGAAATTTGGAGTTGTGAGGAATTAATGTTTGAATTTACAAGTTGACTGGACAGAATGTGTAATAGCAGGAAATCAGATTGTCATCATGAAATTGAAGTGACTATATTTGGATGAATATAAATCCGAATGAAGTGATTTAAAACTCTAAGTTATAGTTTGAAATCCTAGTTTCCGAATATGTAAGATTCATGAAATTTAGATTTATGATGAGTTATTGGTCAATTTTACAAAAGGGCTTAGCAGAATGAGTTATTACTAAGTTGTAATTCCAACGGTTAGAATGGGTATCTTTCGGTGCATGAACAACGAGTAGAGAAGGATTGATTTGGTTTGAAGAATGGATTACCATTCAAGGATATTGTAGAACGTATCCTTAATTTCGACGTAGAGACCCTTTAGATGCTTAGAGCATAGTGGATTGTATCTAATTAATGTGCGATCCTATTCACGTGAATATGATGAGATGAGTTTATAAATTAACATGAATTTTAATGCGTTGAGACTATAGAATGATTTATCATTCTAGAAATATTGTAGTGAATACAACATTGTTGATTAACTACCCTAGACTAACAAAGTAGTCTAGGTCAATATATGATGGGTTAATGGTTAAGTAAATAACTTAGCTTGGTTGTATACTAGAATATGAAATTCTATGATTGATTTAGATTATGACTAAATGCATAATTCCTACCTTTGTTGAGATTTGTATCTTGTATGCGTTTGAGAATATGACTCATGTAGTATATATTGCCTTTGATTACTTGGTGATTTTATTGGTGTTGATTTCCTGACTTGTATTTAAATTGTATTCCATTAACAAGTGGAACTGCGAACTTGAAATCAACTTAGGCTACCAACTCGTACTTGACTTAGTAACTTGTGAACTAGGGTTCCTAAATGGAACGAGAACGAGACCCTACGACTCCTAGAATCCATTGACTAGATTACTAGCTTTTGGACCTTGACTTGAATAGAGTGGACAACTTGACACTTGGGGATTTTAGAGACTCAATGAGCTCCTATTGTGGATTTGTGATTATTGTAACAATGGCATTACTTGAGTTTTTACGTTGATGGTGGGACGATGCATTGTCTTCACGAATTATGAGATTCGTGGTTGCAATGTATCGCCATACTGGATTCGGTTCACACACCCCTCCAATGCTAGCTACATTGGGGAAGTAGCCCCCTTTGTCGTAACCAAAAGAGCGTATTGGCTAGTTCTATTTTCCCGAGTAGAGAGCTCGGACCCGAGAAGAGAGCTCGGTACTTTGATACCCAATCACGGGTATCACTGGCACGATATGATTAACATTTGTGATTGCAGGAGCAACACAACGACATTGATTCGGTATTCTCTCTTAAACCCTTATGTGGCTTACTATGAGCACTTATGTGATAACAAAGTGTTACCTAAGACATGAAATCTAAATGACCATGTTTGTATTGATTGTGAATTAATGAGAGACTTGATATGTATATATGTAGATATACATACTTATACTTGAGAATTCCAAGAATGGCATAAAGTGTATATATATATATATATATATATATATATATATATATATACATTCCTTTATATATGTTGATTCTTTGTGAAATGTTTTCTGACTTATTTGGTTTGTTTATTATCATGGAATTTCACCCTAGTCGTTTGGACGGTTTAGTTCATGAGCAGAGAGGTTATTTTGCGAAATGTCGAGTATACGACACGTCTTCGTGGGTTTTAGTCGTAACAACGCGATGACATGTTTTATTATAACAATGTTTCATTTATGATATGTTGTTTGTAGTAGCGTACTGAGTCTTTATGGCTCACTCCGTACTTTACTTTCCAGTGTGCAGTTCTTCGCTAGCCGCGTTGAGGCTGAGTAGATCCCGTCTGTAGCAGAGCCACGTGGATCGATAGTTGAGTTGAGGTCGTGATATCTGTGCAGTTATCTCCTCCTGAGCTTTTGCTAGCGGAACCTAGTCCACTTATTTCAGTATTTATATTTGTGTCCTTTTACTTTGTTGAAGATGATATTTCTTTTGTAAAGTTATATAAACTTTGCAGTCGCGTAGATTGTTCTAGTATTGTTGTATCATTCCTATAGCCGACATTTGTAGTCGGGCACGAGTACTCCAGAGTATAGTAATCTGTCAGTTGTACCCCGGGCAGTAGTAGCTTCGGGGATTTCATCATTCTAGTTATCCTAATTGTTGTTGTTGTTACCTCGGTATGCTTTAGCCATGGGTCATTGTTATATCTGGTTGGTTTTTGATGGAACGCCGGCCTGGAGTGCCGATGGTTAGTTCTGCGTCTGCAATGTTGCGGCATGCGAGTTTCGTTTTTATAACTCGTGAGGCAACGCCTCTCTTGGTTTCAATTGTTTCAGTCTCGAGCTCTTAAGCTCGAGGTCTTGTTCTTTAACGCTTCCGCATCTTCGAAATTTTGAAATCTGTATTTTAGTACGGCTTCTTGTTCGTGTCTAGAGCTTATTAGATCGAATGTTCCACTTGCACTTTGTTTTAGCAAGTGTTTGTCATCTCTTGTGTAGTTCCAGCGGCACGACCTCGTGATTCTGTGCTGGAATCCAGGTCGGGTCGTCACAATAAATCACTCAGCATTAATTAAGACCAAAAGAGTAAATTAACATAGGCCAATTAATTTCATGAATAATTAAATAATAGTTTGATCCCTTGACTTGTACCTATTTTAAAGTTAGGTCCTACATTTTTTAATTCTATTCATTTCGTCTTGTATTTTGATTTTTTTACCAGTTTCCCCCTCCTATCATTATCGTTACAAATATCGCCCAAAAATTTCTATAATGACAAAAATACCCTTACTCAGTCGAGACACTAAAACTTTATTCGAAACTAAAAAAATAATATAGTTTTACTTTCTTAAATATTTTCGAGAAAGACATTATTAGATTTATATGAAAAATTGTATCTATAATAATAGAATTGTTGGTAAGTATCGAGATATTAAGAAAATTTGTAGCATGTTTAGTTATTACCCATGAATAAAATAAGAGAAATGAGTTAAGAAAATGTATCATAATGTCAAGAAGATGAAAAAAAATGAAGAATCATTTGATAAATCTGTGCATTTTGTTAGAAAAAAAAAACTAAAATCTATAGTTTACTTCTTTGAATTTTCAGACTACCAAGCAGTCTTAAAAACTATCATACTAGTCCCAAACTTATAGATATCACAAACAAAACAAATTGTAGTAATCACAAATAACTGGGGTCAAATATTTTACTCATCTTCATAACTGCGTTCCAAACCTCAAACCTCTTTTGCTCTTAACTTGCTTGCTCATCTTCATAGGACCCGATGTAGTTACATATGTGAATCGCTCTATTCCCTTCCCCTAGCTATCGAGTTTCTTTTCTTCTACCACAACTCTCCTTTTTTTGAAGATACTACCACCAACCGACATCCTTTCAAGTAGTCTATCCTAAAATTAATTAGATTATCTTCTTGCTTAGTAATTTGACACCGAAAGTGGATAGGAACTAAGAAATAAGAGACGTTCTAAGAAAAAAGTCCGACTAATCGGAAGTTAAAAAGATTCTATGTCTCCATTTGAGCAAGGTGAGGTGAATGCATTTATTGGTGGTGGTGATAGTAGTATTGACGACTGTAGGGATGGTGGTGTTAGGAGCGGTGGTGGTAGCAATTGTAGGGATGACAGTGGTGGTTTAGATGAAATACAGTATTGTGATATTTCCAAATCATTATATTTTCAAATATCCACATGGGTTTTGGTTTCAATTTGAATATTTGAAAATTCAAAAAATTGAATTTGAGTTTATAACAATTGAAATTGGTGATGTGTCTATAAATGATAAATTTTGCAAATGGGTTATTTTGAAGGAAGGAGTAAAGAATTAAAAAATGAATCAAATCAAATAAAAAAGTTACTTTGGGGGGGGGGAATGGTTAATTTTACCATTGTACTTTGATTAATTGTTATATTTTACCACTGTACTATGTTTCGAACGAAATTGTCATTATACTTTTAAAGATATATGCAATTTCATCACTAACCTTAACTGTCATCCAATTTTAACGATGACTTAACGGAAGCTAAAGATATTTTATTTTTTTCGTTTTAGTAAAGCAAGGTGAACGAGTTTTTTTGGTGGTGGTGACTGGTGATGGCCGTGGTGATGATTGCAGGGATGCTGGTGGTGGTGGTTAGGAGTGATGTTTGGGGTGATTGTAAGCATGACAGTGGTAGTTTAGGTGAAATATGACATTGTTAGATTTGCAAATCATCAATTTTTCAAATCTTCATATGGGTTTTGAGTTTCAATCTTCAAATTTAAAAATTCAAAAAAAATAATTTAGATTTGTAAATAGTGAAATTTAAGGTTGTGGTGGTAGTGTGTCTATAAATGACGAGTTTTGCATATAGGTTAATTTGAACGAATGAGTAAAGAATTAGACAAAAAATAAAATAAAATCCAAAATTGATTTTTGGATTAATGGTGTTATTTGAGGTGGTAATGGTGGTGGGTCTATAAATGATGAGATTGATGAAATAAAGCAAATGATAACAAAATAAATTAAATTAATTCTAAATTTCGTTTTTGAGAGTAATGCAATTTTTTAATATTTAATTTAAATATTAGAAAAATTATAATAACAATGTTGCTAGCATTACAACTAATTTTATAATTTTCCTTACAACTAAGCCTTAAAAAAGAACAAAAATGTCTTTGTCCAAAACAACTTTGTAGTTCTTCAAAACTTAGTTGTAAGGAAAGTAATATAATTAGTTTTAAAGATAATATTTTCCTTATAATTATGCCAAATTACAATTCCTCCCAAAAGTATCCACCAAATCACATTGTGCACCCCAACTCTAAGGTTTGTCCCATAATAGTATCTGACCTTTTTTTTTTCCCTATTTTTCACCCTAACCACAGTTGTTAGAAAAGTCACGTTAATTTAACATTTCCTTGTGGGTGTTAACTCAAGGAAAATATTAGGAATTTGATGTAAATTTTGGAGGTGCTAAATGTATTTTAGCCTAATAAAAATTAAGAAATAAAATATAATTTTCTTTAAAAATTATATAAATGTGTATGTAAAGTTAAAATGTTAAAAGAAATGGAGTGGGGGTCCACCATTCCTTTTTTTGCTTGCTAAAAGAAAATCTAGAGAAAAGACCCACCATGTTTTCTGATCTTCAATCGTTCCCAAAACAAAAATTAACCCAGAACCCGATCTGGGTTTTGTCCACTCCCTCCAAATTTCTCTCTCTTAACCCCGAAGATAGATACGCGTTTGATTTCATTATCAATTTTTTTTTATCTTGATGATGAAAACAAAGTACGCAAACAAAAGATATGAAAAACTTTTACCCATAGATACCCGTCACATCTCCAATTTCTTGTATGAAATTGGATTCACTCACCTTCTCCGATGAAACTCAACCACCACTGAAATCTATCAATTTCTCATCCCTCATTTCATCCTCTTACATGACTTAACTTTACTTTACTTTTTCTCTCATAATTCTTAAAATAATCCAACCCGACCACTATGACAGCTGCTCTGAGGTCGAAATCATCTAGAACCATAGCTTCTTCTACATCTCTTAATTTCGATACTTTGTTTTAAGTCATATGCAAGTCGGTCGTATGCCCAATTTTCTCTAGCAAAATTGAAGAGTATTTCAATAAAACCCCTTACCATTTATCTTAATCCATGTCCATCTCTCTTTGTGATGAATTCGTCGATATGAGTTATTGGTTTTCTGTTAATCCCATGTTTTTTATAAGGGTTTTTAGTAAGTATACTTTATAGCCTCTGATTGCTACTTCTGGTGCGACTTTTGCAGGGGACAGAATGAGGGAGATCGAAGAAGGAATTTGGCTAAAATCGAAAGAGGTAGGCGCCAGAGCTGTGATCGGAGTGACTGGAGTGGGAAGGGTTTAGGCTGGAGATGATGGCTATTACGGTGGAGTTGAAGATGAGGTTGCACCAGGAGATGAGGGAAAGAGATGATGTGAGATTATGATTTTTCCTTTTAATACATTTACTCCTTAACCAGATAATGGAAATGTCATTTTTGCCCCGCAGTGGAAGATCACGTGCTATTTAAAGTGAATTTTCTAACGTCCGTCAAGTGTAGGGTGGAAAATAGAAAAAAAAATGTAGCATCACACACCATTATGGGACAAACCTTAGGTTATGGTGCACTATGCGATTTGGTGCATAATTTGCGGGGGAAATTGTAAATTGACCATATAATTATTTTTGGATTATTGAAACAATTAGTTATTATTTATATTTAAAAACATATTTTAAATACTAAATGAGTAACTAAATGATGAAGTTATAACCAAATCCCATTCCGCACCCCAAGAAAAATGATCAAAATAATCTTCATATGACATGCACATACTATATTCCGTTACTATTTTTAACACCCATAGAAAGAAGGGAGCAAAGTGGGACAAATAGAAAAATAAGGTATGAAAATGAGACACTTCGTAGGTTGAGGTGTAATGTAAGATTTATTGTGTAATTTTGGGTGTTAATCATATTTTGGCCCCATCGAAAGTAGTCCAAAATACAAATTTTCCCCTAAGTATCTACCAAATCCACTTTACCCCTCAACATAATTTTGTAGCATTTCCATATTTCATGTCAAATTTGGTGATGATAATGTCATATTTGGTAATCGTAGTGATAGACACAATGGCAAATAATGATTAAGATCGATAATTTGGTCCAATCAAGCCACAAACAATATCAACGGTGCCGATGAGAAATTTATTAGAGGTGAAGCTAGAGACGATGACGACGGATTGAACCATGGCGTGCCTCATCTTTGTCGTATACATTTGTGATGAGTTCAAATATGTGTTTTGAAATTCGTGGTGTATGCTTGTGTATTGTGTTGTACGAGAGAGGAAGGGAGAAATGTCGGGGACTGTGACAGCTTTAATTTTTTGTGGGTTCTTATTCGTGGCGGCCTTGACACCTGATTGTGATTATCTGATCTTCAGTTATGTCTCTCTGATATCTGATATGATTCCGCTCTATTTTTATTTATTTTTCAATATAAAATTTTGAATAAAAGATTCATACACTCTTGAGTTTTATCTCAATTAAAATTTACATAAGAGGTCATTGATGGAGAAGAAGCAAAGAAAGAGTTGTTGGAGAAGAAGAAAAATAAGTTTCTCTTTAAGTAATAAAAGCAGAGAAAGCGTTGCTAGAAAATGACCAAAATACCCTACATGTGAAATATCATATGCACCTTAATGTCAGATTGGTAACCTTCGTCGTCGCTAGGGGGTAAACTAGAAAAAAAATTATAAAATAATATGAAAATGACACAAAACTTAGGTTGAGTGTGGCAAAGTGGGACTTTATAAATACTTTGGTAGAATTTTATATTTTTTAGTGTAACTATATACTTTGGGGTTGAGAGTTTGATTATCCAACACAATATTTTTTTTTAAAAAGAATCATAAATTCCAGAAACGACATAAGTAAAGTCTCTAACAACAATGTACTTATCTAAGATAGTAAGTTTGAATTGTTTTCAATTTACACACCGATAAAAATGAATGAATTCATGTTTGGTATTAAAAAAAGAGATTTAAAAATAATCAACACAAAAGACAAATGTGTAGGATAAGTTGCTATACAATGACTAAAAGCATAAATTATAAATGACCGAAAAACAAAGTATCATAAATGCTAAACACACAACAATATAATTTATAAGTCTCAAAAACTGTAAAGATTAAAACACACAAAAATCTAATAATTAAAAGTCAACAAAAAATTAAAAAAATCATTTTTAAAAATATCACAAATCATTTTTAAAAAATCATTAACACCACGTTCAACGCACGTGAACCTTACTAGTGTGAATAAAAAGTTGAGGCTCTTTATAAAGTGTGAAAGTTACATGTTGGATATATTCAAATTTGTTTTGAGATCAATAGTATCTCATTATATTGATTTTTTGGAAACAAAATTTCAATTTCTAATGTGTTGACGAAATGAAATGACTATTGAAGTGCCATTGAAGGCTTCATTGTTGGTTAACAGTTTGTATGACTACACCGTTTTGATTATACACCTTCATATCTTTTTAGGTAATGATTGGATCTTCGGATGGCTCGCCAGAAGCGAGGAGGGCACGAGAAGCGAGAACTGGATCTTTGGATGGCTCGCTAGAAGTGAGGAGGAGGCTGGCTTGCGAGGTAAGACTAGAGGATTTCTCAGATCATGGGTGCGAGTTTGCTGCTCGCTGATCACCTCGCGGGCATCCCGCTGACTTGCTTGAAAGTGACTAACATGGTGGGAAGATTGTTCTTTTTCAATGTATGGAACATCACCATGAGCTACATACACGCCAAACAGCTACCTTTTGATTTCTCATCTGTATTCCCTGTTGGGGTGCCTTCGGTGGCAGATCACCGGGTGCAGCGGATAGTGGTTGGTTCCTAGTCGGCTGGCTCGCAGCCGGGTGGTTGCTAGTGGTGGCATGATGCCTACTACCCTTACCATCCATTGTTGTGATATTGTTTGTCTGAAAACAACTGGAAAAACAGATGAGAAAGCTTTAGAGCTAATTTCCCGGTAATGGAACCAAATAGATGTAGCATAAACTTCAGTGTTGGGCCATCCGATTGATACGTAGGATATCTGAGCTTGATTGTATGGATCAAATCTCTTCACAACATGTCTAAGAACACGAAAACACCCTAGTTGGAGTGCAAGGCTTGGCCTCGCAAAACCACTTTGGCGTGAGAGTAAGTATCGTGTGAGTCAAAAAACAATTTGACAAAGGTTTGTGGTTGTAAAGAGTATGTACCTTGTTTAGGATTTATGGAGAGGTATTAATAGGCCCGCAATGACATAGAATCCGTCTAGGATTCACTTCCATAGTTACCTAATAGGTTTAGAAGGAAACTACTAAATTGTAGGTATGATAGGAGGCTGGCCGCGAGAATGTCGGAGCAGTAAGGCAAGTGCTCTACTCGGATAAGGAAATCTTTGACCTTTATTGGAGAGCAAGTTTCTGAGATTCCCTACTCGATGTTTGTCCGGGCGAGCATGGCTCTGCCCGGAAGCATGATGCAAGTTTGATGATGATAAGTGTAATTCTCGGGCATGGCCCCTGGTCGGGTAAGAAAGGCATGTGCTCGGCCAGGCTTGGACGGGATTTATCTAGTTCTCTTCTCGGGTACCTTGCCTGCTAGGCTGGTAAGTCTCATGCTAAGCGAGCTCGTGACTGGCACATGATGATCACTCGTGCTTTGCTCGTGACTGGGTTTGAGTCGGACACATCACAACATATTACCCATTAACCCACCAACCCAAACCAGCCTATTAATTTTTTTGGGTTGAAACAGGTAACCCGTTTTGACCCAATAATATTAACAGGTCGAGTCATGTTAAAACGGGTCGTGTCCGTTACCCATTTCGACCCACGATTTTTTATGCTATAAATTTATGTTTTTTTGGGAGGAAAAGACGGGTTGACCCGCTTTAACATGCTACCCGTTTCAACCCGACCCGTTGCGACCCAACCAATTTCATTTCAACTTATTTGATATTTGTGTTCTAACGCGTTTCGATCTGTTTTAACCCATTATTCATTCCAATCCAACCCAAGCCACATAATTGCTAGGCCTACCGGTCGTAGTACTAAGCCTAGGCCTCTTGTATATATTCAAGAGGAAGACGGCGAAGAACAAGACGTCATTGCGTATAACTCTGGAAAAGAAGACGACGGATTGCTTATGGTAATTTTGGGAAATAGTTAGCGTATTGACTAATGTGGTTAGGTTAGTAAAAATTAGTAAAAATTAATCTTAGTTACAACTAGGGTTAGGGAGTAAGTAAAAGAGTGGGACTCATAATAACCATTGTCATGTCATTGAGGGCAAAAAAATTAAGTACAAATTGAGTCTCACTAGCATTACTCTAAAATTTGTGTCTATTTTTTTTTAAGTGGGCAATATGTTATCTTAATTTTCTACTAAACTTTTCAATCATTCATTAATGGACTACAACAATTCTTCAAACAGAACAAACAAGAGAGCATCATGGGCCGTGCCTAGCTAGCACACCAGGAACTGCAGACCTCATGCTTGACCATCATCGCAGAGCTCAGTGATCCGGCTTTGTTTAGCTGTGAGGAGTAACCCGATTGATCCGGCATATAGTTGCGAGCATGTGTCCCGCACATGCGTGCTTCCAGCTCGAGATAGCTCCATGCTTAATTGACATTGCCCATGATCGATCTCACTAAGTTGCCGGATTCAAAGGTTTGTCTAGCTAATTATGTTATCTAATTAGGCGTAAGTTCGTAAACTCCCATTAATTATCATACGCAGTAATATCACTAATTAATTATAGGCCAAAGTACAAGTTAAGTCCACATGGAAAAAGATGAAAATAACTTGATTTAACATCGACCTTCAAACAACAATAGACGAGAGGTGGTTAAATGAAACAAATAACAACCTTGAATATTAAAGTAACACAAAACTTAATACGAGTGGTAAACTGAAATTTGATGACAACTTGGGGAAAATTTTGTATTTTGGCATCTTTATCAATGAAGAGAACATTTAACTTTTACTTTGTACTACTCCCTCCGTCCCTAAATTATCGTCCTCCTTTCGTTTTTCGTCCGTCCCAAAATAATTGTCCACTTTGAAACTTACCTTTTTAGAACATCACTTTTAGCACTTTATCCTTACTTTTTCACCTTACTTTAATTATGGACCACATACACATAGGCTTTAAAGAAAACTACACATTAAACCAATATAAATGATGCGTCCAAAATCTTCTGGATGCACTGGATCAGTCCAATCAGGATACCTGACTTTCAACGTATCCAATAATCCTTGTAGCCCAACTCTGCAAAAGCACCAACAAGCAGTGAACTAGGCAGGGGCACTCCCTGCAAAAGCCCTCCGGCGTGTGAATCAGTACAAGAATGCCAGAGAGTTTGTATTTTGGCAGAGTTTTAGCTAGCAATATAAAATCACATACGTCTCCCCTTCATTTTCAGGGGATTTTATAGCTGCCAGAGAGTATAACTGCTCATAACTGTCCACTAATGATCGTGGCATTGATGGCGGGCATATTAACTGTCTCATTAACTCCCCCATCAACCGCAACGATCTAAATGGAGATTTTCCCGGACATAACCGTCCTCAACTAACAACAACTCTTGAATTAGCGAGCTTAACAACTCATGCTCGCAACATAATTCTGCTCGCTGGTTAAGCCCCCAGCTCGCTGACATTTTGCTCGGTAAAGGTCAAGACCATGCTCGCAATGCACAAGAGCCCTCTAACCTTCTTTCCCTAAATGCTCGCTTGACTAATAATGATCTTGTGCCTAACATGCGACTTATGGCTTGGGCCTATTGGGCCGTGTAACTCAATAAATAATCAAGTCAATTGTTTTTTCTTAATCTGTGCGCCGAGTCAACCAGGACAATAAATTAGGGACGGAGGGAGTATAATAAATAAACACTAGAAATACATATAAGAGAATCATATATTTATATTTATGTGTAAATATATTATTTTTTATTTACATGTATTTAGATCTTTTAATCCTTATTGTATTTTGACTCTCTAGGTTAAACTTGTGTAATTCTATATATATGTTTACCATATCAATAGAAATGCTATGTTATTATTCCTAAACTTTATTATTTTCTACATGGTATCAGAGTCTCGCTGTTAAAAGTTAAAACATATAACCACCAAACTTCAACGATCCTAAACTTCTTCAACCACACAGCCGCCTCCAACCACTCTTCCGAGGAGGACGAATGTGATTAAGAAGACAGAAATGGAAGGAAAATCCATTAGTACCCAAGAGTTGGATGATATTGTCGTTATAGTTAACGGTATCAACAGATGTTCTTTCATACTTTTTTATTTTTTTGGATGGATTCCTTTCGCTTTACCCCAGCAAGCCTTTGGAGACTAATTCACTTTCACTTTCTGATTTGTTTCTTCACATGCATTCAATAACAAAATAATAAACAAAAGTAAGGGAAAATTACTTTTTTAACCATTGCGTACTTTAAATATTAGTACAGATGTTGCTAATGTAGTAATTTGGGGGGGGGGGAATGTCACTAATTTCGTTAAATCTCTATATAATTAACTTCGTTAATGTACATTCATCTTCGTTAACGAAACCATGACATCGAATTTTCACAAGGGGTATTTTCGTCCATTACTGAATTTACTTCATCTTCTTTCCCTGCCCATCTTCTTGCCCTAATTTTGTGTTATGATCCAAGGTATGTTTGTAGAAAAAAAATTATATACCATCGGTAAATAAAAATTTCACTCTTTTCTCGTAAAAGAATTACTCTGTATTTGTTATATATACACTTGGATGGTTCGCATGATAAATATATTATTGTGTTTTTAGAGATCGTTTCTCTAAGCACACAATTCGATCTCTCTAATTGTAGTGATTTGAAACGCAAAAATAAATAAATAATAAAACATAATGTATGGGTTTAACTTGTAATTGTTTAAATTGATATTGTTTATTTGATAAAATAAAAAATGATAAAACTAAATTTTAAGCTATATTAATTAGGGGTGACAAAAATTTATCCAACCCATTGGATTATCTATTATATCAATTATAAAAGACTTATTGGGTGTTATCCATTAATACACAATTAAGTTAATACGTGTTAATGGATATTATCCATTAACACCCATTAGTAAAATTGATAATTATGGATATTAACACCACAACCATTGAGTTTATCGCCGCCACCATCACCACTGTATGCTCTTTACTTAAAAATACACCATCACCACTGTATGCTCTTTACTTAAAAATAATAATAATTAGATACATAACTTACTGTTAGCAAGATTTAAACTTGGATGAAGTTACCTTATAACAAAGTTTGTTACCACAGATAGACCACTTTTTGATATTAATTTGAACGTTAATATAAATATAAATAAGTAATCATAAAAATTATTGATTATTATGAACGTATTTGTTATTTTGTTTTGGATTAAGAATATTTGTTTGTTATTTATAATTTATAATTATAATGAATATAAGTATTTAATTTTTTAATAAGGTATTTGACTTTTTTTATTTTTTATTACTTTTACATAATCATTTATTAATGTCAAATCAATAAACACGTATATTTTCTATCTCACAACTATGAAGACTATTATAAAATTTTGACAATTTTATATATATTATGTGATAAAAATAGTGTCGTATTGCAAATGTCACTTTTTATTTGAGGAGTAAAAAAAGGAAAGAAAAGATAAATGTTAAAATTAAGAGAATATCTCGATCGTTGTTGAACATGGGGCCCATGAATTTTTTATTAAATGTGAAAAGTTTGTAAAAATATTATGATTTATGAATATTAAGTTATTAACTTATCATTGTGTGTGTGTGTGTGTGTGCATGTGTGTGTTTTTGCCGTGTGTGTGTGTGTGTTTATTTTTTTTTTGGGCGTGTGTGTGTATATTATGCTTAGTAAATCATAACATAAGTACGTAAGTAATACTCAAAACAATAAATGATGTTCATTATTAGATATTATCCGGATAATACTCATTTATTAATGGATAGAATTGAATATTATCCAATAACACCATTAAGGTTAATGGGTGTTATTAAGGTTAATAGGTGTTATTAGATAATATCCAAAACTACTCATTAACTATATTTGATAGATAATGGTTTTATCCAAATTAACCGATAACACCCAATTGACACCCCGAATATTAATATTTTAGAAACTTTAACTTTGGCCAAGGAGTAAACCTCCTCTCGCACCTCAATCCAAAGTCTGAAAATGGATCGGATTTTGATCAGAATCCGATGTTATTTTTAGGATATGGATTTAGTTTTTAAATTTGATTACCCGATTTTGATTCGAATCCGAAGATTCGAAAGCTTAACAAATCAGATATGGATTAAGGTATTTCGATCCGTTAACAACCCAATCTGATCTAATATAAATATATATATATATATATATATATATATATATATATATATATATATATATATATATATATATATATATTTATTTATACTATACATATAAAAGTTACTAATGATGAGTTTTTAGTCATTAATCATTACTAATTTCTGCTAAATATTATTTTTTTGACGAACTCAAAAAATTTACTAACATTTTTATTCATGTTTGTGTAAGCTAAAAACATGAATTTTTAATTTTATTCAACATTTGATTAAGCAAAAATACCTCAATATTAAGTTTATTCCTTATTTTAATTATGGGCGAATAAAATCCAAATCCGATCCGAATTCAAAAATTTAGAATATGGATCGAGCTTTTGAATATCCGAAAGATAATCCGATCTGATCCTAATCCGATAATTTCGTAACAAATCGTATAATAGATTTGACTGATCCGAACGAAATCTGATCTACTAACAAGCCTACTCAATCCTAGCAGGGCCGGCCCTAGGCAAGGGCAGACAGGGCCCAAGCTAATTAGGGGCCTAAAATTTTGTGGGTATTAGTAATAGTATTATATTGAGTTAGTGCTTTTTTTTTATGCAGCTAGCTGAAGAGACCCAAAATTCAAAGAAAACAGCTCAATTCGGCAATTCTCAAACAGCCCAATTAGTAATAGTTATAGCCTTAATATTTCTTGAGTATGTTATGACTTGGGTCAATTATAAATAAATATTATGGGAAAATATTAATGCACTAAAATTGATGAATCGCGGTTCAAAAATAGACTAGCAATTACACTATTGAACCGCGGTGCAAAAATTAATGCATTAAAATTGATGAATCGCGATACAAAAATAGACTAGTAGTTACACTATTGAACCGTGGTGCAAAATTAATTCAATAAAAATTGATGAATCGTGATTCAAAAATAGACTAGCAGTTACAATATTGAACCGCGGTGCAAAAAATAATGCGATAAAATTGATGAATCGCGGTGCAAAAATAATTACCCCCATAGCACGCCTACGGTTCATTTAGGGTATCGTAGTTATTTTTCAACTAAAAGTGACTTTTTTCGGTTGAAAATAAAGAAAGTGTACTTTAGTGATTAAAAATTCTAAAAAATGCAACAGCCCGCAATTTTTTCTAGATATTAATTTTTGTTATTAAATAAGGACCATTTTTTAAGCTTCGCCCTGAACCAATTAAATGCCGGGAAGGGTGCAGAATCCTAGCTCCATCGTTGATAAATTAAAATCCTTCGCGTATTCACCAATCCCTATATTAATATTTTATATTGCATTCAAGGTCTTACTTGCTACTTAATTTTGGTATCAAACAACTATGACTTCTCTGGATGGTTTATAATGCCAGAAAAGTCGTTTTCAACTTTGTGACAATCAAGACTCTTTTACTAAAATCTTGTCTTTGATAAAAAAAAAATTAAAAAAAATATTCTGTCGTTTGGTTCTTTTTCCATGCATGTGATTGTTAAATTCCCCAAATTCATGCACTGGTTTTTTCAAGTTTAGCACGAGCTACGACTATTGACTTGTAGCCAACTGGTGTCAAGTAGTTAATTTGCACATTTTGTCATTTTCTTTTCTCGTGGTGTTAATTTGTACACGATACTGTAGATATTCAGAAATCTACAGTAAATTGAGTCAGGAAAACTGATAGACAGATAAATCTAAAATACGAAACTGAATGGAAAGATCAAAAGGGATTTGTTGGGGGCGCGCGGAGGGATTTCTTGACACATCATCGTATATACCTGGCCTATAAATAGTTCATAGACCTTCCTCCTTGATACAGAAGCTCATTCCATTCAATAAGACCTTTTATATTCTAAACACTGTAGACTATTTATAAATAGTAATATGGCTTCTTCTCAGGTGGCAGGAGTGATGAAGACCCAAGTAAATGGGAAAGACGAGGCTGAGATTGTTCGTCCACTAGCAAACTTTCCCCCTAGCATATGGGGTAATCTTTTCACTTCCATCTCTATAGATAATCAGGTAACCAATCCTCTCCCTTCACTTGAATTTTTATATATAGCGTTTTACAACACTTTCTATTAAAAGAAAGCTGACAATATATACTCCCTTTATTTACAAATTATTGTCAGGAGAGTATCAATTAACTAACCCTTGTAACCATCGAATGTGTCAAAAGTTAAAGCTCTTACAGTTGATTTTTGGGTCATGTCTTTCGGGTTTCTTGATACCAAGCATGCATGCATGCATATTTTTCCGTGGGTAAAAGAATTAAATATCAAAAGTGTCCAGAACTTGGTCTATAAGGACGATATATTTAGAGGAAATGTTATGGCTCCGTTCTCATTGACGATTTAGTGACTTAGTTTATAATTTTGCTAGTTTTATTTCCTCTTTGGTCACACCAATATAAAAGCCACGTTTTCCTTTTCAGTTTACTTCAGAAAATAGTTTTTAAAGGAGATAATACTCATGCTTATAGTACATGTAAACAGTAATTTGAAAGGTTAAGGAGATAATACTCACAATTTTGTGAGAGTCTACTCGTTAAATGAAACAATCGAAAATTGACTAATTGACTCTTTGGATGGAATGGGCCGGGAAGTAAATAATGCTAATTAAAGTAAAATACTTGTATTATTTTGCCTACTAACTAGCCACCTAGACTACCAATATTTATTGTACTCAAAATTTGATTACAGAAAACAATATCACAAGAGTTTCTTTTAAGGCTAAAGGATTGCATGTGTTACTGAATTATATGTCTTTATGCAGGTTCGTGAAACATATGCAAAAGAAATCGAAAGTTTGAAAGGACAAGTACTGAACATGTTTGTTGAACGAAAACCAGAAGACGTGGTGAGTTTGATCAACACCTTGGAAAGACTTGGTGTGTCGTATCACTTCGAGGAAGAAATTGAAAAGCAGTTGGAGCAAATGTTTCATGATGACGATCGTGATGCTAAATTTGAAGACTATGATCTCTTCACCACTGCTCTTTTTTTTAGGGTATTTAGACAACATGGTTACAATTTGCCTTGTGGTAAGTCCTCTGTCCTGGGCACCCATTGTAAACTCTATGACTTTGTTTAATTGTATTCGATAGTTTGAAGTTTATCTTTATTTTTTGCAATTTAGTGTCTAAAGTTTAACGTTTACAAAACTAAATTATTAAAGTGATCATGAGTGATTATGCCTTTGAAAACCAGGTGTCTTCCAAAAATACATGAATAGTGACAAACAATTCAAAGAAGCACTTATTGAAGATCCAGAGGGTATGTTGAGCTTGTATGAAGCTACGCATGTGAGAACACATGGAGACGATGTTTTAGATGAGGCTTTCACTTTCACGACCACTTATCTTGAGTCCATGGCTGCTACTTTAAGCCCTCATCTTTGTAAGCAAGTTATGCATGCCTTGAAACAATCACTCCACAAAGGTATACCAAGAGTTGAGGCAAGGCACTACATCTCTTTATATGAAGAGGACCCTTCTAAGAATGATCTTTTACTGAGGTTCGCAAAGTTGGATTTCAATTTATCGCAGATGTTACACAAGGAAGAACTGTGCCATCTTTCAAGGTATGAAATATATTAAGAAAAATATGTAGATACGTACTTTGATAATCAATAGATAGCTAGAGAGGTTAACAGAATCTTGGGGCTAAATTGACACTATATTTGCATTTTACGGCCCAAGTTTTCAAATTTTGTCAAATGGGGTCAGAACTTTTATGGCCTAAAAAAGAAGTACGTCCATCGACTATGTTTAGTTATGCTAACTAATAGAGGTTATAATAAACCTTTTTCAGACATGAAAATTTTGACTTCAGTTTTTTTTTTTTAATTTAGATGCATGTTTGATCGAAAAGGTGCAATAAATCTTAAATTACTTAGTGGCTTGGAATATCGTTAACCATATAGATCAAGAAAAAGATAGATATGAATTATAGAACCCTACTTTTTTGTTTGAATCGTAGGTGGTGGGAAGAGTTGGACATTGCATCTAGACTTCCATATGCGAGGAACAGAGCTGTTGAATGCTACGTATTTGCTTTGGCAGCTTACTTTGAACCCAAGTACTCGATTGCTCGGATTATGCTTGCAAAAACCATTTGTGTGCTCACAATCACTGATGATACGTACGATGCATATGGAACACTTGACGAACTTCAAATTTATACTGAAGCAATCGAAAGGTATTATAGTTCCATGTCAAAGTACAACAATCAATAAAATGGTGAACAAACCGTAGAACTCTTTAATTAGCGTATTCCTTATATTCTCCATGGATCTCCTTCAGTTTTTTCAATTACAAGCCATACTGTGAAAACGCTTAAATGAATGAGTATGAGTCTAATTATTCATGAATTGAAATTTGGTGACATGATTGAAAATTTTTCAAGATGGGACATCGGAGCCGTCAACCAGCTTCCGGAATACATGAAGATCCTATATACAGCTCACCTAAATCTTTACGAAGAAATTGAGAAGGAATTGTCAGAGCAAGGAACATCATATGGTGTCGGATATTCAATTAAAGCTGTATGACAAACTTGTTATCCTCAAGTTTCATCTCTTCTTTTATTATTATTTATCATCACTTAAAATGACTTAATTTACTCTTAATTATGAATGGTAATATCAGTTAAAAGAAGTGGTTAGATGTTATCTAACCGAGACGAAGTGGTTTCATGCAAAGTTTGTGCCGTTGTTTGATGACTATATGCGCAATGCCTCAGTTACTGCTGCTAACATCTTACTTGCTACTACATCATTCATGGGCATGGGAGAAGTTGCTACTATTCAAGGATATGATTGGGCTCAATCTCCGCCTAAATCTCTTGTAGCTTCCAACACTATTGGACGGCTCATGAATGACATTATGAGCCACGACGTACGTATAATATTCTTACATGCAGTTAAGTATGTTTTTTTATAAAAGAGTATTATTGTGATGTGTTCATATGTGTGATGTCGATTTTTAGGAGCAAGAAAGGGGACATGTTGCTACGGGGATCGAGTGTTATATGAATGAGTATGGAGTTTCAAAGGAAGTGGCGATTGCCGAGTTTTATAAAAGGATTGAAAGTGCATGGAAGGACATCAATGAGGAATGCCTGAAACCGACCCCAGTAGCGATGCCTCTCCTCTTGAGAGTTCTCAATCTTACGCGGATTTTAGATGTTGTTTACAAGCATGCAGATGGCTTTACTCATCCCGAAATAGTGCTCAAGCATCATGTCATCTCATTGTTTGTCGAGGCCATACCTATATAACTAGCGCATGTCTTCACTTGTAATATTGTGTGGGCATGTGCAATTTCATTTGCTTTTCTATATGCCTTCGTTTGATTTTGTCCTTTAAGTGTGTGGGCTTTGACATGAATAAGTGTAAGGGGTTTATTGTGGGTTCAAGGAACACGTAGTCTAGTCAAAGACCATTTTCTATTTCAAAACTTTGTTCATGTTGTTATCTTAAGCTAATAAAAGATGTAAGATTTATGTGTTCATTGTTTTCACTTAACTATATCATCTTTCCATCTTATTGTTTTTCACTCAAACTCAATTTATTTCTAATTACACCAAGTTCAAGTTATGCATTCAATAACTTAGGGCTTTATATTTGTTTATCATGGACTCTTTCGTTCGCAACCTAAAATATAGTTGAAGTTTAATTTGAGATATGTCATAGGATGACAAAGCGTAACCATCTAAACTTAGAATCTCATGTTCAAGCATGGCGCCTAGCTCGATCATCTTGACTTTAAACACAACAGTATTTTCTTCTGTTGGAAAAAAAAAACGAGCTTGTTAGTGTTTTTCGCTTCTCAATTTATGTTTGTTGGGTCCTAAACCAAGTCCAATTAGATAAAGGATTTATTTATGTATTAGTTTTTAACCTAGTCCAAGTCTAATTAGATAAATGATTTATTTATGTAGGCAAAACCCTCCAATATTTGGCCACCCAACTTTTCAAAAACTTGCAAGGCGGCCACCGAAAGTTTAAAACTTGCAATGAAGCCACTGAACTAAATTTTTGTTGCAAGCGTGCCCATTTTATGGACGGCCGTTTGTTCCGATGTTAAGGTAGAGTAAAATACATCTATTGCCCCCAGGTATTGACATTTATTACCTACTATATCACTACAGTATATTCAGAAAAATGTCATTTACCTAAATTGTCGATTTTGAGAAAGAAAAACCCCCAAATATTAGGGTTTGTGAAATCGGATGAAAAGAAACCCCAAATCCAGGGGTTTCGATCTTGTATTCAAGTATCAACAACAAGCAATCAATTAATAGCGAAACGTTCTAGAATTTTTGTGGTTCGAAGGATAAAGCAATAAATCGAAGCACGAGGTTCGTACTCTCTAACTTTGGGTCATACTATGTCTGTATTATTTATTTCTTGATTTCATCCATGTTTCTATCATGGTTTTGAAAATTTATATTGTAGGTTGTCAATTTTTGTGTTGTTAATGGTAGGGTTTCAATATATGTCGTTTTGTGGTACCAAAATGGTAGGGTTCAATCTGACAACAATGTTAATGGTAGGGTTTCGATAGTTACCTGTTATTCAATAATGATAGTGGGTTTTGCCATGTGTAGTATGTTACACTTGTTACACCACATAATCCCAAATATTGTAGTACTTTACGTGTTCCATTGTTTTGAAAAGTGTGAATCTATACATAAACTATATATACTGTTGTAGTCCATAGAATATTTAATTTTTTTATGCACTGTAGATAGTCGTATGCAAGTTAATTGTGGTCCCTTTGTAGTATAGGCAGTGTTCCATTTTTTATGTGTTCTGTTGTATACAAGTCAAGTACTTTATGTGTTCCATTTTTATGCACTGTGAATATGTTATAATAATAGTTTATGTACATGCAGAATGGCTGAAAGTGAAATTGGAATTTTTTTTTTGTTACATGGGGGAGTCTTTCGTAGGGTTGATAACGTATTGAAGTATGATGGAGGAATTGTAGATTTTATCCTTGAAGTTGATCTAGATACCCTTAATTACTTCATCATTGAAAATTATGTTAAACAATATTTAAAATATGGAGGTGTGAAGCAATTATGGTATATGTTACCAAGCAAAACTATGGATCAATTGCATGCAATAGATACCAATGCTGGAGTTTTAAGAATGGTGAATGAGAGCGTAGGGATGTGGGGTTTGTGTATATGTATGTTGAGCATACTATTGAAACACCAGTTATTGTAGATGAACCTGTAGATGATGAGAATGAGATGAGTCATGATGAGATTGAGATGAGTCACCCTGAGCCTGAGCCTGAACCTGAACCTGAGATAAGTCAAGCTGAACCTGAGATTAGGCAAACTGAAGAAACCCATAACAATGAGACTGAACCTGAAATGAGTAAGGGTGATGATCAGATGGCTGAAGATGACCTTTTTTTGATTGGGATGAGGTAAAGGCAGAGGCTGTGATGGCTCAATATGAGACTGAAAAGAGTACTCATGAAGCTGAAAAGACTAGTATAGATGCTGAAAAGACTAATTTAGAGGCTGAAAAGACCAATGATGAGCCTGTGGATGTGGATATTGCAACTGTATATCCATATGAGGTTGAAGATGAGGGATGCAATAAGGAACCTTGTTTAAGTGAAGATGATCTCATTGATAGTGGTGATGAGCTTGTGCAAATTAGGGTTGCAAACTTGAATGTTAGGAAGAAAAGTACAAAAGTACAAAGGTATTGACCCTATCAAGATACCCCAACAAGATGCACCTCAAGTACCTGACCCATTTGATCCTAGACCTACACCTGAAGCTGAACCTATCCATGATATGAGCTCTAATAGTTCAGGTGATTCTAATGATGAAGAGGTGGATGACAACATATTCCATGGAGAGATGGAAACCTTGAGCAAGAAGAAAGGGTTTAAATATCCAATTTTTAATCCCATCACATATATGAAAGATCATGTGTTAAAACTTGGGCTTCAGTTTGAAACTAAAGAAATTTTTAAAGCAGCAGTCATCAAATATGGATTGAATAATAGGTATGACATTAAATGGATTAGGAATGAGAGGTTGAGAATGTCTGGAGTGTGCATGAACTCAGCAGTATGCCCTTGGAGAGTTTGGGCTAAGTTTTGGCAAATTACTTCATTTAATCCAATACATAAGTGTGGGATGGCTTTTAGAAACAAGCACCTCAGTTCAAAATTTTTGGCCCAACATTACTTTGAAACCTTTAGAAGAAACCATGCTTATAAGTTGTCAGATATCCAAGCTGATGTGTTAAAGGAGTTTGAGGTACAAATCAGTAAGTGCATGTGCAGCAGAGCAAGAAAGAAAGCATTGCAATACCTTGATGGCTCAATGACTGAACATTATGCAAAGTTATGGAGTTATAAGGATGAGTTGGAGAAAAGGAATCCTGGTAGTACTATAATCATAAAACATGTCAGCCCTATCCCATCAAAGGGTCTTTTCTTTAGGAGGATGTATGTTTGTTTTGAGGCAGTTAGGACAGCATTTATGGAAACTAGCAGACCAATGCTGGGGATTGATGGAGTATTCCTAAAAGGATTACAAAAGGGGGAAATATTGTCTGCAATTGCCAAAGATGGAAATAATCAGATGTACCATGTAGCTTGGGCTGTGGTGCAAGTGGAAAACAAGGACAACTGGAGTTGGTTTTTGAAGACCTTGATATGAGAGATGGATTTGAATGGACTATAATTACAGATCAACAAAAGGTAAGTTAATTTGTTAGTATTTATATAACAGTGCTAAATTTATTTACTTTTGTTGTATTTTAATGGCCCTGTATCTTGTTATGTCTTGTAGGGATTATTACCGGCTATTGCTAGTCTATTGCCTAATGTTGAGCACAGAATGTGTGCTAGGCACATATACAGCAATTGGAGGAAGAAATACAAGGGAGGGGAATATAGAAGATGCTTCTGGTGTATTACTATGGCTTGCACAATGGATAAATTCAAGGCAGAATTTGAAGTGTTGAAAAGCTTAGATAGTCAGGCAGCTATAGATCTTGTCAAGATAGATCCTATACATTGGTCCAAGGCATTTTTTTATACAAGTTCAAAGGTAGACAATGTGGAGAATAATGTGGCAGAGGCATTTAATGGTAGTATTGTAGCTGCAAGGACAAGACCTTTGATATATATGGTTGAGGAGATCAGATTGGCTACAATGGTAAGGATTCAAAAAAGAAAGGAGTGGATTTCTAAGTACTCACATAGTATTTGCCCAAGGATCAGAAAGAGGATGGAGAAAAATAAGGAGGATGTTAAACATTGGGTTGTGGTATTTAATGGTGGTGATCAGTTTGAGGTAAAGCATGTGAAGGATTCATTTGGTGTTAACATTAAAACAAGGAGTTGTCATTGTAGAGAATGGGACCTTAGTGGCATTCCTTGTACTCATGCCATGGTTGTAGTATACAAGATTGGAGGTGATCCTGAGGACTATGTCTCCAACTGGTACAAGAAGGAAACATTTGCTAGTACTTACTCTCATCTCCTAGAGCCTATCACTGGTGAGAATCAATGGCCAGAATCAAGTGAGCAACCTCTTCAACCACCCCCCAACAAAAAGATGCCTAGCAGACCTAAAAAGTGTAGGGTCAAAAACCCCGATGAGGAAAAAAAAAATCTACTCAAGATCCTAACATCATGAGTAAGAAGGGTAAACAGATGACTTACAGGTAATATATTGCTTTCATGTACTTTACCTCACTTAACATCACCATTATACTTAAATTGCTTTTATTTGCTATTTGTAGGTTTTGCAAGGAAAAGGGACATAACAGCAGGTCCTGCAAGCAGGCTAGGGAGGCAGCAGCTGCAAAAGGAGAGGTAGAAGTTCCTAAGAAGCCAAAACAAAAGACTCCAACTGCAGAACCAAGAGCCCCCAAAGTGTACAGCAAAAATAGGAGTAAGGGAAAAAACAAAAAAACGAGGGTGGATTGACTGTTATGTTGACTGTGGGTATTGTACAAAAAAGGGTGGATTGCCTGACTGTTCTGTTAACTTTTGGTCTATTTTGAACTTGGTCTTTTAAACTTGGTCTTTTGTGTTAGCAGAATAGATTTGTCATGGCTTTGTATAGTTAGGAAAATGAGCCAAGTTATGGCATGTTAATAGTTATGGAATATGGGCCAAGTTATGGCATGTTAATGATTAAACTTGGTTAATTTTTGGTATTCTCTGTTTGAGCCAAGTTATGGCATGTTAATGTTTGTGTATGGTAGGTTAATAATAGTGGAACTGAAAGTTTCTCAACATCAAGCATGTTACATTTTGCCATTAACACTTTGCAGAAAGGATTAGCCATTAATATGTACATAAATTGCCATCAAACAGGTTACATTAATTTGGCATAACATACACCTTTTACATTTTGCCACTAACATGTACATAAATTAACATTAACCTAAGGCATTAACTTCAAGCTAAGGCATTAACATTTTGCCATTTACATTCATTCTGAAGTATGATGCCACTAAGATATTAATGAAAATCATCAGGATGGTTATTACCATAACATACATCTTTACCCTTCTACCAGATTGTTCAATGTTATATTTCAACTACTTAATTATATCCCTTTTCTTGGCACAATCTTTTTGCATCTTCTCAAACTCATGCTTGAACATATGCTCTTCCTTGAACTCATATTCTCCTGCTCTCAAATTCTTGATCATTTTCATCAAATCATTGATTACTTCAACTGACCTCGGACTGAATTCTTCATCAACCCACACAAAGAAACCACAGTGAAGAAGTGCATTCTATCGAATTACAAAAAAATAATGTCAATAACAATAGGGTTTTCTTTGAGAAAATCAATTTCACGACAGAAACGGAGAATTTAGGGTTTTTATAGAGGTGGACAAAAAAAAGTCATGAAAATTACGTGCTCACCATATATCTAGGGCATCGAATGAATCGTTTCCCTGGGTTATTGTCGGTCCCATATGTCAATAAGGTAACCCTCATGTTACACCGACAATTTTTTTGTCGATACACTGCAAGGGGTTTTGACCCCACTGAAGAAGACGAGCCTTCTAACCTAGAAATCTCGAATCCACTCACAAACATTGTTGATTCAATGTTCAATCAAAGAAAAATGAAGAAAAACGGGTTGAAGAAGAAGAACAACTCCTAAGTTATGGAAGCTCATGTCGGAGAAGACGATGAAATGAAATGGGTTGTCTAACTGTTAACCGATACGTGGTATATCAATTACGAATGGTATAATTGTCAATACCTGGGGGCAATAGAGGTGTTTTACTCCACCTTAACGTCTGAACAAACGGCCATCCACAAAATGGGCACACTTGCAACAAAAATTTAGTTCAGTGACCTCATTACAAGTTTTTGAAAAGTTGAGTGGCCAAATGGAGGGTTTTGCCTATTTATGTACTATAAATATGTGTATTATTGAGGATTTCTAATAATGAGAGAGATAATAATTTCTGCCCTGAAAAATAATAGTGTGCCGCCTCCTTTCTTCTCTTTGGCTTCTCCACTTCTGTTCTAAGTTCTGTGTTACAGCAGCAACACAATTCCAATTTGATTCTTCACATACCTTGGTTCGCATGCATAAACATCATATTTGGTGGAGTACTGCTTGCTACTCCATAATAATTTATTCTACATTTGGTATCAGAGCTAGTTCGTGGTCAAGATAGTTTGTAGCATGGTTTATATGGGTCCCAAGTTTGATGGAAAAATTAATTTTCCTGATTGGAGATGTCAGATGTACAATTTTTTGGTGATTTGTGATTTAGAAAAATACGTTGATGAGAAACTTGCGGAGAATGTGGGTAAAGGGGAGAAAATCAAGTCTGCTAAAGCACTTGGTTATATTTTTAATGGAGTTGAAGATGGTGTTCGGAAGAAGATTATTGATTCTAAATCAGCACATGAAGCGTTCGATGTTTTGACAAAGACGTACGGAGTTGATGATAAAGTTAAGAGAAATTATTTACATGTTTTGACGAAGAAATTTGAAAATATAAATATGGAGAAATCGGAGAAAGTTTCGGAGTATATCTCTCGTGCGAGCGATCTGGCTTCAGATATGAAGGCAAACGGAGATGATGTTTTTGATGAAAGAATTTGTTCAAAAATTCTTCGTTCGATGACGAAAGCTTTTCAAGGTGCTGCAGAAATAAATATAGCGACTAAAGATTTGAAAACATTGACGGTAGCAGAATTAGAATCTGTCCTTGTTAGTCATGAGTTACTATTTGGTGAAAGATCGGAGAAAACAGAAGAAGTTGCATTGCAAAGTCAAGTGAATTTGAAAACGTGAATAATGGATCAAAGGATAATAATGGATCAACTCAAGGAAGCCAAAACCATGGTGGTAGAGGTCATGGGTACAATAACAGAGGTCGTGGTTACAACAATAGAGGTGGTCGCGGTAACAATAATGGAGGTGGTCGTGGCTACAACAACAGTGGTGGTTGTGGCTACAATAATGGCGATGGACGAAGTTACAACAATAATGGTAATCGTTGTTACAATAATGGTGGTGGTCGTTGTTACAACAATCGAGGTCGAGGTAATTACAATTATGGTGGCGGACTAGGAGAAAATAATTATTGGCATGACAGATTAGGTGGAGGTAATAATTACGGAGGTAACAATACTAATTGTTTTTATAATTGTGGAAAATCAGGTCATAAAATCGCTGATTGCAGATATAGAAGGGAAAGTAATGGAAATTATCATGTCAATAATTATGCTGAAAATAATGTTGAAAATTCGGAAACTTTGTTGTTGGTTAGTAGTAATGAGAACTAAAGTGATAAAAATACATGGTATTTGGATTCGGGGTGTAGCAATCATATGTGTGGGAGCAAAGAATTATTTTCAGATTTGGATGAGTCTGTTAGGTCTGAGGTAAAATTTGGTAATAATGTATGCTCATATGGACATCTTTGAAAAACCATTCTCCACAAAATAAGAATCAATGCGAGTATACCAAGCTCTAGGAGCTTGCTTCAAGCCATACAAAACTCTTTTCAACCTGTAAACTTTATCTTCATTGTCTCTTTTAACATACCCTGCAGGTTGTTCAACATATATCTCCTCTTCAAAGACACCATTCAAGAAAGCCGATTTAACATCCATTTGATAAATTTTCCAACTATTTTGTGCAGCTAAAAAATAATCATACGGACAGTATCAAGTCTAGCAACTGGTGAAAATACTTCAAAATAATCAATACATGGCTTTTGCTTGTAACCTTTTGCAACTAACATTGCCTTGTAACGATCAACTTCACCACTTGGTTTGTACTTAGTCTTGTAAACCCACTTCACACCAATCGCCTTCTTACTACTTGGCAAAGTAGTAAGCTCCCATGTATTATTCTTCTCAATCACATGAATCTCATCATCCATTGCTTGAATCCAATGATCTTCACATGATGCCTCCTCAAAATTAACAGGATCACAATCTGCAAATAAAGCGAAGTTCACCATATCTTCATCGGATATCTCATTATCATTACCCACAACATAATCTTGCAACCTAGTTGGTAAGTTACGTTGTCTCTGCGGACGCCCAGAACTTTCTCCCTGTGCAGCTGTAGGAGTTGGAACATCACCTTGAACATTAACATCTTCATCTTGAGAAAAAACATTTGGAGAATCAAAACTTGAATTTTTATTTTCTTTAGAAGACCAATCCCAAACAGCAACCTCATCGAAAGTCACATCTCTACTAACAATAACCTTATTTGTTGCTGGATTGAACAATTTATAAGCTTTTGACACATCACTATACCCAATAAAAATACACTTTTCACTTTTGTCATCAAGTTTCTTTCTCAAATGATCAGGCACATGAGAATAAGCAATACAAACACCCTAAGATGTCCAATGAAAGGTCTTTGGCCACTCCAAACCTCCTTTGGAGTTCTATCACGCACACTTCTTTTTGAGCACCTGTTCAAAACATAAATTGCACACACAACTGCTTCAGCCCAAAAACTCTTGGGCAATTTCTTGAAACTCAACATGCACCTAACCATATCCATAATTGTTCTATTTTTTTCTTTCTGCTACACCATTTTGTTACGGAGTATATCTAGCAGTCAACTGATGTTCAATGACATGTTTCTCAAGAAAATCATCACAAACAAGATACTCGATGCCCCTATCGGTTCTCAAAGCTTTAATTTTATTCCCACTTTGTTTCTCCACAAAATACTTAAACTTTTTAAACATATCACAAGCCTGAGATTTTTCTTGCAAAAAATACACCCATGATTTTCTACTAAAATCATCAATAAACGTGACAAAATACATGCAACCTCCATTAGAAGCAACTTCAACCGAGCATAAATCTGAATAAATCAACTTCAACATTCTTTTTGCCCTCCAAGATTTGCCTGTAGGAAAAACATCTCTATGTTTCTTGCCCAAAACACATGTTTCACAAACTCCATTAGGAACATCAATCGCAGGCAATCCATTAACCATTCGTTTACGAGCAAGGTAATTAAGACTTCCAAAATTAACGTGCCCAAAACACATGTGCCACAACCAATTATCATCTTGAATCACAGAACTAAAGCAGGATAAATTTCCACAATCTAACGTCAAACAGAATAAGCAATTCGGAGACATATTTACCTTTGCTATTAGTCCTCTCTGCCCATCACCAATACTACAAACTCCATTAAAAAAATTCATATCATAGCCCTTTAATGAATGTTGCCCCATACTCAATAAATTTTTCTGAAGACTGGGAACATAGTAAACATCAGAGATAATTTTTTAGAACCATCTTTCAATGAAATTGAGATCCTTCCTTTTCGTATCACCGGTACTTTTGGGTTTACAAGACTAAGTACAAACCAAGTGGTGAAGTTGATCGTTACAAGGCAAGGTTAGTTGTAAAAGGTTACAAGCAAAAGCCAGGTATTGATTATTTTGAAGTATTTGTACTGGTTCATAGACTTGATACTGTTCGTATGATTATTTCTCTAGCTGCACAAAATAGTTGGAAAATTTATCAAATGGATGCTAAATCGGCTTTCTTGAATGGCGTCTTTGAAGAGGAGATATATATTGAACACCATGCAAGGTTTGTTAAAAGAGGCAATGAAGATAAAGTTTACAAGGTGAAAAAGGCTTTGTATGGCTTGAAGCAAGCTCCTAGAGATTGGTATACTCGCATTGATTCTTATTTTGTGGAGAATAGTTTTCAGAGATGTTCGTATGAGCATACTTTATATGTTAAATCATTGCATGGTGATATTCTTCTTGTTTGCTTGTACGTTGATGATTTGATTTTCACTGGCAATAATTCGAGGTTGGTGGCATAATTTAGGGAGACTATGATAAATCAATTTGAGATGACAGATTTAGGTCTTATGTCTTACTTTCTTGGAATTGAAGTTGCTCAAGTAGATGGTGGAATTTTTATTTCATAGAAAAAGTATGCTAGTGATATTTTGAAGAAGTTTAAGATGGATAAGGCTAAACCAATTTTGACTCCACTTGAGGTGAAGTTGAAGTTAGTGAGTGATAATAATGATGATTTCATTGATCCTACTTATTTTAGAAGATTGGTTGGGAGTTTGAGATATTTAACTTCAACAAGGCCATATATTGTTTATGGTGTTGGATTGATTAGTAGGTTTATGGAATCTCCACGTCAATCTCATTTGCTAGCTGCAAAACTAATTTTGTGCTATATTCGAGGTACGTGTAGTGATGGTATTTTTTATTCGAGTTCTAGTGATGGGAAGCTAGTTGGTTATATAGATAGCGATTGGGTTGGTGATAATATGAATATGAAAAGTACTTCGGGTTATGCATTTTATCTTGGTTCGGGCATGTTTTCGTGGTCTTCAAAGAAACAACAATTTGTCGATCTCTCTACCGCTGAAGCAGAGTACATGGCAGCAACGGGTAGTGCTTCTCAAGCGATGTGGTTGCATAAATTGCTCAATGTTTTACAATTTAAGCAAGATGGTCTAACGAAGATTTTATGTTATAACAAGTTGGCGATTGTATTATCAAAGAATCCAGTTTTTCATGGTCGAAGCAAGCATATCGACATCAAGTTTCACTTCATTCGTGATTTGGTTCGAGATAAAGAGATCGTGGTTGAGTATTATCCGACTAAAGATCAAGTTGCAGATATTTTTACGAAGCCATTGAAGACCGAGCTATTTTGGAAGTTGAAGACTATGTTGGGCATGATCAAGTTTGAATACTTGGTTTAAGGGAGGCAATGTTGGGTCCTAAACCAAGTCCAATTAGATAAAGGATTAATTTATATATTAGTTTTTAACCTAGTCCAAGTCTAATTAGATAAAGGATTTATTTATGTACTATAAATATGTGTGTTATTGAGGATTTCTAATAATGAGAGAGATAATAATTTTATGCCCTAAAAAATAATAGTGTGTCGCCTCCTTTCTTCTCTTTGGCTTCTCCTCCTCTGTTCTAAGCTCTGTGTTACAAACAACACAATTCCAATTTGATTCTTCACATACCTTGGTTCGTGTGCATGAACATCATATTTGGTGGAGTACTGATTGTTGCTTCATAATAATTTATTTTACAATGTTTAATTGATGCTTATCAAGCTATGCATTATATTCACCGGACCCCCCCTCTCCAAATCTGCAGAGATATCAAACTTATTAAATTCGATAAATGAAAAATCAAACCACAAAATTCATTAAACCTTTATCCAGGAATCAAAATGAAATACCAAAGATGATCACCACCAAGGGTAACATAGGAATATACATCATTGATGAGCTCGAATCTATGAACATGCTATAGAGAGACGAACCAAAAGTAAGAGACTAGAGATTGAGGTGACCTCGCGACAGAGTTGTTTGAGCTTCCCATGACATGGGTTGAGTCTGTTCCTTTGGCGTGAGCTAAGAATATCCAAGAAAGATATTTAAGATTCAAATCAGTCTTGGGCTGTCTAATGAAGCTTGTACAATAACTGAGCTTTTGTGAGGGTATGATCTGTACAAAACCTATCAAAGATGAACAATACCTATCAAAGATGAACGACACCTTAATTAGTAAAATGACAAGCTTGGCCCTGCGAAACCTCTTCGGCGTGAGAGTAAGTCTAAGATACTTTTAGATGAAAGCAAAATGACAAAGTTTCGGTGAGTGTGGGTGTGCGTACCTTTTAGGGTTTAGGAGGGGGTATATATAGCCCTTGGTAGAGTGAATATCGTGTTGTTGAGCCTTCATGGCTAATTTGCAGGAGTTGATGTGCATTGATTCAGTCAAGTCGGTAAGTGCTAGAAAGGGGGCGAAATCTTAAGGCACATCTGACCACTGTGAAGGAGACACCTGTTATGCACCCTAGTCGTTACGAACAGTTACTATGACTGTGTCTCCTTGATTGGGTAGGTGTAGGCTTGCTCGAACAGGCTAGTTGCGTTTTCTCGTCTACTGGTCCTCTCGGGGCATAGCCCCTTAGTCTGTAGGCTTGTCCTGGTCCGACCAGGTTTGATCGGAGAATGAACTCAGTAGTGCATTTAGTTAAAATGTTGAGGATTCTTATGGGCAATAGTTCCCAATCATGACTTTCCCTTCACAATGCAGTTTGGGATCTCAACTTTTGGCTTCTGGTCGGGACCTATGGTCGTGGCTAGTTACATGCTTGGGCTTCATTTTCCTCGGTGAGGTCGGTGTATGTGCTGGCCATATGTTCTTTATGCTTGTGATTCGCATGTGATGGTACTCTGGGCCAGATTTTGAGTGGGGCACATCAGTAGCCCTTGCTCCTTGTCTAGCGAACATTTGTGCTCGATGGGAGGAGCGTGTCTTTTTTTCTTTTGTCCGAACTTTTTATGGCTTTGTTGTACTTGGGATCAATAATTGTGCCATTTTGTGAATGCTAATTTGTTTGAAGAATTAAAGGGTTCCTAAATATGAAATAAACTATCAAGTTACTTTTACTTCCTTAAAATCTCATGTCAAAGGTACTAGTGAAAACTTGATATTTGTGTAGGTTACTAAATCTTGATATTTTGATAGTGGTTGCTTGCTCCAAATTATATGTACTAGTGAAAACTTTATAGATTGCATAGGTTGCAATGGAGGTACTGTGTGGGTTCTTATAAGAAAGATTGTTGGAAAGGGTACTTTGAATTTTGAGGGATTACTTTACTCCGAAACTTGTATCACGTTTAAGGACTTTAGGCTAATCCTATTAGCATTAGTCAAATGTGCGATGATGACTTACATGTGAAATTCGATAGAAATGCATGAGAAGTTTTTTATCATACTAATAAGTGTGTACTCACAGGAAAGAGATTGTTTATTGTTACTTAGTCGGTAACAAAGGTACTTGTTGTAGTACTAGCATGCCATGCTTTGTTGTACATCCAACAATGTGTACTTATAGAAATTACTGTAACCTCATAATTGGATTCTCAATAAACAATAATTATTTCTGAATGGACAAAGAGATTCGAATTTTGCAAATACTTCAAATGCAGATGTAGTACCAAATGTAGCTGCATCACCTAGTACATCCGGGATTGCTGCTACAGATTTTGAAGTAGAAGAAACTAGTGCAGGTGACAGGTGACAGGTGACAAGTGACAGGGACATAACTAATCGTAGCAAAGATGTTCCAAGCATAATTCAAAAAAGTCATTCGTCTTTACATGTAATGGGTAGTGTTCATGATGGTATGAAAAAGAGGAAGATCTACCACGAAATGTTAAGGTGTGTGTGTATTTCGTCAAATTGCACAATGCTAAGAAACTCTAGCTTTATATTCAATGTTGAGCTAGAATTGAAGTTGAAGTTTTAAAAGATGAACTGTTGATAAATGCTACTCAAAAGGAACTTGATCATTTTATTCTTATGAAAATAATTGTGAAAAATTTGTGTGTTATTTGGTTTCTAAACCCAACTTCGGTGATGTTTTTGGAACATGTTTTTCCAAAAAAATAAGATCGATTAGTTGGAAAAGTTGATAAGTGAAGGGATGTTCATCTTTAGAGTGTATTACATTTGAAAACACCAACAGGATCATCCCACGCTTTGTATATGAGTATGATAGAAAGTTTATTGTACTTAACTACTAGTTGCCCAATTATATCATGTATAGTATGTGCTTGTACGCTAGATATAAAGCTAATGAAACGAATACCAACTTGGTTATTTTTAGTGATTTTGATTGGGCTAGAAACATCTATGATAGAAAAAGTACAACTGGTGGTTGATTTTATTTGAAAATAAGATTCTTTCTTGGTCCAATCGTAACCGAAATTGTGTCCAACTATCAACTATTGAATTTGAATATGTAGCAGTGGGTAGCTGTTGTATAAAACTTTTATGGACGAACCAGATGATTGAGAATTATGGGTTACACAATGATGTTTTGAATGTGTGCTGTGTGTGAGAACCTCGTTTCGAACCCAATCTCGCTACATGAGAAGCAAGTGGTTTGAAAACTTTGAGCATATGAAATACGCTCGACCTCGTCGTGGAGTCTAAATGTGACCCTATATGGCTAGCCCTCAGGGCCGGCCCTGTGAAATTAGGGGCCTAAGGCCAATCGTCTCGAACGGGGCCTTTCTATGTAGCAAAAAAAATCTATTTTTTGAATAACTAAAAAACAATCAAACAAATATAAAATATAATTAAAAAACACTTCATTGCAAAAGTTATGGGCTTAACACAAAAATGCTCAAAAATTTCTTAATATCTCTATTTTAGAATTATAATATATGTTCAAATAATAAATGTTTAATTAGAATACCACAAATTACCAACAACTCACTCATTCACATACTTAAAAGTTAATAAGTTGGGCAATTAATTTGGGCAAATTCAAGAAATTGTAATTTGTACTCATAGAGACACAGTCACATAGACACAGTTTACAAATTCCAAGCAAATAAGCAAAGCAATTTCAAATTAATTATTCTTTCATATAAATTTTCAGTTTGACACTTTCCTGTAATCCTGTTTCCAAATAATTCCAAGCATTGAAAATTGAAATTGAAGAATTATTGATTTATTTAGTTACAGTAACTCCATGTCTCCAAGCAGGCGGCAAGCATGAAGTGATGAAGAACAGAAGAATTGAAGATTGAAGCATCAATCAAGGATTCAACTTCAAGCATGAAGTATGAAGCATTCATAATTAATTCATTCAGTTTCAAAGAAATTGTGAAAGTGAAAAAACAAAAAGACGAAAAGTAGAAAACTTATCGTGAGTGAGTTTCCAATTCGGCAATTCCGTCTTGTGCGAGACTGCGAGTGTGCGACTATGCGTGATTGCGTTCTTGGGAGCCTAGAGCCGGTGTCGGATTGACGGATTGTCGGAGGCTGGACTGGACAGGACTGGACGGTCAGGACTCAGGAGAATAGGCGATGCGTCCGCGTTCGTTCGTCAAGGAGAGAAGGAGCCACTGTCCTTTTTTGGTATAGAATAGGGCTAAAAAAAATTAAAAAATAATAGGCAAAATTTTATGAGATTTTGGGGCCCAAAAAAAAAAAAAAGAGGACCTATTCATTAGCCCTTAATTTAATAGGGTCACATTTTCTCTCGACCCTAACTCTTTCCGATTTTAGTTTAACTGGGTCGTCCTTCAACTCTATAGAGTTGTGACCCTACAGGTCTAGCCATATTAACTCTGAATTTAATAGGGTTACATCAAACCTACCCCTTTCCCGTTAAGGGCTTGCGTACGATCTTCAGAAAGTGGTCATAGGTGTCCAATTATATCCTTCTTGGATAACTCTTAGCTCACGCCAAATGAACTGACTCACACCTCAATTGCTTGTCTATTGCTTTTGGTTCACACCTCGGTAGCATGTTCGTACATCGTAGCCTTGGGCTCATCGATGGTGTATATTCCTATGCTAGTATTCTTGTTCGTGTCGATGGCACGGCGACAATTTGAGAATTTATCAATAAATAAAGCAAATAATATGGAAATAAATTAATATTTACTTGTAATTTGTCTAAATTAATTATGATAACAGTTAAAAAGAAAAAAAAATGTTTCAAATTACAAAACTTACGATTTTTTTAAAAAAAATTATTTGTATACGAAATTGCGGGCCGAAAAAAAATTAAATTGATTAAGTTAATTACAATAACAATTAAAAAGAAAAAAATTAAAACATAAATATATTTACTTATAATTTCTCTAAGTTAATTATGATAACAGTTAAAAAGGAAGAAAAAATCAAATTACAAAACTTACAATTTTTTTAAAAAAAATTATTTGTATACGAAATTGCGGGCCGGAAAAAAAGTAAATTGATTAAGTTAATTACAATAACAATTAAAAATAAAAAACTAAAATATAAATATATTTACTTATAATTTGTCTAAGTTAATTATGATAATAGTTAAAATATGAATATTTAAAACTTAGACATAAATTAAGTTAATTACAATAACAATTAAAAAGAAAAAATTAAAATATAAATATATTTACTTATAATTTGTCTAAGTTAATTATGATAACATTTAAAATATAAATATTTAAAACTTAGACATAAATTAAATTGAGATTCAGTTAAAAAAAATAAATTGATTAAGTTAATTACGATAACAGTTAAAAAGAAAAAATATATTTCAAATTACAAAACTTACGATTTTTTTCAAAAAAAATTTATTTTTATGCTAAATTGCGGGTCGAAAAAAATTAAATTGATTAAGTTAATTACGAAAACAATTAAAAATAAAAAATAAAAAAATTCAAAACTTACTAATGGACTAAAATTAAATTGATTCAGTTATGCACGTTAACAGAGAAGAAACAGGATAAATGAAACGTATAATGTGGAAATAAATTAACAGTAAAACAATAATGGTAAAACTGTAAAACAATAACGGTAAATCTGTAAAACAATAACTGTAAAATGAATTATCACTTATAACTGCCTTTTTTCTCTCGGGCCCCACAGAATAAGCCTTTACAATTACAATTACAATTTGGATTACAGTTACAATTACAATTGGATTAACCGCCGTTCACACATGCGACATGAAGAAGAAATTACGGTCGTAAGATTAAAGTAAAACAATAAATCTCAACCGTTACTTACCACAAGTCAATTGCATATGTATAAACTGGACTATATTGTATTATAGATTATCCTTTGTGGTGATCATCTTTGGTATTTCGTTTTGATTTCGAGATAAAGGTTTATTGAATTTTGTGATTTGATTTTTTATTTCTTGAATTTAATAAGTTTCGGATGTCATTGAATTTGCTGATTTTTTATTTTTTTTCTAAAATTTAATAAGTTTGAGATCACTCAGGTGGAATCTGGTGACTGTAACGAGAAGCCCGATAAGTATCTACTCCCTCAGTTTCGGGTAAGTAGTCTACTATAGTACTATTTTATTTTTAGAATATTTTATTTAAAAAGTTTATTTTTAAAGAATTAAAGTATAAAAATATTATTTATTACTAATGAGTTCATTTATTAAAAAAAAATCAAACAAGCATTCTTTACCCAAAATCAAGAAAATATTAAGCATAAATTGGAATGAAAAACCACTAATGGGTCCAGTAAGACCCAGTTAAAGTATTAAGCTTATTCATTAATTTCTAAGTTTGAATGGTTACCTTTTTGTGCCACTAAGGGGTAGTCCAGTGGTAGACATGGGGCTTCACATCCTGTGAAGTCTCAGGTTCGATCCCTTCCCATACCCCCTTAGGGGAAAAAAAAAATGGTTACCTTTTTGTCATCTTTTAACCGGACACATGTTAACACCGCAAGAAAAGAAGAAAATTTTCAAATTCATTGGTACTTGCCACTTGGTAACATGACTCCAACTTAATAGTAGTAGCTCGTGCTAACTTTTGCAAACACGTGCAAGAATTTTAGGAATTTAACAAACACATGCATGGAAAAAGAAACAAAGAGGAAATTTTCCCATTCTTTTAATTGACTAATAATAACAATTTGGAAACTTGTAGACAAGTTTGGAAGCTTAGGAAGATGTTTAGAAACTTAGAGGGGCTAAAGTGAAATTTCAGAAAAGTGAGATACATTTTTGGGACAATCAGTCAAATAGGCGCCCACCTATTGAGAAGAAGGCTCGTCTGCTCCAAAATAACTGGTGTGTTATTTGATTTATTTTTATTTTTTTACTATTTTATTGTTTATGTATTTTTAAGGTTTTAGTTTCTTTTTAATTTAAAGTTTATGTTTAAAACTTTTCTTTTAATTAATTTTCTTTTCCCGTAAGAATTAGGATTTATTTTGTAAGCATATATAAATGCATTATTAAACATTTTTTTAGAGGTTGATTTTTTATTCATAAAATTGAGTTAATTTTCTGGATAAAAAATTGTGTGTTCTTATTTGAGTGTCCTGGATAGAAAATTTCTTTGAACAGTTTACATGGATAGAAACATACACAAATTAAAGTGAATCTATTTTGAATCGCACGCATACACAATGAAGAAGAAGAAAACTGAAAATTGATATCCTTTTTGATGTTATTTGGTTATGAATCAAATAGAAGGTAAATGAAGCTCGTTCTCATATGAATCCTCGCAGTTGTCGAAGTCGGACATCTCAAGAAGAGGGAGACGAAGTGGGAGAACAAGAAGAAATTTTCATATGTTTCGTGAATTTTTGTAGTCAACAGAGCCGGAGATCTCAAGATGAGGGAGAAGAAGAGGGATTTTTTATCGATTCTGTGATTGGGCATTATTAAAACAAATTTATAAATAGTGATCTTATGCAATTAAAAAAAATGTTTAAGCGGTTAGATATTTGGGAAAGCGGACCGGTCTGCAATATATCCCCAATCCTTCCAAATCTTAAAGTTGGGCCAAGCCTCCAAAACTAAAGCTCAAACTCACCTTACTATCAGGAAAAAATTGTGGGTCGGTTCATTTTTTGAAACTTTTCATTGCTAAATTACACCATTTTTTATTTTAAATCGAAAAAAAAATATCACTTTTGATCGCAAAATGACTGCGATACACTTAATGAACCATAGGCGCGCTACGGAGGTCATTATTTTTGCACCGCGATTCATCAATTTTATCGCATTATTTTTTTGCCCCGCGGTTCAATGTGTAACTGCTAGTCTATTTTTGTACCGCGATTCATCAATTTTAGTAAATTTTTTTTACGTCGCGGTTCAATAGTATAATTGCTAGTCTATTTTTGAACTGCGATTCATCAATTTTAATGCATTAATTTTTACACCGTAATTCAATAGTGTAATTACTAGTCTATTTTTGAACAGTGATTCATCAATTTTAGTGCATTAATTTTTGAACCGCGATTCAAAATCATAAAGAACCAGATCCACCTGTTTTTTTCATCTCTTCCGTCGTAAGCCTTTTCATTCTTTCTCTTTCTCTGCCTTCGTCCCAAATGCAAAATTCTTCAACCCAATACAGATTCATTATAGGTCGATCCCCATTTCATTCCGAACAATCGTGATTTTTGAATCCAAAGTGTGTTGCGGAGCTGTTGAAAAAGACGATGTCATTTTTCGAACAATATTTCAAAAAATGGTCTTTTGCGATTGAAAAAAAAACGATGAACTTTTGGAGTTAGAAATTTAAAAAAAAGGGATCGTCCAGAATTTTCCCCTACTATCAGGTAAGTCGGGGCGGGTTAATTTTGCTTATGGCTCCATTTTCAAATTGATAATAGGAATCTATATGTGTGTGTGTGTGTATATATATATATATTAGAGAAACAAGGACGGCACCCTGTAGGATTTTATTAATAAGAAGAAAATGATACAAACTTGAAGGGGACAACCAGCATTGCCCTTATAGATGGGAGGACAGAGGAGCCTAACCTCGAAAAGGAAAATACAATTAAGAAATACGAATATAAGGAGTTTGACTAGCATCCAGAGAAATAAGACCTCGCGTAAAAAAATGAATGGCAGAAATAGAGGAATAATCTCTATCTGACTCAGAATCGCAGGCCAAATTAGCCAAGCTGTCCGCAACTTTATTTGCTTTCCTAAAACAATGACGGAAAGAAAGACCTCTGTCAAACTGGATACGGGAGATATGTCTGAAAATATTAGTGTGTTCTCATGGAGGGGAGTGACCATTGCAAAGGCAATCATAGAGGGCCTTTGAATCCGTCTCAATAATGACATCAAAATAATTATGGGAATGAAGCCAGCGGATGCCATGGTAAAGGGTGCGAAGTTCAGCAACCATGTTGGTGCAAATAGTTTATAGTGGTAAGGTTAATTAATCATATTTGTTTATCAATTTTTTTTTTTGGTTCAAGTACATCCAAAACAAATTGTGAAAATTTAGTTTATGTTTTTGTTAAACTACTTACTATATATTCATGTGTGTATATAGAGACATATAAATGATAAATAATTTTTAAAATAGCTACATAATACTATAATATAAAAATCATGTTTATTAATAAATTGAACATGCGAAATAAGAGATGATTATCCTATTATGATTTCAAATGTTGAAATATTGATGTATATTCATGCATCGTAATAATTAATAACATTTTTTACCGGCTATTTAGTAGATGTATATGTCAAATAATTCATATACAACACATAATGATTCACAAGTATCAAAGTACATGATATCATTTTAATCATATTTCATTATATCCAGAACAATGATACACAAAGTTGTAGACACCCCAATTCCGTACCCCTGATATTTGACTCTGGCATGTGATATCAAGAAATGTTTAAACTTAACAAATGTCAAGTTACCGGAGTTAAAAATGCGAAAGACAAAGCATGATACGCGAAACAGTAAAATGCGAGGGATAAAAGTAACAATTCTGAAAGATGAATAGTTGCTTGGCGCGGCCAAAAGGGGGTCTTGGCGCCGCGCCAAGGGAGCCTTGATTCCGCGCCCCAACTGCTACAGTACCACTCCCAGTTAACGCATTGTACAAGAATTGAAGGCTGGTGTACAAGAAAAACAAGCGCATTAAGGGGATTTTTAATCCCCGATGTGTCCCTTCCTCCAGCTATAAATAAGAGTGTTGGGGCTCACTTCAGAAGCCCGGAAGAAATCGAGAAGAAACGCTGATAATTTTCTCTGCGTCGTCCTAACGCTGAGAAAATAGTGAGTGAAGTGAGATAGGGAGTGGTCAGCCCATAAAGCCTTGAAACCCTGCCAAAACTCCGTCAAACCAAAAACTCATCGGTTAAAGTGATCCCTAGCCCTTTTAGTTAGGTATCCACCTTATTTTCCCGGCCCAAAAACCATAAAGTAAGCCATTACTCTGCTCGAGTAAATAGGCTGAAATCACCAAAAATAAGTCGTTATTCCACCCAATTAAAAAGGCCAAAACCACCAAAACTAAGCCGTCATTCTGCCCGAGTGAGCGAGCCAAAACCATCAAAAATAAGCCGTCACTCTACCCAAATCACAGCAGCAGCAGCAATAAAAGTCTCCCTCTCCCGAGAATGACAGAGCGAGCACACTCTGCTCTAAAAGGTAATAGCCTTTAAGGGCGTTATTTTCATAAAAATTGTTCTTTAAATCCGGTCAAATGTAGAAAATATAAGCCGTTGTGCTGTCCGGATTTAGTTAGAAAATACTATGTAAAAGAGCCGTTATAATTGTCAAATATTTTAAAATATATCTGTAATTATTGTAAGGAGACGACTGCAAGTCCGTAAATAATGTCGCCACGGATGTATTTGCTTTTTTATTTCCTGTCTTTAAATGCTTTGTTGATTTGCTAAATAATATAACAAAAAGCATATTTTAGACAAAAACCGCTTTTGAGACCGAAAGGGCGAGTTGAGTGCCTAGCACCTTTCCAACTCGTAACTTAGCCTCCGAACCCGTTTTATAATCTCTGGTTTTTCTTTTTTTGGTTTTGCTTTATTTTTGCTTTAAAATAAAGATGTCGACTCTATAAAACATTTTGGATCCAGTGGGGCCTCACAACACTCCTTTCTTGCACTTTTCCGTTTTCCCCTAAAAAAAG
This sequence comes from Codonopsis lanceolata, assembly GCA_013146195.2. Taxonomy (NCBI): domain Eukaryota; kingdom Viridiplantae; phylum Streptophyta; class Magnoliopsida; order Asterales; family Campanulaceae; genus Codonopsis; species Codonopsis lanceolata. Next base: position 8,649,077 of record CM028383.1, on the reverse strand, counting down.
GAAGATGTGAATGAAAGAGTGATGCATTCCTATATTCTGGTATCCCCTAAACAAGGGATAACTTGATGCAGGAAACCCAAAGCACCCATAGTGATCCGAAATAGGTCATAAGGCTATTTTCATAAAATCCATAGTGGGAGCGTCACAACATCTTTTTTTTGCATTTTTCCGTTTTCCCCTAAAAAATGGAGAATGAGAATGAAAGGGTGATGCATTCTCATATCCTGGTATCCCCTAAACAAGGGATAACTTGATGCGGGAAACTCAAAGTTCCCATATTGGATCAAAAATCCACTAAAGTCAACCGAGACGCATTTCAACGCGCTATCTTAGACAGCACTCCTTTCGCACTTTTAATTTCGTTTTCCCCTAAACAATGAAGGATGGAATGAGAGCAGTGGTGTCCCGCATCTGCACGTACGCGCACCCCTATCCAAGGGCGCGCGGGGCGCTGGCGCTGTCCGAGCGACCCACAAAAGTACAACAAGACAGTGCAAACATTAAAACAAACTTGCAAAATCACGAAAGGATTGAAGCAATTTGATCTATAAAAATTCAAAATAATTTAATTTTCATTTCATAATACGTGTTGATCAATTTTCATTTCAAGATATGTATACATCTTCTAATTTTGTTTTTTTAATTCTTTTTTTAATATATAGCTTAATTTAATATATATATATATCATGCGTTTAACGCATGAGTGTAAAAACTAGTTAACATTTAATCACACAATCAACTATTGATTAAAGAGTAATTATGCAGATGAATAATCATTGATTAACTATTCTCTAATGTTTGAAAAAAGAAAAGAAAACAGAAACATTTTCTTTAATATAGCCGGACCACCCTCAAAGTTACTTTTTTTTTCCCACAGTAAGTTTTTTTTCAACTAAAAAATAACTTCGTTTTATTAGCACAAGGAAAACCACTTTTAGAGGAAAAAGTGAAAGGGGAGGGGGGAGGTTCATATTTTCTGTACCACTTGTGTATATCATTGGTGTATCATTTTTTATCTTCACCATTGCATCCCAATCATTGCATCTCAACCAATGGTTAAGATGAAAAATAGTACATCAGTGGTACACACAAGTGATACAGGAGATTTGTGAAAGAACGAGAGTAGCTAGGATTCTCAAAGATTTAACGTAGCTTGTGAAAAAGCTACAATTAAATTTACAATAGACAGAAAAATAACAAAAACAGCGGAAGACTTAATACTAAAACACGAAATTAATCACAAAAATTTACCAAACAATCTACAAGCTTATACTTGTAGATCTAGCCTCATGGCCAAAAAGATTTCACTAAAAAGAATGAATTGTTTTACAAAAAACTATGTGAAATCACACACAAAATATTCTCACAAGATAATGAATCTTGGAGAACAAAAACCCCACATAAACAAGATAAACAAAACGTGGGAAGAAACAAAATCAACTTTCTTTAAACAAAAAGGAAGCACAAAACAGTTTTTCAGAATTCAATGTAGCTGCCGATGTTGCAACATCAGAAGCTACAATCGGACTGCTGAACTTCAGGACTTCAAAACTGCTGCAGAAACTCCTCGGATCAGCTCGCACCCTCTATGGTTTTTGTTCTCTTTCTGGAGCTCTGTATAAAGGCTGAATCCCAGCTCCTGAATATATAGTATGCGCCTCCTACACACACCCAAAAACAGTCCGTCTACTACAAGGAAAAGGATTAGTTTTTAAGGAAAAAATCAACAACTTACCAAACTAATGGGATTTTGTTACCATATATGAATGTGGTCAACAATCATGGTTAGACTAGGATGGGATTTAATTACCAAATATGAAAGTGGTCAAGAATCATGGTTAGACTAGGATTTATGCTAAGATTTTGTTACCAAATATGTGCACTTGAAATCTACAAAAAGATTATGCTACCAAAAATAACTAAACTAAATCTAATAAAATATACTAAATCCTAAATTAACACAAACTTATCAAAAATCATATTTTGACCAAGAAAGGTGAAACAAGACCAAAATAAGTCATGCCTATTTTGCCCTTACAATCTGGACTCTTAATAGAGTCCAGATTTTTTGTACCACTTGTGTATACCACTGGTGTACCATTTTTTATCTCCACCATTGCATCCCAATCATTGTATCTCAACCAATGGTTGAGATAAAAAATGGTACATCAGTGATACACACAAGTGGTACAAGAGATCTGGACTCCTATTAATAGCGGGTTAGTTTTCGTTATTTTATTTATAAAATTAATTACCTTTTGTGTGATACGGACGGAGTATATAAAACTATAAGGTTGATAACTGGATTGGTTCCATAGAATGAAATTATAACCGAAAAAGTTCATCATTTTTTTTCAATCGTTAAAGTAGATTTTTGATGATAAAATAACAAATATACACTTAATGAACAACAAACGCGAGCACAAAAGTCCGCCGTCAAATTTCAACATCTCATAACTAAAGAAACGATGTCTAATTAAATAACATCGACGCATGATAAAAAACGACGTCTAATTAAGTAGCAACGAGACAGGATTTGAAGGAACGATGTCTAATTGAGTAACACTGAGGTAGAATTAGAAACGTCTAATTAAGTAACACTGAAGCAGGACTTGATGGAACGATCTATAATTAAGTACCATCGAGACAGGATTTGAAAGAACGATGCAAAATCAAGTAACACTGAGGCAAGACTAGAAAAATAAATTGAACTTTACCATCGTATTAAAGAAACGACGTCTAATTAAGTAACACTGATGCAGGATTTTAAGAAACGATGGCTAATTAACTAACAGTGAGGAATGATTTTAAGAAAAAATGTCTAATTATTTATATACCGCGATACAAAAAAGAAATTAAAGTCTGCTATATATCATATTAAAGAAACGACGTCTAATTAAGTAACAACAAGACATCATTAGAAACAACGTTTAATTAAGTAAGACCGAGGAATGATTTGATAGAACGATGCCTAATTAAATACTACCGAGACAGGATTTGAAGGAACGATTCATAATCAAGTAACACTGAGACATGATTGGGAAAAAAATTGAACTTTATCATCATATTAAAGAACCGACGCCTAATTAAGTAACACCGAGGCATGATTTTAATAAATGATGGCTAATTAACTAACAGCGAGGCATGATTTTTTAAAAAAATTTGTCTAATTATTTATATACCACGATAAAAATAAGAAATTAAAGTCAGCTATTATATTAAAGAAACGACGTCTGCGTGATTTGAAGGAATGATGCCTAATTAAATAACACTGATGCAGAATTGGAAACAACGTCTAATTAAGTAACATCGACACATGATTTGATGGAACGATGCCTAATTAAGTACCACCAAGGCAAGATTTGAAGTATATCACCATATTAAAGAAACGACACATAATTATAGTAAGACCGAGGCATGATTGTAAGTAACGAGACCTAATTAAATAACATCGATGCACGATTGAAAGCATTCATGTCTAATTATTTACTTACCACGATACAAAAAATAAATTGAAGCCTGTCACCATATGTTCACATAATTGGACGTCGAAATTGGAAATGTTTGTCGTCGGAATGATAAAATTGAACTCTGCCACCAAATGAACAAAATATTCTCAACAAATAATTGTTACAAACCATACAAATTTCTATTACAAATTATTTCATATCAGTTAATCACATGTTTATCCTTACAAATACACATAAATTTCACCATTTTGGCTTGATATAGTTTCAGGTATTTTCATCCCTCTCAGTATCGCTTCAATCACCATGCATATTATTACACCGCAATCATTTGTGCAAGGAGCTTGAGCTTGTTGCGGTGATTTTGTGCATGTTTCGATCTGGAATCCATCTTTAAGCTTCATCAATTGTTTAATTCTATTGAACAGAGGACATTGTTTCATCCTTTCTTCTATGTATTTTTTTTGTAGAAGAAATTTGTCAAAAAGAAATATTGCATAATTATTTAAGGAAATTATTTTTTAAAAAAAATATTTTTATGCTAAATTTTGGGTCGAAAAAAATTAAATTGATTAAGTTAATTACGACAACAATTAAAACTAAAAAATAAAAAAATTCAAAACTTACTAATGGACTAAAATTAAATTGATCCAGTTATGCACGTTAACAGAGAAGAAACTGGATAAATGAAGCGTATAATGTGGAAATGAATTAATTGTAAAACAATAACGGTAAAACTGTAAAACAATAACTATAAAATGAATTATCACTTATGACTACTTTTTTTTTTCTCGGGCACCACAAAATAAGCCTTTACAGTTACAATTACAATTTGGATTACAGTTACAATTACAATTGGATTAACTGCCGTTCACACATGCGACGTGAAGAAGAAATTACGGTCGTAAGATCAAAGTAAAACAATAAATCTCAATCGTTACTTACCTCAAGTCAATTGCACACGTACAAATTGAGCTGTATTGTATTATAGATTACCCTTTGTGGTGATCATCTTTGGTATTTCATTTTGATTTCGAGATAAAGGTTTATTGAATTTTGTGATTTGATTTTTTATTTCTTGAATTTAATAAGTTTGAGATGTCATTGAATTAGCTGATTTTTTATCTTTTTTCTAAAATTTAATAAGTTTGAGATCACTCAGGTGGAATCTGGTGACTGTAACGAGAAGCCCGATTAGTATCTACTCCCTCAGTTTCAGGTAAGTAGTCTATTATAGTATTACTTTATTTTGAAATATTTTATTTAAAAAGTTTATTTTTAAAAATTAAAATATAAAAATATTACTTATTTCTAATGAGTTCATTTATTAAAAAAATCAAACAAAAACTCTTTACCCGAAATGAAGAAAATATTAAACATAAAATGGAATGAAAAACCACTCATGGGTCCAGTAAGACCCGGTAAAAGTATTAAGTTTATTAATTAATTTTTAAGTTTGAATGGTTACCTTTTTGTCATCTTTTAACCAATCACATATTAACACCGCGAGAAAAGAAAGAAAATTTTCAAATTCATTGGTACTTGCCAATTAGCCATGGTTATCCATGGATAATGGCCTATTATCCATGATCTTGCTGCCACTTGGTAACATGACTCCAACTTAATAGAAGTAGCTCGTGCTAACTTTTGCAAACACGTGCAAGAATTTTAGGAATTTAACAAACACATGCATGGAAAAAGAAACAAAGAGGAAATTTTCCCATTCTTTTAATTGACTAATAATAATAATTTGGAAACTTGTAGACAAGTTTGGAAGCTTAGGAAGATGTTTAGAAACTTAGAGGGGCTAAAGTGAAATTTCAGAAAAGTGAGATACATTTTTGGGACAATCTGTCAAATAGGCGCCCACCTATTGAGAAGAAGGCACGTCTGTTCCAAAATAACTGGTGTGTTATTTGATTTATTTTTATTCTTTTACTATTTTATTGTTTATGTATTTTTAAAGTTTTAGTTTCTTTTTAATTAGGTTTCTTATTCTTAAAGTTTATGTTTAAAACTTTTCTTTTAATTAATTTTCTTTTCCTGTAAGAATTAGGATTTATTTTGTAAGCATATATAAATGCATTATTAAACATTTTTTAGAGGTTGATTTTTTATTCATAAAATTGAGTTAATTTTTTGGATAAAAAATTGTATGTTTTTATTTGAGTGTCTTGGATAAAAAATTTCTTTGAACAGTTTACATGGATAGAAACATTCACAAATTAAAGTGAATCTATTTTGAATCGCACGCATACACAATGAAGAAGAAGAAAACTGAAAATTGATATCCTTTTTGATGTTATTTGGCTATGAATCAAATAGAAGGTAAATGAAGCTCTTTCTCATATGAATCCTCGCAGATGTCGGAGTCGGGCATCTCAAGAAGAGGGAGACGAAGTGGGAGAAGAAGAAGAAATTTTCATCTTTTTCGTGAATTTTCGTAGTCAACGGAGCCGGAGATCTCAAGATGAGGGAGAAGAAGAGGGAATTTTTATCGATTCTGTGATTGGGCATTATTAAAACAAATTTATAAATAGTGATCTTATGCAATTTAAAAAAAATGTTTAAGCGGTTAGATATTTTGGGAAAGTGAACCGGTCTGCAATATATCCCCCATCCTTCCAAATCTTAAAGTTGGGCCAAGCCTCCAAAACTAAAGCTCAAACTCACCTTACTATCAGGAAAAAATTGCGGGCCGGTTCATTTTTTGAAACTTTTCATCGCTAAATTACATAATTTTTTATTTTCAATCGAAAAAAAAATCACTTTTGATCGCAAAATGATTACGATACCCTTAATGAACCGTTGGCGCGCTACGGAGGTCATTATTTTTGCACCGCGATTCATCAATTTTATCGCATTATTTTTTGCCCCACGGTTCAATGTGTAACTGCTAGTCTATTTTTATACCGCGATTCATCAATTTTAGTGCATTATTTTTTATGTCGCGGTTCAATAGTATAATTGCTAGTCTATTTTTGATCCGCGATTCATCAATGTTAATGCATTAATTTTTAAACCGCAGTTCAATAGTGTAATTGCTAGTCTATTTTTGAACAGCGATTCATCAATTTTAGTTCATTAATTTTTGAACCGCAATTTATCAATTTTAGTGCATTAATTTTTGAACTGCAATTCAAAATCATAAAGAACCAGATCCACATGCTTCTTTCATCTCCTCCGTCGTAAGCCTTTTCATTCCTCCTCTTTCTCTGCCTTCGTCCCAAATGCAAAATTCTTCAACCCAATACAGATTCATTATAAGTCGATCCCCGTTTCGTTCCGAACAATCATGATTTTCGAATCCAAAGTGTGTTGCTGGAGCTGTTGAAGAAGACGATGTCATTTTTGAAACAATATTTCAAAAAGTGGTCTTTTGCTATTGAAAAAAAAACCGATGAACTTTTGGAGTTAGAAATTTTAAAAAAGGGATCGGCCAGAATTTTCCCCTACTATCAGGTAAGTCGGGGCGGGTTAATTTTGCTTACGGCTCCATTTTCAAATTGATATATATATATATATATATATATATATATATATATATATATATATATATAATGGCAAAAGCGTATAGCCCTTCTATTTATAGCAGTTTCCCGTCTAAACTAATTTTCTAAAAATGGATCTTCATAAAATTATTATAATCAACAACATTTAATAATAATTAATGTCCTATATATAAAAAAAAATACATCTCTTGATAACTCTTTGTATTCGGTCTAGATTCTCAACACTTTTTGCATTCTGTCACTTCATATTTCCACCTCCTATATATATGTATTACTTATTAGTGAACCTTTAAAAGTAGTCTCTAAAATTTTGAAAGATAAATCTAATTAAATCATTTTGATATTTTCACATTACATTTTACCGAAAATACTATGACGTTGATCATTGTTGATATCGAGGTAAATATAAAACTTATACTCCTATATATTATGATTTTCCCTTTTATCAATTATCTAATCTAAAAATATATTTTTTATTGTTGTATTTGCAAAGTGATAAATGGATATCAAATTATTTATTTATACTACATATCAAATGATTCAGTATTTGATAGTCATGGCAGATACATATATCACAACAAACAACTACAAATTACAATTTATGTCTACAATTGATGTGATCTAAATTGGTGCAAATTTTAGTACCTGTTTTCGGTAAAAAAAATAAATAATAGTTTATATATATATATATATATATATATATATATATATATATATATATATATATATATATATATTAAAGAAACATGGACGACACCCTGTAAGATTTTATTAATAAGAAGAAAAGGATACAAACTTGAGGGGGACAACCAGCCTTTCCCTTATAGATGGGAGGACAGAGGAGCTTGACCTCGAAAAGGAAAATACAATTAAGAAATACGAATATAAGGAGTTTGACTAGCATCCAGAGAAATAAGACCTCGCGTAAAAGAAGGAATGGCAGAAATAGAGGAATAATCTCTATCTGACTCAGAATCGCAGGCCAAATTAGCCAAGCTGTCCGCAACTTTATTAGCTTCCCTAAACAATGACTGAAAGAAATACGTCTGCCAGACTGGATACGGGAGATATGTCTGAAAATACAAGTGTGTTCCCATGAAGGGGAGTGACCATTGCAAAGGCAATCATAGAGGGCCTTTGAATCTGTCTCAATAATGACATCAAAATAATTATGGGAATGAAGCCAGCAAATGCCATGGTAAAGGGTGCGAAGTTCAGCAACCATGTTGGTCATGGCCGGCCCTGCCATAAGGACACTGAGGCCATGGCCTTGGGCCCCCGAAAAATACCTAATTTTTTAGGCCCCAAAATCTCACAAAAACCATACACATTATTTAAAAAAATATATAAATGTCCAATTCTAATTTCTAAAAAAGACTTAGACTCCATTTGTTTCATGGAAAATAACTTTTGGAAAATGTTTGCCTCATTTTCTAGTATTTGATAACTAGAGTAAAATGTAGTCAACATAAACGTTTTTCCAAGTCAACAGAAAATGGAGCATTCTTTTTAGGAAAATGACTTACGGGTTCATTTTCCAAATGTTCGAGCACCCCTTCGTCCTCTTCCACAATTACACATATTTACAAACACATTATATTTTACTCAACAAATACATTGTTTAGAAATATAAGTAGAGTTTGTGCACATTATTTATAAATTATAACTTAAATAAATACTCATTATGTCATAAAATTAGTGTCCACTATATTATTTAGGGATGTCCCAAATATTATCAATTTTCTTTTTTAAAACATTTTTTTTCATTATTACCAATTTTTTGTTTGTATTTGTGGCATTGAAAAAAAATGGACCTTATTGATTTGACACCATTAATGATAAATTAAGGATTACTAAAAAAAATTACTTAAAGGTAAACATTATTTTATGTTCAATATGGACATTAGTATTAGAATATGTTTTTTGTATTTATTCATATATTGTTTTCCGTGTGTTTGCCAAACATCCGAAAATGTTTTTCGACATATTTTTAAAAGATTTACCAATAGAAAAAATGACATACATAACCTTTGTTTCTTTAATTTTTCAAAAATTGGAAAGAAAAAAAAATATGCTACAAAGGAAGGGTCCCGTTCGAAGTAATTGGCCTTGGGCCCCCGATTTTACAGGGCCGGCCCTGATGTTGGTGCAAATAGTTTATAGTGGTAAGGTTAATTAATCATATTTGTTTATCAAATTTTTATTTTTATTTTTTGTTCAAGTACATCCAAAATAAATGGTGAAAATTTAGTTCATGTTTTTGTTAAACTACTTACTATATATTAGTGTGTGTGTGTGTGTATAGAGACACATAAATGATAAATAATTTTTAAAATAGCTACATAATACTATAATATAAAAATCATGTTTATTAATAATTAAATTGAACATGCGAAATAAGAGATGATTATCCTATTATGATTTCAAATGCTGAAATATTGATGTATATTCATGCATCGTAATAATTAATAATATCTTTTACTGGTTATTTAATAGATGTATATGTCAAATGATTCATATACAACACACAATGATTCACAAGTACCAAAGTAGATGATATCATTTTAATCATATTTCATTATATCCAGAACAATGATACACAAGGTACAACAAGACAGTACAAACATTAAAACAAATTTGCAAAATCACGAAAGGATTGAAGCAATTTGATTTGTAAAAATTCAAAATAATTTAATTTTCATTTCATAATACGTGTTGATCGATTTTCATTTCAAGATATGTGTACATTTTCTAATTTTGTTTTTTCTATTCATTTTCTTTATATATAATTTAATTTAAAAATATATATATCGTGCGTTTAACGCATGAGTGTGAAAACTAGTTAACATTTAATCCCACAATCAACTATTGATTATAAAGAGTAATTATGCAGATGAATAATCATTGATTAACTATTCTCTAATGTTTGAAAAAAGAAAAGAAAACAGAAACATTTTCTTTAATATAGCCGGACCACCCTCAAAGTTACTTTTTTTTTTTCCCACAGTAAGTTTTTTTTTTTCAACTAAAAAATAACTTTGTTTTATTAGCACAAGGTAAACCACTTTTAGAGGAAAAAGTGAGCGGGGAGGGGGGAGGGGGGAGGGGGAAGGAAGCACTATTAATAGCGGGTTAGTTTTCGTTATTTTATTTATAAAATTAATTACCTTTTGTGTGATACGGACGGAGTATATAAAACTATAAGGTTGATAACTGGGTCGGTTTCATATAATGAAATTATAACCGAAAAAGTGTATCATTTTTTTTCAATCGTTAAAATACATTTTTGATGATAAAATAACGAATATACACTTAATGAACAACAAGCGCACGCCCAAAAGTCCACCGTCAAATTTCAACATCTCATAACTAAAGAAACGATGTCTAATTAAATAAAATCGACGCATGATAAGAAACGACGTCTAATTAAGTAGCAACGAGACATGATTTGAAGGAACGATGTCTAATTGAGTAACACTGAGGCAGGATTAGAAACAACGTCTAATTAAGTAACACTGATGCAGGACTTGATGGAACGATCTCTAATTAAGTACCATCGAGGCATGATTTGAAAGAACGATGCATAATCAAGTAACACTGGGGCAAGACTAGAAAAATAAATTGAACTTTACCATCGTATTAAAGAAACGACGTCTAATTAAGTAACACTGATGCAGGATTTTAAGAAACGATGGCTAATTAACTAAAAGTGAGGCATGATTTTAAGAAAAGATGTCTAATTATTTATATACCGCGATACAAAAAAGAAATTAAAGTCTGCTATCATATTAAAGAAACGACGTCTAATTAAGTAACAACAAGACATCATTAGAAACAACGTTTAATTAAGTAAGATCAGGGAATGATTTGATAGAACGATGCCTAATTAAATACCACCGAGACAGGATTTGAAGGAATGATTCATAATCAAGTAACACTGAGACATGATTGGGAAAAAAAATTGAACTTTATCATCATATTAAATAAACGACGCCTAATTAAGTAACACCGAGGCAGGATTTTAAGAAACGATGGCTAATTAACTAACAGCGAGGCATGATTTAAAAAAAAATTTGTCTAATTATTTATATACCACGATACAAATAAGAAATTAAAGTCAGCTATTATATTAAAGAAACGACGTCTGCGTGATTTGAAGGAATGATGCCTAATTAAATAACACTGATGCAGGATTGGAAACAACGTCTAATTAAGTAACACCGACACATGATTTGATGGAACGATGCCTAATTAAGTACCACCAAGACAAGATTTGAAGTATATCATCATATTAAAGAAACGACGTATAATTATAGTAAGACCGATGCATGATTGTAAGGAACGAGACCTAATTAAATAACATCGACGCACGATTGAAAGCATTCATGTCTAATTATTTATTTACCACGATACAAAAAATAAATTGAAGTCTGTCACTATATGTTCACATAATTGGACGTCGAAATTGGAAACGTTTGTCGTCGGAATGATAAAATTGAACTCTGTCACCAAATGAACAAAATATTCTCAACAAATAATTGTTACAAACCATACAAATTTCTATTACAAATTATTTCATATCACTTATCACATGTTTATCCTTACAAATACACATAAATTTCATCATTTTGGCTTGATATAGTTTCAGGTATTTTCATCCCTCTCAGTATCGCTTCAATCACCATGCATACTATTACACCGCAATCATTTGTGCGAGGAGCTTGTTGCAGTGACTTTGTGCATGTTTCGATCGGGAATCCATCTTTAAGATTCATCAATTGTTTAATTCTATTGAACAGAGGACAATGTTTCATCCTTTCTTCTATGCATTTTTTTGTAGAAGAAATTTGTCAAAAAGAAATATTGCATAATTATTTAAGGAAATTTATCAAACAATTGATTATTACTCACCAAAATTTTGGCCTTAATTTTCCAAGTGCCAATCTTTTTTATTTTTGTTTTTTGGTTTCATGGAGTTATAGAGAACCCACTTCATTTCCTCATTGTAAAATACGATCAATGTCCAATGCTCACAAGCAACAATCTCTATTTCTCCTTTGCCCTGAGTGTTTAATGGGAAAATTAGATGATCATAATTGATAACTTCATTCAATTGATCATCTATATATATAAGCTTTAGCCATGTCTGCATGATATGGTTTTTGAGTTGCAGCATATATCTACAAATTATAAATTTATATATAACTATTGGTAATTAATCAAAAATGTTATACATAAATGAAATTGTATGTTTCTTACCCAACATACAATTTCTTTATAATCATCTAATGACTTTTGCTGGGATTCTATAATCATATATATAATTTTATGTTATACATAAAGACTTTTGCTGGGATTCTATAATTTCTTTATTTAAGATTGAAACCCAAGCATCAATGTGTTGTAAACAAGGAAAACAGAAGTTCTGATTATTTCTATAAACGAAAATAGTATATAATGAGGATTAAAAAGTTATATACATACGTAGTTCTCCAGCATGTCATCATTCAGCGACAAGACAATGCCTTTAAGATCTACAATGCGCATAACATCACCACCTTGGTAGACAACCGTGCAGCAAAAATAAAAGAATCATATTAATAATTTCCCAACTTTGTAAAGTAGAATAAAAATAAATATGTATGGGTCCAATTTTGGTAGAAAATATGTATAGGTTTTTAATAGACAATTGATATTTTTGGTAGTTTATTCTCTGTATTGGTTTATTATTCACTTAGTATTTGGCAATAAATATATACACCTTTTTTTATTTGGAGCCAAAATTCTATTTATTCTTTCGGATGGTAAATTTATATATTGGGCGTAGATGTTTTATAATCACATATTGCATCATCCTATGCAGCCTTGTTGATTTTAATTTCAACATCAAAAACTTTGAAAAAATGACGGCCAGAATTTTTGGGGTTAAAAACTTTGAAACTTTGTAAAAAACTTTTTTTTGGGTTAAAAATTTTGAAAAAGGACGGCCAGAATTTTACCCAATAGATTAATACCTAAAGGCCAAATTAATCAAATCAACAGGGATTTTATGAAAATAAAATTGATTTTCGCTTTGAGTCTAAACATGCCAATGAACTTGCGAAGGCAGGTGTAAATACATTATGCACCGACTCTCTGTTGTCCTCATCTGAAGATGTTGGGGATAGTGATCAACAAGGAACTAAGAAAAAGGGAGAAAATTCAAAGTAATCTTCAAAGGGATTGTTTTGGTCTTCCTTGGGATTTTTTTAGGATCGAGATGCAAAAACACAGACCATCACGGGACCCTAATAATGTTATGAGGAAAAGTATGTGTTGGAACTATACCTATAAGTGGAATCCCATTGCTTTCTTCTAGGTTGAGGAAGCAGGGAATGGGTAGACCAGTAGAAGAGGAAAGAGAAAAAGAAAGAAGATTGGTCGGGAGAGAGAGGACGGTGCTTGGTTAGGAAAAAATTAATGAAAGTAGACATTTGTGATTTTTTTTTTTTAAAAAAATGATAGCTGAGCGGTTACAATTCTAGGAAATAGTATCGTCCCACAATTATTTCTTGATCAAACTACATAAATATTTATTGGGCTTTATAATCAAATTACATTTAGTTATATTACGAATTGTTCTATTAAATATTAATATTCAATTCAATAAATGAATTATAATAAAACCTAATTAATCAAACTATATTAATTAATTGCATCCAACTAGTGAATTTATCAAGCTCAAAATGTCAACACCAAAAATTATGTGCGGCCATTTTAGGTTCACAACTAGCAATAATTATGTAATTTTAGGTTCCAAAATTATGTAATTTTGGAGCAATAATTTATTCACTTATTTAATCATTTATTAATATATTGAAAATAAACTCTTTAGACCGGTGAGTCTACAAATCATGGTAACATCTAGCATGTAGCATAATTACTTAGAAGGTGAAATAACGAATATACCTAGTTCTACTGCAAGTTCATACATGTGCATCCTTTTAACAACAAATTTCTTGATTAAATTTTGTCTATGGATTTATAAGTCAAAACCCGAATTGATTTAATGTTGTTCAAGTTTTAGTATTTGTTGGAAATAATTGTGTAATAAGAATGAAATTGTGTGTAAGGGTAAAATAGGTCATGCCTATTTTACTTCTTGTTTCCCCTTTCATGGAAAAATTCATATTTGACAAGTTTTAGTAATTTTGGAATTTACATCTTTAATTAGATTTCGTTGCATCATATTTGGTAACAAAATCTTATTATGAATCCTTTTTCAACCGGGCTTCTTGTGACTTTCATCATATGGTAATAAAATCTATGGATTTGGTAAGAAAGATTGTATTTCCTTTCTCTAATCCTTGTCCTTGTAGAAGCCGGATTGTTCCTTGTGTGTAGGATATCTCAACGCTATAAATAGAGGAGCTGGGACACGGCTAAAGGTGCAGAGTTTGAGAGAGAAAAATCAAAGCCAAAGGCTGTGAGCAGAAACTTCGAAGATTCATAAGTCATTCCTTCTTCCAGACGCACAGCAGTTTGATTGTAGCTTCTGATGTTATAACATCGGTAGCTACATTGAGTTCTGGATTTCTGTTTATCTTCCTGTTCAGTTTTAGGGAGTTGTTTTGTTTCTTCCCACGTTTAGTGTACTTGTTTTCTGTGGGGTTTTTGCTCTCCAAGACGTGTTGTCTTGTGAGAGTGTTTTGGTTAGTGATTTCACAATAGTTTTTGTAAAACGTTTAATCTTTTTAGTAAAATCTTTGTGGCCTTAAGGCTAGGTCTACAAGCATAGTCTTGTAGATCGTTTTGGTAAACTGTTTCGCACTGTTTATTGTCTGATTGTTTAGTCTTCTGCTGTTTTGATTATTTTTACCATTGTGACTTCCATTGTAGCTACATCGGCAGCTACATTGGAAACTGCATTGGTTTCTCTTGAGAATCCTAGCTATTGTGTTTTTTCAATTGGTATCAGAGCCTTCTCTTGATATCACTAAGAGTTGATTCTGGTCATAGCCGTGATGGATTCTCAATATGAGAATGTCGTTCGTCTGCCTACTTTGACTAATGCAAACTATTCTATTTGGAAAGTCAAGATGTGTATCTTCATCAAATCAATTGATGAAAGAGCGTGGCTTGCTGTTCTGAATGGATGGAGGCCTCCTAAAACTACTGATTCTGATGGTGATATCAAGATCACCAAAGAATCTGAATGGTCTAATGAAGATAGGAATACTGCGTCGTTTAATTCTAAAGCCTTGTCTACCATATACAAAGCTTTAGATGCTAACACCTTTAGGGTGATTGCCAACTATGAGTCTGCTAAAGATGTTTGGGAGGCCCTTCAGACCTTGTGTGAAGGACCTGCCAGTGTTCGTGCCTTTAAATTAAGATTGCTCACCACACAGTTTGAAAACACTAGAATGAATGAGTCTAAAGATAATATGTCATATTATGGTAGACTTCTTGACATGTCCAACTCTGTTCTTGCCTTAGGTGATCCTATCACAAATGAACGTCTTGTTAGCAAGATGATGCGAACTCTGCCTGAAAGGTTTAATGTCAAAATATGTGTTATAGAGGAAGCACATGATATTGACAAGATGAGTTTTGAACGATTGGCTGGTATCCTTCAAAACTTTGAATTGAACCTGAATGATTAAATTAAACAAAAAGGCAAAGGGGCATCATCTTTTACTCCTATTGTGAAAAATATTGTTATGCCTGCTCCTATTGATATCTCTTCTGACTTGCTTGATATTCAAAGAGATGTTGATGAGTTTGATTTTGGAGAAGAATCTATAGCTCTTTTGACTACTAAATTTAGAAATTTTTTGAAAACTAAGAGTCAAAATATAACTCCACCATCAAGCTCCAAAAACAATTTCAAACCTGATTCTGGTAAATTTGCTCCCAAGGAAAATTCTTTTCAAACACCAGAAAAACCCTTCACAAATCCTTTTGCTTCAAAATCTTCTTATAATGGGAAGAATATTGACTCCATTCAATGTAAAGAGTGTCAAGGGTATGGTCATTATGCAAACCAATGTGTAAATACTCTAAGGAAAAAAGGTTTAAACTTTTCAGCAACTTTGAGTGATAGTGATGGAGAAGATCCAGATGATCTTATCACTCTCACTGTTGTTTATGATTCTGAAACTGATTGTGCTGGTTCTCTGTCCAATGTGACTTCCAATGTAGCTACATCCAAAGTCACATCAAAAGATGCAATGGACAGAAACAAAGAAGATCACTACTTCTTTAATTCCTCAGTCCCAGAAGACGGTGGAGAATCAGAGTCTGACCTGCTGGAAGGTTACAAAGAATTATACAAGGATTGGGAGAAGCGAGCTCACCAAGTTACATTGCTTGGTAAGGTAAACGAGCTGCTGAAGAAGGCCAATGAAGAACAGAAAGATTGCATTATAAGGCTGGAAAGCTTGTTGAGTAAAAAAGATGTTAAGATTGAAGGTTTAAAAGAGCAGCTCATTCAAGCCAACGAAACCATGGCTAAATGGAACTCAAGTCAACAAATAAATGGATGAGATGCTTAATTCAGGTAAGTCATCTAAGTAAGGTATTGGTTTTGTACCAAAAATATTTGTGAGAGAAGGTGAAGGTACATCTGAACCTAAACGACTTCTACAAACTCGAACCTGCATTTCTTTGAAAAACCCAAATCAAGAAAGAAAAACTTTGTGTGTCATTTTTGCCATAAGCCTGGTCATATACAACCATTCAGTTTTCTGAAAAAGGCTATCTATGAGGAAGAAGTTAGGCAGGCTTTCTTGGTAAAAAAATCAGATGCAGCATCGAATGCAACAACCAATGCAGCATCCAATGCAGCAACATTGGAAGTCACATTCGAAGCCACATCAGAAATCACATCCACAGAAACAGCAACCTAAAACTTTTAAACTGATGTGGGGTTCCCAAAGGTAGTAATAACAAAGGTAAATCCAAATACTGTGAACCATTTGACATATGTCCTGGTGCAAAATGGTCTGATGATGAAAAATGTAATGTAACCTTCACATCCTTGAAGTCACATATAGCTGGGTTATGGTACTTTGATAGTGGTTGCTCTAGACATATGACAGGTTCAATTGAGAATTTGAAGGACTATGTGAGCATCAATGGTGGTTCTGTAACCTATGGAGGAGGTGCCAAGGGCAAGATAATTGGCAAAGGAACCTTGAATGTTGATGGTCATCCAAGTCTCACCAATGTTTATCATGTGGAAGGGCTTAAAACCAACTTGATCAGTATAAGTCAATTATGTGATGATGACCTTCAGGTAAGGTTTGATAAAAAAAATTGTGAAGTTTTTGATCAAACTAACAAGTGTCTTCTGACAGGTACTAGGTCATCTGACAATTGTTATATGTTCAACAATAGCCAAACATGTCACAAAGCTAGTCTTGACATTACAGATATTTGGCATCAAAAACTAGGACATATGAGTTTTCGTAAGCTCCATGAGCTTGTGAAACATGATGCAGTGAAAGGGTTGCCAAGCTTGGATAAGAACTATACAAAGGTATGTGGACCCTGTCAAAAAGCTAAGCAAACCAAGGCCTCTCATCTTCCCATATCTCAGTGTTCGACATCTAGGTGCCTTGAGATGATTCATACAGATCTCATGGGACCTATTGAGGTAGAAAGTCTAGGAAAGAAAAAATACTCCTTTGTTTGTGTGGACGATTTTTCAAGATACACTTGGGTAATTTTCTTGAGAGAAAAATCTAAAACTTTTGAGGCATTTAAAATCCGTACACCCGTGTTATGAACTTGTATGATCTAAAGCTTATTAGAATTAGATCGTGATCATGGCACGGAATATGAAAATTCCTCCTTTTCTAGCTATTGTGCCTCAAATGGCATCTCCCATGAATTTTCTGCCTCCCAAAACTCCACAACAAAATGGAGTGGTGGAAAGAAAGAATAGGACACT
>CM028383.1:8539752-8631062 GCA_013146195.2 Codonopsis lanceolata | reverse complement strand
AAAGTGTATCCGACTATTTTGGATACATCAATAACTTAGTACTCAATCAATTCCATGCAAATAGTCCACTATTCCATTTTGGGATGTTTCACTTAAAAGTCCACTCAAAAATTAAGGTCTAAAAAAGTGTTATTTTATTACTAACGGTACTAAGTCCAAATGTTAAAGCTAAATTTTGTTACCTATTTAGTATTAGATCTCTCAATGGTTAAAGTAAAATGTATCAAAATTATGTGTAAAATGTATTTGATACCTCCCTTAAGACACAATATATATTTATGTCATAATATGTGTTGGTAAATTATTGTATATTAATTTTGTTTTAGATTATTATTATATGTGTTGGATTTAATTTTTCAAAATTATTATTATATCAAATTTTGATACATATGGTTGGAAATGATTATTTGATACTCATGAATAGTAACTAATGCCTTGTCTACAGTATTAAAACACAACTTTTTTTAAACGCATTGTTTTAAAACACAAACATTTTCAAAAACGTAATTTTTTTTCTTGTAAACATGTTTGGAAAACTATTTCAAAACGCCGTTTATAAACAAAATAGTTGTAAAACACATTTTTGAAGCGCTCCAAATTGAGCGCTTTTAAAACGTTGCACATTTTTAAAATGCCGCATGAAACACTTTTAAAGGAAAACGCCGTTTTCAAAGCGCCCACCAAATACAATTAAATAGGTATCAAATTTTGGTTTTTGACCTATAGGCAAATACTACCATCGACTTGCCTCTAAAAGTATCATTTTTTTAAAAAGCGACTTTCAAACTAGAATTATTTATCCCGAACGGAGGGAGTATTTATTTTACAAAATGTAAATCGCATCATTGGTCCCTCGACTATGAAACGGTCACAGTAATAGTTTCTTAACATTTTTTTGTTAAATTTGGGTCCTATGAGTAATAATTTTTTCGCAAATTCATTTTATTAACGCCGTTAGAAAATCAAGTAAGCCGCCCATGTGCATTTAGTAAGGGTCAAAATGATTTTTTTTTTCTAACTTAACTTATATCAAAATTTACAAGTATCCCAAAAATTAAAAAAAATTGTCGTAAGACCTTCTCCAATTTTTTGGAAACCCAACCGATTTTTTGGGAATCTATAGCATTGCTCATCACCCAAATGCATGTTTCAAATGGAAACGATAAGAATTCACTCACCAAATCAGAGCATCCTCCAACAAAAACAGCTTGGCTAATTGAATGCCTCATGATTGGAAGATTTCTAGGAGGCTTTCCGGCCTTCGCCCGACTCATGTTATCCAATTCGTTTTGATCATCATCTTCCATCTCAGGCATGCTGTCCTTAGAGCACCCATTATCTAGGGGACAAAGAGGTGATACGTTAGTTCCTGGAGCCATTTTACCCTTTTAACTTACTCGGTCAATTAATCAAACACATTATATGCGCCAATTTTTACGTTCCTCGAAACGCCCAAACCGAAACGGTTCATGCACAACCCATTTTGTCTAACAACACATAGACAGCTGTATAACTATTGTTTGATACAAGAATTAACACAAGAACCAACCTTTTATAACAACACTCCATCGTTCGGATTTCTTGAATAACAAAACAAACAAACCGACATGTCCAAATAGTTGATTTGCTTCAATATTGGGATACCCACCAAGAAAAATCAAAGAAATATCATTAAAAAAATTTGGCATCAAGCAAGGTGAAGAAAAACAAAAGCCCGGAAAGAAATTGAGCCTGAAAATTCAAGAAATGGGAGAGAAAGGTATGTGGAAGAGGTGAACAAGGTGAAACCAAAGCATGGTATTAGGAAAGGGAGGGCCATTGAGAGAGGTTGGAAATAATGCCATGTTAGCATATGGCTTTGGAGGTAGGAAAGGGAGGGCCATTTTTTTCAGCGGCAGTCCTTTTGCTATTGAATGTCCATGGTGATTTGGTGAATCAATTGGAGGGAGCTCATTCGACAACCGATCCATATTTTCTCTCCCTGTTACACTTTCACCAACAATGCCTTCCTTTAGTTGAACAAATTAATCTCATCAATTCCCAATTTATAGTCTATGCACAGTCCAGTCCTCTAGCAATTTTATTCTGGGAAGCTGGAAATGATTGATAGATATGATCAAAGCACATAACACAAATATTCTCCTATCATTTTCTCCAGCCTATACCTTCCACAATTGAAGTTAAAATTGATTTCCCCGGAAGAGAAATAGAGCAAAGGAGAAATTATAATCATTTTTCAGTGAGGAAAAATAATTACAATCCTTTTGCATAGATTCCCAAAAAATCTGCTGGGCTTCCAAAAAATTGGAGAAGAAGGCCTTATGGTCATTTTTTAAACTTTAGTGATTCTATTGTAAATTTTGATATAAGTTAAGTTTGAAAAAAAATTCATTTTAGCCCTTACTAAATGCACATGAGAAATTAAACGGTATTTCTTCAACGGCATCCATCAAAAGGACTGCCGCTAAAAAAAATTAATACTCGTAGGACCCAAATTTAACAAAAAATGTTAAGAGATTATTACTGTGACCGTCTAATAGTCGAGAGTCCAATGATGTGATTTGCCCTTTTACAAATATGTGCACATATTAATTTGTTTTTTCTTAGTTGGATTATTTATAGTGATATTATTGATTTTACAGGCCAAGTTCAGTGATATTATTGACTTTACATGCCAAAGTAAATGAACATTTTCATCCAACTTAACTAATAAAAATTAACTCTCGGACTCTCAGTGACCTTATTATCTTTACATACCAAGTATAATGATTAAAGTGAAGAAAAAAAAGTAGAGTTAATTTAACAAAAATTCATCAAATTAGAGTGACTAAATTACGATTTAAGCCAAAATAAATTTTTAAAAAAAAACGTATCTCTCTTTTTGGGATAAACACAAAGGAAAAAAGAAAAAGTGTCCTTTTCCTTTTCGGATGGAGGCGTAGTTCCTAAACTTTAAAAACATAAATTTCAATTTTTAGTGTTTGGCTTGACTATTGTTTGAAATCCTACTACAAAGAACAGTATTGAAAAATTGCAGGGGTATTTTGGTAAAGCTTGTGGATATCTGACCTCAATGAGTGAGGTATCCAGCCAGGTAGGGATTCACCACTGCAAAGGAGCTCTGATGTGAGAGTAAGATAGGGTTGACTAGTTGAGACAAAAAAAACCCAATAAAGGATGGATGTTTTCGGATGAGAAAAGTGCATTTTTACCTTGGGTTCTTGACCAAAAGGACTCAAAGAGGGGTTGCCATTGTCAGGGAGAGCTTATCTGTTGATCCGGAGGTTGGTGGACATGCGATGACCAACTCTCACCATGAGAATTAGTACAATCAGGTTATAACTCGATTATCCAGACAACGCGGCACACGGTATAGATTTTTGAATTTATTGCACGAAAGCGGTCACATACTGTTTGGACAAGGCGATCGTGTCAGGCAAGGTGATCGCGTCACCGGGGATAAGGGCAACCGCATCGGTTTTCGGAGGACTCATAGTATTTTAAGCAGCAGCGTTATTTTGGCATGAAGTTTCAGAAGATGAAGCGGTCGTGTTCATGAAGTGAAGGCGACCACATTGTGACAAGGCGGTCACATTACGTTGAGTAATGCGACCGCGTTCGTGCGGTAGAACAATTTTATGTTTCCTTATTTAAGTCGGTTTAGAGTTTAACATTGTATCCCTAAATATAATTGTAAACCTAAAATATGTAGAAGGTGACATTAATAAAATTTCAATAATCCGTTGATCTAAATCTCTTTCTCTCTATTCTCTTTGATTATTTGCAAATTGCTTCCGCTGTTCACAACAATGTAGCATAGACAACTTATTGAAAGAAATGGGGGATCGTGGACAAGTCTCGGGCACGACTAGACCATCATCGTGCGCAGTTGCGGATCGAGGAATAATGTTGAACGGTATCCAAAATTTTAACTATTACATAAAAAAAATTACATGTCTTTTACGCGTTTTCATACGTTGAAAATGCATAATTACATCATCATCACTAATATTCATTAACACGTCTTTTTCGATATAACATACAAAATAATCATTTAAAAATTGATCGAATATTGGATTTCGTAAATCCGTCTTAACAATATTCATTGCAAAGAATTTGGGAGGGGTCCAATGAAATTTTTTGGAGGGGTCCAATTGTCAAATATCACAAACCTACTCTCAATTTTTTTTTCTTGGGCGGTGTCCATGTACACCCCTAAAGTACATGTGGATCCGCGCCACTGATCGTGCGTCTACTGGACTTGGTCCTTTCGGATCGACTTCATGATCAATGGGGTTGATAACTTGTAAAATCCTAAATATGGGCTCATCACTTACAATGCAAGTTCTTCAATGTAAAGGGATCCAAAAGGGAGAGAGAGAGAGAGATGGTGAAAGATGTTATTTACTCCAATTTATGTCATCAGCCCTTAGAAGGAAGGGCAATATGTATTGTTTTAATTACATGTATATTGACATTGACACAATGAATGCGCAAAACCAAAGGAGCCATCACAATAACCCTGGCCATTTTTAAACTTTGCAGCACAATTGTTATTACAACAGGCTGATTGGCATCTAGCACTACAATATCCCAGTCCTGCATTGCAATCCCTTCTAACTGGTGGTG
This sequence comes from Codonopsis lanceolata, assembly GCA_013146195.2. Taxonomy (NCBI): domain Eukaryota; kingdom Viridiplantae; phylum Streptophyta; class Magnoliopsida; order Asterales; family Campanulaceae; genus Codonopsis; species Codonopsis lanceolata. Next base: position 8,626,433 of record CM028383.1, on the reverse strand, counting down.
GTGGGGCTGGAGAACCACAACCAATACATCCTTCATTCAAATGTTTGGTCTTCTCACTCATCGCCTCCGTGGTAGACATTTGCACCATAGCTGCATTACCATTCAACTTAATCAAACAAATCCAATTAATCCCTAAACATTACTCCCTATGTCCTAAAAACCCCGGTGTTTATATTTATCTTTGATCGTAAATAAAAATGGACATGCATTTTAAGACGGAGGCCGGGTATAAAGATGTCATTTTGTTACTAATGAGCTACTAAAAATGTTATTTTCTTAAAAAGTTTTACTTTAAAATAGGGACTCTTTCCCAGAACGGAGGGAGTATTCATTAATATAATTTGCGATTTGTCTGCAACCAGTAATCTAATAAATAGGGTGGCAAATGGGTGGACTCGACGGACATGAGTAGTGTTCACGAGGGTGATAAGCTCAATTGGACGAGTAAGTAAGTTCTTAATTGATAATATTTGTAAAAAATGGCTGACCATAAATGGGTTGGTCAGCCCATGGACACCCATTTGATACTCATGAACGCTCATTTATGTCCATGAATGAGATCGAAAAAAAATTAACGGAACATTTTAAATCTTTTTAATTTTTTCTCCATTTCCAACTTCCAAGATGATGAACATAAAATAAAGTACCTAAGAGGAGGAGGAGACTGATATTGGAAAAGGTTAAAGAAAGGTTTGTCATCCTTGAGAGAGTATAGAGAAACTTGATTAATTTTCTTTGACTTCTCGTATTACTTAATTCAATTCGAGAATACAATTCTAAGTATTTATAGCCTTAGACGATAAAACAAAGCGGCTCGATAATTAGGCTGTGCACCATGATCAATAGTGAGCTATAATTCCAAGTAATTTCTTTGTCTCGGTCTGTTAGATGATAACAATTATGATAAGAATGAGATATACATGCATACCTTTACCACGATCAATAGCAACACGTTGTAGTGTTAAAGTGAATTCGTTTTCTTAGTGTGCTAGATAGGATAACAATTATAATAATTATGTGATAGATTATAATAATTTTGTTTTCTCGATATGCATGATAAGATTACATTGTGCAATTACGTAAATCTATTGTCGAAGTTCATACTTTTATTGGTTTGACTTTGATGGAGATTCTCTCCATGTTCTTTTTTTATCCCTAAGGGTGGCCCAGTGGTAAAGTTGAGGGTTCACAAAATATGAGATTTTAGGTTCGATTCTTTCTCATGCCTTTTTAAGAAGAAAAAGAAAAAAGATTGGCGGACGAACATAAAACAAGTACCTACGAGGAAGAGGGGAGTGAAATCGGAAAGGTTGGTCATCCTTGAAAGTATAAAGGAACATATATTAATTTTTTCTTACTTCAGTTTGAGAATGTAATTTTAGGTATTTATAGCTTATTACATATATTGATGACACTTTATTGCGTGAATTAGGAGATAGGATTGGTGCACCACGATTAATAGTAATACGCTAAAATCTTAAGTGATTTTTTTTTTCTCTTGCATTAGATGATAACAATATACTTCATCCATTCCGAACAAACAGTTCACTATTTTATTTTGAGATAGTTTATTTAAAGAGTTTACTTTTAAAAAAATTAGCATATAAGTATTAGAGAATAACATTTATTTATTATTTTATTTGTTTGTACTTAATGTTTAATGGTAACTACCTAGTACAATTTATTTCCTTATATGGTTTTTTCCTTATAAAGGATTCCTGTACTCTTACTACTTCTGTAACCATATTTGTGATTTTATATAAATATGTGATTTAATTAATAAAAATATTATGTTATTATTCATATCAATTGTGAATTTCTACACTAAGTGTTATTTTATTATTTATGAGCTACTATAAGATTTATTTAAAAAAAAATTTTTTGACTTTCAAATATAAATTTTTTGTCCGAAACAAAAGAGTAATAATTACGGGGTAGATATGCATGATAAGATTACATTGTGCAATTACGTAAATCTCATAGTCAAAGTTTATATTTTTATTGGTTTGACTTTGATGGCATTCTCATCATATAAAAGATTAGCTTGATTTAAGAATTCACTAACTTTATAGTCTACTTCTTAAAATTGCCAGGTTTTGAAAAATAAAATATTCTCACTGATAAGTCAAAAAGTTCAAGTTTGAAAAATTTGAGCACAATCAAGATAAATATATCATTTGTAGAGGGTAAAATTAAGATTTTCCATCCTATATTAGGTAAATTTTACTCCTCCTAACCTAACCATTGAATATGCCTATTAGTGTATTGGTATATTTAATAGAGTGACTCTAAATACAATACAAAAAATACTAAATGAAACATCCACATAAAAGTCCAATTATTAATTAATCCTCTTATAAAATACAGTTACAATTAACCCTAAACTCTAAAATACTAATTTATCCTCTTATAAAAGAAAGTTATATCATCTTTGAATACTTATATACCTCAAACTTTCTGTTACAATTAACCATAAACCTTATGTTACCATTAACCATAAATCCTAAACTTTTATTCTCATCTCCAACAAATTTTCAATGAATTCCGATCCGAATAACAAAATTCATATTGATTCTTCTTTTACGGTAAACTCGTATATTTATTTGTTTCTATATTAAAAAATAAATTTCAAAGCAAAAATAATAAAAAACACGATTTCGTGGGAATGTCCAATTAAAACAGTGCTTAGGTCGCTACCCTTAGTAAAAAGCCAACAACTTTTTTTGTTAAAAAGCCAACCAACCCATGAAGGAACCCTTAGGGCCCACCACTAGTTGAAGCTAACCAGAGAACGGACCCATTGAAGAAACTGACCTGAGTTGACCCAGTCCACTAGCCGGCTAATGAGGAAGGTTCCTCGACTCGAATGCCGATAAACTAGCCTCAACGCATGACCGCTCACCCTCTTCATCATGGTCGAAGGTTGTGATTCGACACTCGCCTACACCGCCTCAACCAACAACGCCGAGCCTATCACGATAAATAGGGTATATAAGGGCGCCCAAGAGTCAAAGCATATCAAACGACAAGAGACGGCACTCAACCAACAATTTTCTAGAGCATTAGAGTTGCATTAGAGTTCAAGAGCTCTCAAAGTTTATCATCCCACAAAACCTCACAAAATACCCCATATAGACTCGGTTTCAAGAATCATCACAAAAAACAACTTCAAATTCCTGATATCTTCATGCTCTCTAATTTCAAATTTCTTGTTTAATATTAGTTTGTAATCATTGTTATAATCATCATTACCCAGGTGTTAGAGAGGGTTTGTTAATGTTTGGAAACAAATACGCCAGATATCCTCATTATATTTGCTGTCTACGTGGACATTCGACAAAATCATCATTTTCTGCATGATAAGTCCAAAATTTTATTTTCCTAGCGATTGTCTTTAAGAGTGAATGGCTTCCCTTGTAAAAAAGAGTGAATGAAATGAATTTTGTGGCGATTCTTTTTCAAAAAAATGATATCTTTTGGCGATTATTTTTCAAAAATTGTGATATCTTTTGCGATTCCTTTTTTAAAAATATGATATTTCTTGGCCGATTTTTTGTTTCTTTTTTCAAAACTAATATGTAAAAATAAAAAATAGATTTTTTTTCTTTTCAATTTAAAGGAGGACAATTTGGTAACTTGACAAAAAAATTTATTTAAACTCGAAGGAGGGTAGTTTGGTAACTGGCCATTTTAAGTGGTGTAATATTTAATGTTTTTTGGTGTAACATTTTGGGGTTCTGATTTAATAAGATAAAGCAATTATCATCGGGGGAATGCAAGATTTCAGGTAAAGAAGGTGGAATAATTTTGGAGATAAAAAAAGTTAATGGGTCTCTCACCATCGAAGAACTCAATCAATTGAGTTTAATGAGAGGGGCGGTCATCAAGTCGAAAAATAATTGATTATGTTACAATAACGTATCCATTATATCTCCTACTAAAAATGAAATCCTATTATGCTATATATCTAATGTGTACATAATATTGTCTAAGTTCATCGGTAGGAAGATATGATAATATAATTATTAATGTATATTGTCTTATTAGAATAACTTTTATCTAATATTCGAATTTTTGCTCGTGCCTATGACACGACGCCAATATATGGGACGGCATCAGTATGAGACGGTGTCAGTATTCAAAATAATCAATTTAAAACGAACACCTCTCGGTAATCAATTAAAATAATATGATCATCCAATAATGGGAAAAAAATTAAAAGTTAGTTTTGTAATTTTTTTTAGGGAAACGGGGGCAGTACCCTGCTAGATTTTATTAATAGAAATAAAATACTCCATCTGTCCCTAAATTATCGTCCTCCTTTCTTTTTTCGTCCGTCCCAAAATAATTGTCAATTTTGAAACTTACCTGTTTAGAACATCATTTTTACCACTTTACCCTTACTTTTTCACCTTACTTTAATTATGAGCCACATACACATGAGCTTTAAAGGAAACTACACATTAAACCAATATAAATAATTAAGTCAATTGTTTTTTCTTAATCTGTGCGCCGGGTCAACCAAGACAATAATTTAGGGACGGAGGGAGTAACAAACTTGAGGGGGACAACCAACATTGCCCTTATAGTAGGGAGGACGGAGGAGCCTGAGCTCGAAAAGGAAATACTAACAATATTGTTAAAGAAAAAAATATTGACATATAGAAACAATATTGTATTATTTTTTCTCAATAACGACAACCTAATCTTCTTCTAGAGGCTCTTGCTTCACAACAATGTCTGGTTTTGAAAAACGATATGCAATAACTTTGTCAAGTATTTACACCTACACGTGAGACAAATAAGATTAAGACAAATTAATTGTACTATATTTTATGTATATAAGAGATTAATTAAAATATAAAAAACATACCACCTGATTTACAAAACTTGAATCCTCCCACATATCATCGTATAATAATATATGCATATGTTGAGGTGGAATTTGAGATGCATGTGGAGGGGGTGTCAGAGTTGTAGGTGGAGTTGCAGGTGGAGTTGTTGGGACCTAATCCTGGCACGTGATGTTATAGAGAAGGAAAAGAAAAAGTAAGAATGAAAGACTTAATCCTGGCACGGGATATCTCCTATATTGTTATCGGGATTTACGAAATCTAGCAATATCTTGGCAAATAGTTAACTTTTTGGAAAGACTTAATCATGGCCAGTAGTTATGTTTTGTAAAAATGAATCATAACCAGTAGTTAACTTTTCAGAAAGACTCAACTTAATTATAATATAGATTAACAATATAACCTCTCCTTCTTTTTGTTTCTTCCAAATTAACTAGATGGACTCATAACGAGCCTAATTAAATATTGAGTTAAACTTTAAATAAAATCTCATAAATTAATCGAATTAATTAAGCGAACCCAAATTTAATTTAATTGATCAAATCAATTATATCCGTCAACTAATCTCTACTAATCAACTGCGTCCAACAATTTGAATTAATTCTTTTATTGAACAAATGAATTCTTCCATTCTTAGTGTATAACCCTTTAGGTTTACAACTAATACTAGTTGTAGGCTTACAATAATTTTGTAACTTATGAATAACAATTTATTCTATTAAATAATCCAATTAGTTAATATATTTGAAATTAACTCATTAATTTCAAGAACCTACAAATTATGGGAACACCTAGCAAGTAGCACGAATACCTAGCAATAGGTGAAATAACGAGTAAACATATTTCAATTACGAGTGCATACATGTACAGCCCTTTCGACATCTAATTTTCCGATTAAATCTAGGATATGAATTATAAGTCAAAATCTAATTGATTTAATAACTGTAATTTCATTTCAAGTACCAATGATTCCTTTATGACTCTGACAAGTGTCGAATTCTATGTTAGCCACTGATTAACCTCTATGCACACTAGTGCAACACCCAAAATACCCCTTTGCGATTGTCAAACAATCAGAAAGTAAATCAAAGTGTTACATGATATACACAAGCTTACTATCGTGTCTCAAGTCCGATGACTAATCATGTATTATCACAACGTGAAAAATTCTTAATTTGGCAATTAAAACTTCAATTTAAGAATTCTCAATGTGTCATGTTCTCTAACAAGCACCTGCAATATATGTACTTGCATCACAATGCTGATGTTAATGAAATGCAACATTCTCATCATACGAACATACATCATACGCATAAGTCTCATAAGGCTATTCAATATCCTTGTCTTAAAAAGCCAACCGACTTAGAACCAATTTAAGACCAAAGCCCTATAAGCATATTTCATGATTACCATCAAATGTGCAACTATGTCCCATAGCTAAAATTGGTTTAAGGACTTTATCATATATTTATAAACAATTAATAATATAAATATAAGATAAATAAATGCCTTCATTTTCTACTCTAACAACACGCACACTTACAGTGGGGGAGGGGGTTAACAGAGTTCCTAAACAAGGGGTACAATATATAAGGAGTAAGTCTCGTGTAAGACGGTCTTACGAATCTTAATTCGTAAGACGGAGCTCCACCCTCTCACAGCTCAACCCACCAACACTCGATGGGTCAAGTAAAGAGGATCTCGTCTTACAAAAAATGACTATAAGACCGTCTTACCTAAGTTTTTGACATATCTGAATACCCAAAATAGCGATAATGAAGGCTATACAATACAGAAAGAGAAACAACGAAGGAGGAGGAGTGACACCGTGACTCAACCACAACTCGCCTCATCGGCCATAAAGGCCTAAGCTACACCTCTTTCGTCGACCATGTCCACCGGAGAATCAACAGGGCAAAATCGAGTACCGTACAAGGGGACCCAACCCACTACCAACCAACCAAAAGACTCTGGCGAAGCCACGAAACAGGCGCGCCTGAGATCTAGGCAGGAGACACTCATTGAACAACCCCCCATAGCCCATACCACTACCGTCTCACACCGCTTACCAAGCTCACCGGAGACAAGCTTCGGAACTCACGATGTATCACTCTCTCTCACCTATCTAAGCCCTCAAGAGGTCACACAAAGGACTGAGAATCACGAAGAGAGAGAGAGAGAATCTCGGACAAAGGGTGAATGAGACGCAAGGTAATCCAACCTTAAGTGCGACTGCTCTCTTTCTCCTTAGGGCAACAATGTGAGAACAAAAGAGTATATATATGAGAGCAGAAAGAGGGGGAATAATGGCTTTCATGTTTCTCCAATAATCAATTGGTCGCCAAGAAGTATGGGCCAGATATGGGTTTTCGGGTTAAGTTAGAGAGGTTGCCCACTTAAACTGTTTGGGCCAATCCAAAATCTCCAATAGTTGATAATCATATTCAAAAGTTTTTTTTTTCATAAAAAAATCTGAATATATCAAAAAGCCAAAAAAAAAAAAAAAAGTAAAAGAAGACCACATTAGATACGTAAGAAAAACAATGAAAAATGAATGAGGACCCATATAACTAAGCTCGCCATCATGATCAAGTTTCCATGACCGTAGAATCAATCATGCAGTTTATACTTATATAAAACACTGAAGTCAAAATTTGATTGCGCACGCATGCACACACACACACATACATACTCTATTTTCTTGTTTTGTCTATCCGAACTCCCTTCAAAACAAACAAGGGATTGTTATATCCCCTTCATTTCCATATGGAAAGATGACAATTCCAACTCCGTAATGTTTTGGCGGTCCTACTATGTCTACATAAGCATGATAGTACATTTTAATGAAGACTAATAAATTAGGTTCAACATATTTATTAGTACATTGATCATTTTGTCAAATCAAATACTATGATGATGAAATTGATATTTTTGAAATAATATGATGGTCGAGAAAACAATTTTTTCTTTTAAAAAAATATAAAGACAATAGTTTTGCATATATTTAATAAATAGTACATGAATGACACATTCATAGCAAAAAGAGAAATAGGTTGGCTCAACCCGAATCAAATCATTTGGTGTTTGTGAAGTACAATACAACATTGAGATTAAGAAACGAGTTTTGAGACCCTAGTGACCCAATATCTTTGAATGGTTTGTCAGAATAAATGATCGAAAAGGTGAAGTAGTGTATGGGGATGGTCGGGCGCAAGATCTTATCGGTACAACTTTAGGAGTTGAAAATCCACCAATTTTACTATTGAGAAAATACCAACTTTGACACCACCAAGTCATCCAAGTGGTGTTGCTAGTGACTCAAGGTAAACGACAAAAGATTTGAAGGGGGTGCAAGTAAAGTTAGTAGTGCATGTACTATTCACCTTGTAGATGAAGACATAGGCGGCCATGATGAGGAAAAACCTGAGACTAATAACACCGATACGAATAAAATCTTTTGTTGGTTTTTGGTGAACATGATAAGGATGATTAACTTTTGTCGGTGAAAGTAAGAGATGATAAGTATACCTTTTGTTTAAAGTTTTACTTAGGTTGGTGTTACATTTTGAAATTATAAATTTGGAAGCCAAAACTTGTGTTATTACTATTATCAATGTGAATGAAAGAATATTCTCCTTGATCATTACAATTGATACAATCCTAATATATACAAAAGAGTTGTTTAACTAAAGGCAACATTCAAGGCTAATAATTAGGAAACATAATAATCTACATAATATTCTAGATTGCCTATCAAATTAGGAAACATAATAATCTACATAATATTCTAGATTGCCTATCAAATATGTACCATATATTTAACACACCCCCACAGTCGAAGCGGGAGGTTTACAGACACTGAGACTGTCCCGAAAATCTTCAAATAATACTAGCGGAAGACCTTTGGTGAAAATATCCGCGATTTGATAATGCGACGGCACATGAAGAACTCGGACTTGACCTCGAGCAACCTTCTCTCGGACAAAGTGAATATCCATTTCAATATGTTTTGTACGCTGATGTTGAACTGGATTTCCTGATAAATAAATAGCACTGACATTGTCGCAATAAACAAGGGTAGCCTTTGTAATTGGACAATGCAACTCTAATAGAAGGTTCCGAAGCCAACATGATTCAGAGACAACATTTGCCACCCCTCGATACTCGGCCTCGGCACTGGAACGGGACAATGTGGGTTGTCGTTTAGAAGACCAAGATACCAAATTGTCACCCAAAAAGACACAATAACCAGACGTAGAACGTCGCGTATCAAAGCACCCACCCCAATCTGCATCAGTATAAGAGACAAGAGTAGAGACAGAAGACGGATATAAATGAAGCCCGTGATCCAATGTACCCTGAACATACCGAATAACCCTTTTGAGAGCAGACATATGATCAACTGTCGGAGCATGCATATGGAGGCAAACTTGCTGAACTGCATAGGAGATATCGGGCCGTGTGAAAGTGAGATATTGTAGAGCCCCTGCAAGACTCCGATAGAGGGTGGGATCATCAAAGGGAGCGCCAGATGTAGCACTGACCTTTGGCTTGGTGTCAACCGGAGTAGGAGATGGTTTACAGGAAGACATCCCCGCACGCTCAATTATCTCCTCGACATACTTACGCTGAGAAAGAAACATCCCATCCTTATGGCGGGTCACAGCAATTCCCAGAAAATAATTCAGAGGACCAAGATCTTTCATAGCAAACTCAGAACTAAGAAGATCCATTATAGAACACCGTAGAGCATCAGAAGAAGCAGTAAGGATAATATCATCAACATATAATAAAATGTAAGCCATATCAGACCCTTTGTTGTAAATGAATAACGAGTTGTCACACCGGTTGTTGGTGAACCCAATAGACAAAACATAATCAGTAAAACGCGAATACCAAGCTCGGGGTGCTTGCTTAAGTCCATATAAGGACTTACGCAAAAGACAAACATAATCAGGATGAGTACGATCCCTGTATCCCAGTGGTTGATGCATATATACTGTTTCCCGAAGCTCCCCATGAAGGAAGGCATTTTTGACATCTAATTGATGGATTGGCCATGCCTGGGAGAGAAAAAGACTAAGAACAGTGGGAATCGTTGTCGGCTTGACCACCGGACTAAATGTTTCACTGCAATCGATACCAACCTATTGTGTTTTTCCATCACCTACAAGACAGACTTTATGCCGCTCAAAAGTACCATCAGATTTGAATTTATGAGCAAAAATCCACATTGACCGAATAACATTCACACCAGGTGGACGAGGCACCAACTCCCACGTCTTATTTTGAATTAGAGCATTATATTCATCATCCATGGCCATTTTCCAATTCGGATCACAAAGGGCGACTATTGGGGTACGAGGTAAAGGAGACCTCGCAACCTCGGTCAACATAGAATATTTTTTTTATTGGGTTTGAAGATTCCATGTTGACTACGGGTCACCATTGTGGGCTGCTGAAGAGGAATAGGAGGAGGAGGTGGGTCAATAGGACTAAATTGTGTTTGGGCTGGAGGAGAAGTAGGTGAGACAGTTGGTGGGCCATCAGGAGAGGAAAGCCCAGAGGATGGTTGGGAGACCCGGGTAGGAGTGGGAACCGGCTGGGCGTGTGGTGAAACTGGAGCATAATGGTGGAGATGATGAATGATATAGGGAGAGGACCCATAATCAAAAAAATCATATGAGTGAGTTTGAGGGGAGTGAAGCTGAGCAAAAGGGAAGGTATTCTCATCGAAACTAACATGACGACAAATAATGATTTTATTAGAAGTTAAATCAAAGCATTTGTAGCCACGATGGTTCGTAGGAAAACCTAAAAACACACATGGAGTAGACCTAGGTTGCAATTTGTTAATTGTTGTAGATGGGAAAAGAGGATAACATAAGCAACCAAAAACCCGTAAATGAGAATAAGAGGGAACCCGTTTGTAAAGAATTTCTAAGGGGGATGTGTTGCCCAGCAATGTACTTGGAAGAACATTAAGAAGATAAGTGGGCATTTGCAATGCATGATGCCAAAACGAAGGAGGAAGAGAGGAATGAGCAAGAAGAGTGCGACTGATATTATTGATAGAACGAATTTTTCGTTCAGCTTTTCCATTTTGAGAGGAAGTGTGGGGACAAGAGAGACGGAAGGACATGTCATTACTTTTACAAAAAATCCCAAAATGGACCATTATCAAATTCCTTCCCATTATCACATTGCAAGGTTTTGATATTACGTTCAAACTGGGTGGCGATGTGGGCTTTAAAAGCTAAGAAAGTGGCATACATATCCGATTTCCGAGCTAATGGAAAAGTCCACAAATATTTAGAATAATTATCCAACAATAAAACATAATATCGGTGTCCCGAAGAATTCAAAACAGGAGAGGACCAAAGGTCACAATGAATAATATCAAAAGGCATAGTAGTACTAGAATTAGAGGCAACAAATGACAATTTGATATGTTTTCCAAGAACACAAGATCCACAAACACTAGAGCTCGAAAGTCTATTACAATTAATGCTTTTAGTTTGCCTAAGAGCATCTAAGATAGGAGCCCCCGGATGACCCAAACGATCATGCCCAAGGTTCTAAAAATCGTTAGGCGAAGGGCGATACATGCCTAGCGCCTAGGGACTAGGCCCGCATCTAGGGGCCTAGAATTAAGGCATAATTACCTTTTTTTTTTTTTGATAATTTACATCAAAGATCAAACACATTGAATGCAAATTTAATTTTTTTTTATATTTGTCATTTTATCAAACACTTGTCTATATTTGTAAAATGAACAAAAATATACAAACCTACCATTAATCTCAATTCTCAACAACTCAAAAGCAATAAACAACTCAAGTTTATAACTAAAAACAAAAGAATATTACTCTAGTTCGCACATCATTACCTCCCTCTCTGCCTCACCATTGCCACTCCTCCTTCCTTCTCCAGTTCGCCCCATTTTCCTTCTCCGGTCACCGCATACCACAAAATCAAAGCTACAAAAATAAATTAAGGTCAGCGAGTGGTCGATTAGGCGATGACTAAGAAAGTCGCGCTAGAGGCCTAGCGCATTAGGAAATCGGGGTCTAGGCGGGAGTTTTAGAACACTGTTATTAAGTACCAATAGAAGAAATGTATCATACATTGGTTGGAAAGTGATGTTGATTTTCAAAATCACTAGAAAACCAAAAGTTTTTAAAGCTTCCACATGGATGCTTTAGAATGAAGATTTATCCAAAGATGGTAAGGTGGCACAACCATAGTGCTCCTCACAGAGATAAGGAAGAAGAAGAGAACGGCAGAAAAGAGAAGAAAATAACGGCTAGGGTGCTGCGGAAGTCATAGAATTTTTTACCCCAGTGGCTCTGATACCATGAAAGAATATTCTCCTTGATCATTACAATTGATACAATCCTAATATATACAAAAGAGTTGCTTAACTAAAGGCAACATTCAAGGCTAATAATTAGGAAACACAATAATCTACATAATATTCTAGATTGCCTATCAAATTAGGAAACATAATAATCTACATAATATTCTAGATTGCCTATCAAATTAGGAAACATAATAATCTACATAATATTCTAGATTGCCTATCAAATATGTACCATATATTTAACAGTGAACTTATAATTTCATGAATTATTGTCTATCATAGCATGTTTTTGAAATTTGTTACTAGTACATAATATATTTATTCTATTTTAAACTTTTTTTTTTATTGTCGTCTTTAAAATCGCCTTTTAACCTCAAAAGGTACCTCTCGTGTCTTATATCGTGTAGATACCACCATGACGACGTCAAAAGATCAAATCTTGAATACAAAGAAGTATGAACATCAAGGTTCGAAATAAAAAAAAAAAAAGAAAAGATTAAAAAGAAAGAAAAGAAATATTTATGGGGGAGCTAAATGAAAATAACCACAAGAAAACAATATTGCAAAAAGAAGCATTACCTCAGCCGTTCATCCGACAGCATTTCAACTGCCAAACATCTACGCACAAAAAGGGGGCCATCTTTCGGGCCTTTCTCGCCGCATCTCCCTCCATCGTTCCCGAGCTTCCATTTCATCCCCAGTTCGAAAAATTTCAAACGATACGGTTCTCGCTGAAATCATGTCGAAGAGGTAATTGATTAATATCTTCATGATTCTTGATTCTTGATTCATCAATAATTATCAGGTTTATTGCATAGCTTTCAATTTCACACGCATGTTGTATTAATTTATTTCTAGTTGCGATGGCTGAGAGAGAAATAACCTTGGAATTCAATCGAGCAAACATGGAGAAATTATTTTGTTTTTGCCCCAATTTGTTTTTTGTTGATTGTTAATAAGGGTTCGATTTGAGAATTCGTTTTTGGACTTTAATGTGGTTGCTTTCCACTTCCTGGTTCTTGTTGATTAGTTTGAGTTACGGAGTCAATTTGCCTAGTATTCGAATCAATATTCAACATATATAGTTTTTAAGTTTTGACCAAAAGAAAATATTAGTACCAAGAAACACATGTTCTATGTTCTATACTTTGGAAAAATGAAAATGTTGATACCGAATCCTCATTTAGAAAGTGGTTCAGCTGACTCTGAAAAGTAAAAAATATGCAAAATATGATTTTTCATTTTTAAATGGGAAGGAGGGAGTATAATGATTAGCTTTCCTGAGAATTATGCATTATTTGAGGACAGAATATACATACAGTAATACAGGGTTGAGTTTAGTTTGGTGAATTATGCCTACTTTTTTTTTAGGTGAAATAATTAGGTAGAAAGTTAGAAACAAATGTGAAAAGAAGGAGAGGGGGCTCAAAATGTTATTGAGGTTATATTTCCAGGGGATATAAAGACATGATTGTGAGAACCTTAGATTGTTTATGTTAGCCACTTAGCTAGTTACCCTACATTGATTTATGAGCAGACATCTCTGGTTTGCAAGAAAATTTCCATCGAATGTAATTTTCTTCAATCGCTGACATATGGTAGATGTATGTTGACAAGAGAAGGTGAAACTACACATGACTAATTCATTACATCAAAATTTAATTTGCAACTCTTGTTCCAATTACTTGGTCAGCTACATGAATCGGCTCTTTCTGTTATTGTTTCTCTAATGCATCTTTAATTTTATAAACCACATTCACTTAAATCTTCCTTTGTTATTCTCTTCCACTTAAGTTTTGATCTTCCGCTACCTCTAGTACATTTGTTGATGTTGATATTATTTCAATCTCTAACTGAGAGTATGCATTGTACTTGTCCAAACAATCTCAAATGTTTCTCTCATTTTATCTCCTATTGGGGTTACCTCTACTGTCTAAAAAATTTGCTCATTTCTAATTCATGTTTTCTGTTTTACCATACATCCATCTTAGCGGTCTATAATTAAAATTGAACTTTCCTTATAAACCTTTCTTTCATCAGCTTCATCACTAGTTTCATCAAAACTATGATGCTTATGCAAGAAAAGTAGTGTTCTTGAAAATTATATTATTGAGGGTTGGTGCAATGGCTTATATGAAGGGAAACACGGTATCAAGCAACGGGTTTGTTGAGTTTGGGGTTGTTTCTAAACAATTTTGGGAGTTTGGGTAGTGATGCTGGTGTAGTGTTTGTCAGGCCTTGAAGTCTATGCCAAAAGGTGGTTTTAGCAACCTATTAAATTTGAAGTTTTTGGTTGGTAGATAGTAGATTATTATCGATGAATTTTTTTAGCAGGGATATTACACTCTGTCGACAAATGCCTGTGCCCATAATCCATATAACCATGCCCACTTATTGCATGTACATGTCCTCAGATATTTGTTCCCCTGCACCTGCAACTGTTAGTTGAAGCATGCCTTGTCCTTTTTCTTTGTTTTAAAAGTCCTCATAACCAATTTTAGATGCAGAGTTATGGGAGGCTACAGTATCCCTTGTGCATGGTATTTTACCTCTTTATAATCAACTGAAATCGACCCCAAGGGGTGGGAGAGATGGCAAGGGCACTCAGGCAAAGACCTTGAGATCATTGGTTCCAATCCCCATACCAACAAGGGGTCACACTTACCTATCAAAAATAAAATAAAATAATCAACTGAAATCACTTAACAAGTAATAGTGGTTGTTTATTGTGGTTTGAGGCTATTATTAATAATCTTTGAGCTCTCTTATTTTTAATGTAAGGGAAGGTTTTATGGGCCATCAAGTTTGCATTTGCTTAGCAGAAACTCATTCCTCTGCTGATGCTTCCTGACCTTCTTCCCCATGAATTGAAATTCATTTGTTTCAGGGTCCTTTGCAAGTTTTTTGCACATGGAGCATGTCTGAAAGGAGAGCATTGTGAGTTCTCGCATGATTGGAAGGAGCCAGCTAATAATGTAAAATCTCTATTCCTTTCTTTGACTACAAATCCATTTATTTCAAGGTTTCATTTCACATTTTACCTCTAAATGCTGCTTATTATGACAGGTTTGCACCTTCTATCAAAAAGGAGTTTGTGCTTATGGGAGTCGTTGTCGATATGACCATGTTAAAGTTTCTCGGCCACAGTCTTCTGCCCCTTCTTCATCAGCATATTCTCAGCCATATCTAGTTTCAGATTCTGTTCACGCAGTCTGTCCATCTAGCACTGCCATCGTAGTAACTCCAGTCCCAACTGTTATCGGAGAGCTTTCAGCTTCAAGTAGACCCTTTTTATCTCCGACTGAATCTGCATGGAGTGAGGCTTCTGGGCAAAATGAGTTTGTAGACAATGGTAATATTGGGGAGTCCAGGAGTACTAACCCTGCTGACCTTGTTATCTGTTCATTTGCTGCTGCTGGAACTTGTCCCCGTGGTGAAAAATGTCCTCATATTCATGGGGATCTATGTCCTACCTGCAGAAAACAATGCTTACATCCATTCAGGCTGGAGGAGAGAGAGGAACATATAAAATCTTGTGAGAAGAAGCAGCAACATCTGGATGCATTAAAACATAGTCAAGAAATTGAATGCAGTGTTTGTCTTGAGCGTGTTCTTTCCAAGCCCACAGCAGCTGAGCGAAAGTTTGGGTTACTGTCAGAATGCGACCATCCTTTCTGTATATCATGTATCAGGAATTGGCGTAGTAGTTCGCCTACCTCTGGAATGGATGTAAATTCTGCACTGAGAGCCTGCCCAATATGTCGAAAGCTTTCGTACTTTGTTATTCCTAGTGTGATCTGGTATTCCAACAACGATGAGAAACAAGAAATTGTTGATAGTTACAAAGCAAAACTCAGGTATTATCATGAGACCATCATTCCTTGTGTTCCAAAAAGCTGGTTACCAAATCAATTAGCTACTTGGGGTTACCTTGAAAGAACATCTAAGAGATCATGTGTTTGCCTTGCATCTTGTTTTATCAACAAACATGTGTGTGTTGCTTATTCATGAAGTTTGAGATTTGGTGTTTGGGAAACATCAATATAATTTATGAATCACAGATTTTTCTGGTATAGTAGAAGCAAGTTAGTATAGTATGTTAGCAAGAAACAAAACTGGGGAGAGGAAGTTAGAGAAATCCTAACTACAGGCTTTAAGTTTTACTACAATGTGTATACTTCTAGTGTACAAAGGTTGCGCCTCCTTTTTGATGCTATAGTTCAATGCAATACTTATCAAAAAAAAAGTTCTACTACAATGGAAAAGTTAGAAATAGGGGTTGACATAGTAGTGGATGAAAAGTTGAAAGAAGATGTTGTAATTGTTACTAGAAAAGGCAATAGACTCGTACTTTTGAAGTTGGGAACATGGAAAGTCTGAATTAATGTAATTAGTGCTTATGCACTTCTTGTAGGATTAGCCCAGCAGAATATAGTTCAATTTTGGGAGGATATAGATGGAATGAATAAAGAATACCCATTGGTGAACCGCGGTCCAAGAGGAGGGGTGGTGTCGGGTTTTTAGTTTTGCTACGATGACTCAGAGTTGGAATGTAAGGGGTCTTAGTAATTTCTGTTAGAGGCGTCTTGTTATAGAGATGATCCGCATTTGGCGGGTAGCTTTTGGTTGTTATGTCCCTGTCTTGTTTTGGTTTTCTTTTTGGTGGGGTCTTCCATTCTGGTTATAATGGTGGATTTCTTAACTGCACCTGTTTATCCTTCTATGAAGTTTTCTTTTTCTATCAAAAAATAAAGAGCACTCTCTCAGCTTTCATGAATCAGAAGGTCTACTCCCAATCACTCTTATATAGTTACCACAATCATGGGCAGCAAGCTGCCTATCATTGATTATACTTATATATATGATCATGATGAGTCTTTTCTCTAATTAAGGTTGAGAAAGCCTATTGTTAGAGAACCTACCTCTTTCATCAATAGGTTTGTGACAGATGATCCGGTCTGCCTTATATTGCAAAAGAATGCTCCTTAAAGTAGAAATTGAGCATATATTATTGTAATATATACATATATATACATATATGTGTATATATATGATATATCGTTTTCTTTGTTGATAGAAACGAGTTGCAAAATATATGCTAAGCTATGGTCTCAAGCAGCTCCAGAATTATCATCGATGTACATTAGATATTCTTGAATCAAAAGGGATGGACTACATGGGCTCTGCATTCGTTGATGTCTTCGAATGCAAAATGGTGCATGTGAATTTTGAGATCAGTGCTTTCTATGAAGTGATATGCACTGCTTAGTGCTTACTTATTAGTTTAAGGAGGTATAAATAGGCTTTTGATACACTGCAAATACATACATACATACATATATATATATATTTTATTTATTTATTTATTAAATCTTGCTTGGATAAAAACCGGTGAAGGCCCTCAACATGGCGGTAAGAGCAAAATGACATTAGTACAGTATAGAGTGGAGCAAATTGACATTTTCTTTTGGATAAATAATTTATAAAAATCAATGTACAAAATCCAACCTACTTTTTGGTAGGATATGCACTTGCTGACTGTGATGTTTTGGTATTTAACAAGTCTGTGAATATGGAAATAGAAGCAAATGGTGTCTTAGGTTGGTGGCTCAATAACTTTATACAGTCTTTGACCTTGGAATTCCAAATCTTACTCTCACAAGTATTATTCCTCTAGTAAAAAGGAACCTGGCTGCTTTCTTTTTTGGGCAAGGCCACGCAGGTTTCTGAATTAACCAAAAAATGTACTTTCACGGTCTAACGTATACGTTATGAGACCTGGGCTGGTCTGGGCTCCAGTTTCTGGGTTATCTGCTAAATCAGCAGCCTCGAGCCTTTAGTAACTATGGGTGTACGTCCTCCTTCTGCACACTTTGATATTTTAGATTTTGTTGTACCTATTGTATATTCCTGGATTTGTTTCATGCATTTTTTCCAACTTGGCTTTAAGGCTGTTATTCTTCCTTTTAACCTCATTGCATGTGTAATAGTTGCTGTATAGCGTAATGGTTCCTTCTCTTTCAGGTCTATTGATTGCAAGCACTTCGACTTTGGAAATGGAAGTTGCCCATTTGGTACCAGTTGCTTTTACAAGGTACCTATACTTGATGTGTTATTCTTTGAAATAGTGATTATATGAAGTTGACTGTTTTCCTTTGCATATTTTGTGTTGCACCATTTAAACCAATCGATATATTATGGTGTCTGAACTAAATTTCATTTTTGATATGGAAACTTTCTGTCCTTATAGTTCTACTTTAAAAAAAAAAACACTTTCTGTTCTTATGCTTCGTAGACATAAACCTTCCTGGTAGATATAAGGCTTGTAGTTGAACAAAATTCTGGGTGCTTCCAAATTCCAACAGATAATGATCAAGTTTTTATGACACAGTTATCTGATTATCAGTTAGCTACTGTTTAATTATGTAGGTACCTGATACGGATAGTGGTCAGTCTGACCAAATCAGGATCCGACTCTACTGAAATTTCTATAACATACTCATAGATCTTGCATTATATTTGGATATCAACATATCTTTTCCATTGAGTTCATACTCAAACAACTCCGCTCATATACAAAAGGCAAAACGCACCTTCGGGCCACTGTACTTCCCCAAAACTTGCAATTAGGCCACTGAGACGTCAAAATTTTCGGGATGGCTACTGTACCAGACTTATCTTGCACGTTAACCCATTTTTTGACGGACGTTACCTTTTGACGTTATCTTCGAGTGAAATACCCTTTTTGCCCTCGCCTTCATCACTTAAACGTCATTTCTTTGGAGCTACAGATGCGCAGATCAAACCAATAGACCCAAACAAGCAATTTGAATGCTTAGATCAAACCAATAGAAACCAAATCTAAAACGAAAACCAAACCCAGATTTGAAGGGAGAAGGACGGAAATTCTCCAAAGCTTGTATGAGCTGGATGCTCGCTGGGTTTGAGGCAAAAACGAGGCTGGCAGCTTTGATGAAGTTGAGAGATGAGAGAGATGCCGACATTGGAAGATAGCGGGACTGTGAGAGGAAGGATTTGGCGGGGCTGAGTTTGCTATGTCGAAATCTTGGAGATGAAGATCGCATACAAAGGAGACGAAGATGGAACAGATCTGGGATGGAGGCGGCGGCGATGGACACCGATGGCAGTTGGGGGTTATGGATGTATAAGGCAGAGCTTGAAGGATGACGATGGCAATGGAGATTCGATGGCGAAGAAGAAACACAAAGTCGCGGTGTCCCAGAAAACCCAGATCTGATACTTTTCTGAAGCAGAAACACAAAACCAATTCCTTTTTCGCTGCATCTGGTCTGTTTGTAGGGTTAAGTCCCAAAGTCGCAGACTGTGATAGAAGCCCCACTTCCCCAGTTTAATGTTTTTCAAAATCAAACGACTCCATTTTGGTTACATTTGAATTCAATAGAGCTGGGTTTGCCAAATGAGAATCAAAATCCTTGATTTAAATACCCGTTTGAATTCTTTTGAGGCACCTAATTCGCTCCCAAAAGATTATGCAATTTTCCCAACTGCCCAGATCAAACCATCCAATCCCCAAACAAGCAATTTGAATGCTTTCTTTGGAGCTACAGATGCGCCATCGAAAATTTTGCTCTTATTCTTTCGATTCTGTTAGTTTTGCTCTTAAAACCCAGATTTGGGTTAGTTGGTTTCAGTGATGATGATTGGAAGAGGGTAAAATAGGTATTTTACATATTTAACGGTTAAACTTAACGTCCATCCATGGGTTAGCATGCAAGATAAACTGGCCACTTTGAAAATTTTGATAACAAAAGGCCTAAAGGTGTGTTTTGCCTATAAAAATTAAAGATCTATAATGATATATCTCATTTCTTGTTTGTTCTTTTTTTCTATGTGTTCCTAACCTTCCATTTCCCTGTCATCTTATCTCAGTGTGATTGTTTGTTCTCTGAGACTCAACCACCCGGTGTTTGCTATTTCTCCCTCTCACGAGTGGACCCTGTGACCTATAATAACTAACTTGGAAGTCCTTCAAAATTGCGTTGGTAATCTCTGCTGTCAAAATTGCCCTGTCATTCTTGAATTCTCTCAACAACCACACATTGGCTATGCACATCACCCATGTTGTTGGCAACTAAATCCATGTATAATGAAGAGAGGGTTTAAACAGATGGGCTTTCTCATCTTCATTGTGTTGGGCGCAATGCTAGCCTTATGTAGTGACGAATATTTCACCTAGTTGGATAGATTTCTTGTCCAACTTGTGACTGAACCTTATTAGAAAGACCTTACAAACTAAAATTTAGGTTGCATTTTAGGAGACCCTTTTGATTATCATAATGGTTAAACAAGGATTGTATCTCTTTGTTTCATTCTAAGTTTGATAAATTTTCAGCATGGCTAGGAATAATATTGTATGGTATGCACTGAAAATTAGCTGTTAAACTGTTGATTGTTTTGAAAAAAAAACCATTGGATTCGTCGAATTTGTCCTACTCCCTTTAGTAATTTCGTTAGGTGCTAGGATTGTTTTATCGGGATGTGTGGAGTCAACCACTTTTATGTAATTTTCTTGTGGTTGTAAATTTTATGTATTGGTATGTCCGGAATTACTGCCATTGATATCACCAAATTATCTACGATACTGAAGTTGTAGCAAAGTGATAAAGCTCTCCATTGTTCATCGTCCTTTACTGAATTAGGAGGAGAGTGGTAACTGCTGGTTCTAGTTGTCTGTATGCTTGTACTGAAAAAAGAACTTGCTTGATAATCAAAAGGTGGAGAAGGATATTGTTACGAGTCTGCAGATCTGGGCCACGCTAAAGTATGCATCATTTCTGCATGCAATCAATATCTTAGCTCATCTTTGTATCGCATTGGTGTATCTGATCACTTGCAAAAAATTCTCTTTGTAGCATTTTAGCTACTCAGCTCACTAAAGTAGGTCTGATTGCAAACCAGAACACTGAAGGTAGACCCACCACCATACACCTGGCCTCTGGCGGTTTGATCTTACTCCATTAAGTGGTTGATGATCTGAACTCTTTGGATGAAATTTCTTTAGTCTCCTCATAGACTGGTTATAACCCAGCATCTAGCAGGGCCAGGTAGAATTGTCCCTTACTTGCCAACCAATGGTGGCTCAGTATTTCATAATCTCAGTGGCTGGGCCGCAAGCTCCTCATAGATTTTCTTATATGTATGTATACATAAATGAAAATATGGCTATATGTCTACTTATCGAAATGAATTTGAATAAAAAAAATGTCTATATACGCTGAGGAAGAAGTCGCAGTGGAGAAGAGGGAGATGAAATGATGGTTTTGGTGTTTGGTGATGGTTGAAGAGAAAGAAAGATGCATGTGGTAGGAGGCAGTATTTACGGTGCTTGATGGCATAGGAAGGGAGGAATGCCTGATGGTAGACGGAAGGAAGAGACTTGGTGGTGGAGCGAGAGGATGGGGTTAACCTTGAGATGGGAGAAGAAAGGTTTGTTCGCACGTTGTTCTTTTGGGGGGCTGAGGATACTAATACTTCCAATATCCATAACATTTCATGTATCGATTTTGTTAATAGTTTTTCTATAGATTAATCCGATTGTGTTTGCTTATAGTTGTTCAAGGAGACGCATCCTGATTAGACGCTTTGGTATATAATACTTATCAAAAAAAGAAAAAGAAAAAGAAAGGTTTGTTTTCTGATGTTTGAACATTTGGGTTAAATGTGTGTGTGGTGTGTGTGCCTATTAATGGGGACTGTTTATTACTGATCAAGAGGACATATTTGTCCTTTAACAAGAATCCTTATCTAGGTACGTAACCATTTAATGGCTGGATTTTTGTCAGACTTGAACTGGGTGCAATGGGTTCCAATAACACGACTCCAATAACCAAGCTTCGAGTTATCCAGGCCTAATATCTAACATACAATTTCCCCCAGGGATCCATAGGTTAGGGGCTGAAGTAAAATGATGAAATGTGGTCAAATACAACCCACATCCCAGGATCAATTTACAGCGGCTATCTTTCAGGGAAAGCCTGGATATGTTGGCGAATGCAGTTAGGGCCCCTTGGTGGTTTTAGTCCCATACTTGGGTCCAATATGGCCCTGTTGTGGTGGCGTTTTCTCGCGGTCATCAAAAACTAAATATAATTATCTAATATATAATATATGGAAAGGCTACCTTGCTCATTAAGGGCACTACTTAAAGTCTTCTATTGAAAGCTAGGTACTTGATTATGTACTGTGATGCTTTGATAAACACTTTGATAAACACTACACAGTTAATTGTCTTCATTTTGTTTTTTTAAGCATAATCTGTGATTATTTGCATGAGAAAGGAAATAATTAAATTCTAGTTTTTTCAAAATCAAATTATCAGTGCTTTGTGAATGTTTATAGATTACTGAATACTCCTTAGCCTGGACACATGCTATTAGAACTCTCTATTCATTAACGAGTGTTCTCCTTGGCTACGTGTACTTGTATGATCTGTAGCTTGCATGTCCACGTTTATGCTGCAAGCTTTTGGGGGCATTCTGACTTTTTAACATTTTAATGATGTCTGATCCTGCTAGACATATTATGGTAAGTCATCTTCATTGGTATGTGTTCAGCATGTTCATTGTTGGACAACAAAATGTAAGAGAAAATGCAATGTATCAGACTTTTGTTCATTCAACTTTCCTCATTTTAACTTGCTATTCATATCAGGAAATTTTGATCATCTGATGGATCTTGGTTTAAGTAGGATGCACAGAAAAAAAGAAGGCATTTCTTCTATTTTATACGTGCAGGAGAGGGAGGGAAGGAAGGTTTTGCTTGTGTGGTCTATTTTATGGAAGCCCAGTTAAAGTTGATTTTTGTCTTGGATGATTTGGTTTGGCCTTTTTTGAGCAGTCAATGACTTGTCTTTGGGGGCAATTTGTTAACGAATTGATTTTGTGTGTGAGAGCATTTGAAAAGGTGGTTGATATGCTGCTTCAACAGTTTGATGTAGGATATGGAGTGGGCCGAGCGGTTCCCTTGTGGTTTTATTTGAGTGTGAAAGTCCGCTTAAAGTAGATGTTTATTTTTGATGACTGGGCTTGGCCTTCATTGAGCAACTATAATTTGCTCGACGGAATATTATGTAAATAGCTGTCTACACATCTCCTAGGGCTAGGATACGCGGGTGATGGATTGAAATACAAAATTAAGGTTTGTTGAGGGGGAGTAGGATTTGACTTCATAGAAGGAAAAGTAATACCCATTTCACCCAAAATCAAATGAAGATATGTTCAGAAAGGTAGTATAAATTACTGGAGCTTTTGAAAGTATCTATATTCATCTATGTTGAATATAGCTACTTTAGATGTTATTTATTTACGGCCATCTCCACGTGTCTTGGATTTTGAAGGTCGCCATGTCCATCCACATGTCTTTGTCGACCCTCGTGTCTATGTCCACAAATCATTGTTAGCTGTCAATAACTTGTACCTAGGGGAATATATGTTAAGGAAATTGTATTGTATCCGAGAGAAATTGGAAGAAGTGGCAAGTATGCTGCTTCCACAGTTTGTACTGAAAAGAGCTTGAGTATCCAGTCAGTTTGTTGTTTGGGAGGCGGAAAGGAAGCAGTATTGGTTTTTCTCTAGTGGTCTACCTTATTGAGTAGTCAATAACTTGTCTCTGGGGTAATATATTTCCGAGATGGTGTTGTATGTGTGAAAAAAATGAATTAGGTGGCCGACAAGCTCTGCTACAGTTTCATATAGTGGATGTGGGTCATTTTGTGAAAAAGAGGAATAGAAGGTTGGAGTCTATGCTTGTTAAGAAAAGGCTAAAACATTGTGTTTTGATTGTGATCTGGCAATTTGTTTGACGTGAATTTCCATGCATAATGGTTATACTACTTCATTCTTTAGCTACCAATAAGAAGCTAGTTGCTTTGTTTCACTGAAAATTTGAAATATTATGTTAACCAGCATTCTTTTCACATTCCAGCTTTCTTCCTCTTCACGCTAGAAGTCGCTCTTCATTTGAAGCATTTAAAAGTGTGATCTGTCCTTTTCTTCTTTCTTTACTTAGCTTCTTCGAAAAGTTGTTTTATCCAAGTTTTTTCTTTCCGACATTGCTGTTCTTTTCTTGATATTAGTTTTCTTTCTTGACCATTGTTTACAATGGATATAGAACAGTTGTTTGTTGCATCTCTTGGCAGCCAATGGTTTTTGTTTTTTTTTATATAGAATTTTTATCATTGATGATATTTTATTGAAATAGATCGGTGGAGTACTGCTTAGAACTTTGCCCTTAGAATTAGTTCCATTTACCTTCAGTTCGACTTTCTTCATTCCATGATTCCTGCCATATTTATTTTGTCTTCCAGCATACGGTCAAGCCAGGGTCATACCTGTGGAATGCTACTTTTGGACTTGATATATCTGGCCCCAGTTTCCGGGATATGCATGAGGATGGCACTGACTCGGGATACAGCTCTGACGATGTGGATATGGATGGTTTACATGTTCTATTCAGTTACTTATCCCATTTATGCAGGCCAGTCGGAGAACATGAAGTGGAGTCATTGGAATGATAATTTAGAAGGTGAAAACAGTACCGGCCTTTTAACAGATGCTTTCTTAGGGGCTGAGGCAGTGGTTTTCTTACAAATGGCTTCTTGTTTCAATATGAATGAAACATAATTGGAGAATTGACGATGATTTAGAGATGAAAGCAGTGATGATAAATTAGAAAATGCTTACTTAGCGACTGAGGCTATGGCCTTTTGCAGATTTTGGAAATCAAGTGATTCATCAAATGATGTGGATGTTTATATTTCTTGAGTAGCTAAACTAATTGCGGCTGTTGTGTTGCATGGCCTAGTTGATTCTTGAATGGGGGTGTAGTGCACTGAATGTTGTGTTTTTCCAAGTTATGAACTTAATTTTTGCTGAGACACAATCTATGTTAGTAAATTCCAGGTTTATATGGTACAGCTGCGGATTTTCCTTTGTTGCAAACCATCTCTATCTTACAATACTTCTGGTTGTCACTTGATTATGCGTGCCCATCAACTGTGCTGTTCAGAGCAGTGACATTTTCTATGATCCTTTGTTGCAACATTATCGATAGTGTTAATGAAGAAGTTTGAAAGTGTGCAATTTTAGGTGTATGTTGGGATCAGGGCTTATATATAATGGCTTATATCGTTACATAACTCGCACCCTTACTGTTTCACTCCAGTATTTCCTTATGCAACGAAACCATTTTGAAAGGGGCTGATACTATTACGTATATGCGAAAACAGCTGTTATGCTGCAGTTCCACCATCATGTAGTGCCGTGTTGTTGCAACTTTCATTGCTTCAAGATTGACCTGCTTCATAATGTACCTCTTTTGCTAAAAGATCATCTCTTGATTATTTCTTTGTATTATGCAACTGTTCTCTGAATCTATTTCCTATCCTCTAAATTCTGGGCAAACATTTTAACATGAGGATTAAACGTTGTGTTGGTTCTGGACATGTAATTAATTTACAGCATGCGTATCGTGATGGTCGTCTGGAGGAAGTGGTTTTGCGTCACCTAGGGGCTGAAGATGGACATACAGTGATTGCTAAAAGCATCAGGTTTCACTTTTTGTTTACCTGATTTTAGCAGTTTTCAAAGTGGTTTCTTGTCATTGCACTTTTTTATTATGTTCTTCATCTTCAGTGTTTCTGTCTAATCAACCTTCAACCTTCAACCTCTGTTCTGTTTTTTACCTCACTGAAGTTGAAATATTTTTTAGGCTCTCAGACTTCCTTAATAGCATGCACATAAGGTGAACCATCCTGCTCAGCTCCAGGTTTGTTTTTTTTGCCATGTCTCTGCTTTCACATCCTATTTTACCTCATTTACTCTTTACGTATGCCATGCATTTGTGGTTTGCCAATGGTACGACTGGATGCAAAATGTAATTTGTTGACTGCTGATATGTTTTCCTAATTCTGGTTATTAGTACCTCTAACATTTTAGAGTCCACAGAATATTCATGCATTATTATATATATATGACTTTAGTCCCGTACTCCCGTGTTGGGCAATATGGAAAGCAGTAAGTTCTATTTGATGAGAGATTGTAAAGATGAGTGAAGCCTTGAGCAAGTCTTAGACTCTTAGGATATTGTAGCGAGTTATTTTTTCGATTCCTGGGTTTCTAACACTAGTTCCAGTAGCCAATATGAATGTAAATTATTTCTTTTAGGTATGGTGTATTGATGAGTTTTAATATTTATAAGAGTTTAAATAGTAGTGAAACATATTTCTTTTATTTAATTTGATTACGTAATTGGTACATTTGTTACAAATGGATCACAAAATTGATACATTCTTTTAGCGTGGTTTTCCGTGAAACGTTAGATTTCAGAAGCCAATTCCATTATTGACTCAGTCCTGAAATGAGTCCTTTTTTGAAAAAAACTTGTCCCAGGATTTCTAATGAAATTACTAAGACTCACCTTTACCTATTGTAAGTTCCAATGTGCACTTGCAAGTTTATAATGTGGATGCTTAGGATAGCTATGTACACGTGCTACTTAAATTGGTTAAAAGTGAACATCATTAAGTTTTATAAAAATCCAAAAAAGACGTTCATTGTGGAACCTGGGGGGGTGGGGTGGTGTGTGTGTGTGGTAATAATTTTATTTGAAATGGAGTATTTTGAGATTGTCTGGTTATGAACCTCTATAAATAGTGGAGGTAACAGTAAGAATTTTACTCACCTGCTGGGGTGTGGTAAACTGGTAATAATTTTATTTGAAATGGAGTATTTTGAGATTGTCTGGTTATGAACCTCTATAAATAGTGGAGGTAACAGTAAGAATTTCACTCACCTGCTGATTGGTCAAGCTAACTCATCAGAATGTCATTCACAACTGTGGTGAACTACTATATTCTAGAAGTATCATTGTGCCATTGTCCACCATGTTCGTCTAAAGTTATGGATCTTTTAGCAGTGATGTGGCAGTTCAAATATATTGTAACTTATTTCTTTTTATTAATAATACATATAACGACATATGAACTCAATCATGCAAACCATGTGTTCATTTGTGCAGGGTGTGTTTGGTATAATGAATGAAGTTCGCTCCATATTAAGAAGCAAATTTTTCTTAAGAAGTCTGTGTTGCACTACAATTTTCCGTAAGGTAAGGTGTGGTTTATATGTTTTCCATGCATCATGCTTTATCAGGTTCTCACAGGGTTGTGGACGTGCCGAAGTTGGCTATATTTATAGTTCATGCTGTCAAAATTTTTAATTCTATATATGATACTTTTGTTCAGATTTTAAATGGATCATTTGCAACCACACCTCCTTTATCATCCTCATCAGGCCCAAATGTTTGGGCATAAATATGTGGAGAGTAAAAGTGCATCAAAGAAACTGGTTTATCAATAATTTACTTTAGGTGGAAGCCATCTTTTGTGGACATGATTATTTTGTAGTTACATGTTATCTCTTAATGTTTTTACATTGTATGTACTAGTTTCCTTAGATTTGCGCATTTCTCTTACATTACAATTTTGGTAATTCTTCGCCAGTTAATTTCTTTGATTCAAGGAACTAAAAATCTTTGCAACTTCTTTTTTTGACAATATCAGATGCTGAATTGCTTGCTGCAGTGGAGCCAAATATTGGGTTCAGGTGGGCCATGTTTGAGTATATGAATAAATTGCATCTAACATTCAAAGAGAAAAGAGTAAGCATATATGGAATCACGTGAGAAATGAGCTGAAACAATCTCAATGGTTTCTGTATATATGTTCATTTTTGGGCAACTTGAAGTGCAAAAATTATGAACTGTGATAAGTTTGCCTGCCCACCTGGATGGTCTGCCCTGTAGTATGGGAACTGTATATTATTTGGTGTGGTTCTACTGTGTTTTTTGTCCATAATAAAAAAAATTTGTAACTAAGGTCTTACTAGTGTTTTGAGCACTTGTTCATATATATATTTTGGATCGATTGTAAAATGTAATAGCAGAAGCACGCATCTATGTGAAATGACCACTTTTTCCAATATTTGCTCCATATGATTCTACAAAATTTTGGTTTTTTTTTTTTCCCGTGGATCACTTGACCTGATATGCTTGCTAGCCTTGCTTATTAGTTTTTTTCCGTAAAAATAGCCCAATTTCTGAAAATTGTACGACACAGAGCACACTCAATTGATAGAAAAGATTGCATTGCCCCCAATTGAGCATGGGGTAATTACTAGAGTACGCGAAAACATTTCCATCAAGAAAATGTTAGTGAGGGATGTGCACTCCTACCGACCTTAGCCTTTCCCTTGGCTATTCGTTGACTACTAGTATTCTTGCTATGAGAGGTAAGGTAGGAGTTTCTCCCAGTTGAGTGCTCTAGGGAGGTTGCCCTTCGGATGGGTTTCCTTCTCCTGGAGGTGAAGGTGGAGGTAAGTCCTCCATTTTACTTGCGTCTCAATTGAGGTGAGAAAATGAACAAAGACTTCAAATTTTTGGCAACATAACCAAAATGGCCATCTTGCCGGGGCATGTGTACCTAGCCCTGAGATCACAGGAAGAAAACAAGACACCATGAGCTAGAGCCAGGGAGTTATCCCGGCTCAAACTCTCTGGTGTTAGAATAAGTATCCACCAACTAGCTAGCTTCTCTCAAACGATCCGAGACTACAAAGTGAAACTTATTGAAATACTAAACACACATTGGGAATAATCAAGCCTAGTAATCACTTTGTAAAGATTCTGGGGCCATGCCTCTCATAGCCAAATGATTTTGAGATGAACCCTAGACTTTAACAAAACCTGAAGGTCTAGCTGGTGAATGCTCAAACACAGAAAGATGGAGAGAAAATAAGAGAGCGTGGGAAGAAAGAAAGAGGCCGGTGTTTGAATAGTGTCCATAGAGAGAGAGAACATAGGACTCACCAAGCCAATATATTTATAGCCCAAAGTGGGAGTCAAGGTTGCAACCGGTTATGTGGATCATGGGAGCTCATTCGTACACCAACACCACTTCCCGTATGCCAGGACCATTGGGGAAGACAAGGATTAAGTGGTGTAGGTGGGGATGAGGTGACATTGACTATCGGGAGTACTTGTTATCGTGTCTTGCGAGCCAATGAGCGGAAACCATGTACCTAGACCAAATCTGTCAAATATATAGAGTATGTTCCCGATTGAATTCATGATATGTAGCTCGCAAGTCGTCGAGAAGCCACACCTCGGCAAAGTTGGTGGGGAAGCACCTTGGCCAAGGGGTCAGGGATCAACCACTCGGCCAAGTTGGTGCACCTTGTCCAACTCGGGGCGAGGTCGGTTAGGTTATAGGGGAAGCTCAGCTCGATCCTCGTCATTTTTTAAATCTCTAACTTTACTTTGTCAATGATATAAGGGAAAAAGTTGGGTTTGACAATAACTAGGGAGTGGGGAGATGAGTCGATCTACTTGTACATGTTCAATTGTGAATTGGTGCCTTCAAGTTTCTTGTTACTATCCAATATTTTTGCAACTTCTTCCAATTTTTTATTCATGGTGATCATGATTCAAAGAGAGAACACGAACATGATGATTTGCGGATTGTACATGTGTACTATAATCAGATTATTTAACCTAAAATCTTAAGCTAATTAAATAGTCAATTTTCTTAATTTACAAAATTAGCAGCTTTCTTGTTTAAATAAAACATAACGCCACCATTGTCCAATTTGAACGAGTCTAAGGATACACAAAATTTTTCATTATCATTAATGTATACACAAATCCGTGTCCCTACACGAATAAATATACCTTAATTTTTAAAAGTGAGCTTTTTAATTGAAATATCCCAAAATAGAATAGTAGACTCTTTGCCTAATAGTTAGTGTTAGAACACTTGACTTATTAAATATTGGCCTAATAGTTGGTGTTAAAACACTTCAATTATAAAATAGTAGCCTGAGTTGAAGGGGGCAACCGAGATCTGAGTTCGAGATATTGTGTATGCAAAAAACAAACTTAGAAGAGATCCGAAGCTATTTCTAATACCCGACCGTACCTTGATAATTAAGGGTTTGTTTGATGGAGTGTTTTAATCAAAATACATGTAAAATATGTAGCGTTTTCTTTTTATAAGTGTTTCAATATAGCGTTTTAAAACGTAGAGTTTTAAAAATGTGCAACGTTTTAAAACGGTCAAATTTGGAGCGTTTTAAGAATATGTTGCGTTCACAACTACTTTGTTTATGAAATTAGCGTTTTAAAATAATTTCCCAAGCGTGTTTACAAGAAAAAAATCACGTCTTGAAAAAACTGTATTTTTAAAACGTTACGACAAACGAGACATAAGTCTTAGCACTTCGAATTTGCGATACCTTAAAAAACCAAGGTACATGTCTAGGTTTTGTTAAGTGGAATGTCACGTTTTGATTATATAAAATTGTCACAATTAAAAAAAAGGGAGAAACTATTTTCATTACGGTTTTTGTTTATCCATTACATTAGTGTAAATAGACAAATTTATCCTTTGACATTTTAAAGAGTCTATAACACACATTTACTATTCCAAAATTACCCTTTAGTTGGAGCCAATTATCAATGATAATTAAATACAATAAAAATCTAATTACAAGTATGTGAAGAAATTAACTTTAATCCTAGAGCATATTATGATATAATATTCTACTGCCTCCTTCCATCATTTCCTTCTACAGATTACCATCAACATAAATTTTCACAATTCATAAGAAATTATTGACGCGATCATTCGATGACTCAATCACTAACTTACTACGTAGCTAATTCAATAAGTTTTCTTTATTTAGTTAGTTAATTTTTTTGAAAAATGTCGTATTTTTTTCCCTATCATTGTTATGACAAGTTAAATGCAGAATGATGCATATAAAACATTTTTCATAAGTTTGACATTCTTTATTGTCATTTTAAAATAATATTTTCATACTAGCTATCATTGTATGTACCATACATATAAATAAAATTACATATAAGCTTCTTTTTGTTAGAATTTATATTTTAGGTTGTTATTAATTTGTTTTTGTGTTTATTTTTTAGTTGATAGCTAGAGATGATTAAAAGTCACGTGCGAGAGCTTCTGGTTGAATTTGACCCAGAGATTCGTTATGTTGCAAGACCATTCCTTTTACAGATTTTTTCTTTCATTTTGGACCTTGTTCTTAAGTTTATATGATGTTAAAATCATGACTTGTTAGAAGATTATTTCTAACTTTTATTGTTATCGATGAAATGTCATCATTGGTTATTTTTCCTTACGTTTGAAGGAAAATAATAACGTAAATATTCACCGTATTGTGAGGTTTTAATAACATGCATTGCTTTAATAGATGAGTTGCATAACGATAACTTATTGAGATGTTTATGTAGTCTTGTTGGTTAATATTGTTTTTCTTTTTCTAAATCTTTTTTCGTTACGATTCTAGTCAGGTTTGCAGTCGTATATTTTTAAATAATTTTTATTGTTTATTTTTAAATATATAAGAGTGATTAGCTTAGTTGTTTATTTTCATTTGTTAAATCCGTTGTACTTAGTAAAACAAAAACTAATAAAAAATTGCACTAATTAACCATAGCTGTATTTTACTCTAATAAAAAAATAAAAAAAACAAGTTTAAAAGATAATTTGGACAATCTCTTTTGTTATTATAACTGGTATGTAATTTTAGGGCAATTTTGTTCAAACAAAGAGTTAATAATTTTTTTTTAATGATGTAGTGGATAAACATCCATAAAAATAAAACATAATCTTGAATGGTAATTTGAGAAATTTATTCTGTTATTATAATTGGTAGTCAATCTTAGAGTAGTTTCGTCAAAAAAAGAGTTAATTTAATGTTATTATTTACTCATTTTGTCCCAAAATATAAGACATTTTGATGCTTTTTACAGATACCAAAGAAACATATTGTAAAAACTAAACTGCACATATCCAAATATTAATGAAGTATCTTGATATTTTTGTTCAAAGAGCCAAACATGAGTTACAGAGTCAATAAATATGAATAAAATGGAAAAAAAAAGAGAGGAAAAGTTTATTGAAAATTGCAAGTATCATTTATTTTGAAAAAAAACTCTCTCAAAACGTTATATATTTTGGGAAGAAGAGAATATTACGTAGTGTATAAGCAAAATCGTAGTGGAAATCACCTTTTCATAAAAAAAAAAGATAATATAATATTATTTTAAATGATAAGGTCGAAAAATA
Organism: Codonopsis lanceolata; assembly: GCA_013146195.2. Classification (NCBI taxonomy): domain Eukaryota; kingdom Viridiplantae; phylum Streptophyta; class Magnoliopsida; order Asterales; family Campanulaceae; genus Codonopsis; species Codonopsis lanceolata. Next base: position 8,594,023 of record CM028383.1, on the reverse strand, counting down.
ATTAATGGCTTTTCCAACAATTTGGAGTGATAAGAAGGATGATATGATTGAATTGCCCAGCCCCTCCAAGGTCACACAACAATCATTTCTTGGTAAGCTTTCCTAAAAAGTTTTTATTTTTTTATTCTTTTTTTTATTTTATAGAATTAGATCAATGATTAATTACCACAACTCATTAGTAGGGGTGAGCTTGGTCCGATTCGGTCCACTTTTTTGGAAAAACTGAGAGAACCAGGACCAGACCAATAGTCCGGTTCTTAAAAAATATAGAACCAGGACCAACCCAATATGTCTGAGAACCAATACATTTGGTCCGTAACCAATTGAAGACGTACGAGAACCAGGACCGGACCAATACGATGCGTATCTTTGATCAAGAGGATAACTAGATTTTCTAAAAAACAATGATCAATAATCAAATCATGTTCTTCCTTCATACAACATTTTGTTGGGTTTGTTGTTCTTGTGAAAATAAACTAAAGGTAAAAATCATTACTTCCAAATTAATAAAGAGAAACGAAAAAGAAAGTTGTAAGGAAATTTATTGCAAGTCATCTTCCTCTCCGATCCCCTTCAAACTAATAATGTTTGGAATCACAAAAAGAGGCAGAAAATTAATTAATATGGAAGAACAATGTTTTCCCTCCTATTTTCTCTTTAATCAAATAAGGAAACTTGGTTGAATATTGAATCGAATTATTATATATATTTTTTAGGTTGTAAGTTGTATCCCTTTTATTACGGAGTATCTTTTTATCAATATATATATAAATATATATATTAATTATACTATATTAGTATATTATATATAATAAAATAATAATATATATACATTGGTCCGGTTCGGTCCGCTTCTGCGTTTTTGGTTTCTGGAACCGGGGACCGACTCAATTATCCGGTTCTGTAAAAATTCAGATCCAAGACCAATCCAAAGTAATGATTCGGTCCATTTTTGACTGGTCCGGTCCGATTTCGGAAAACTTCTGCTCACCCCTACTCATTAGTGTGTTAGCACGTTGAACACCCTTGAATGGACCGAAAGAAAAGAGATAATGAGAATGCATAAAAAATTTAAAAAATATGAATTTCCAACATAGGCCATAGTAGTGCATGTATAGGTGACTAACCTAACCTTTTCAAGGCTTGACATGCATTATGGTTCCCCATAATACCGTGCTTGCATACAAGGGATGTACGTGAGAATGTAACTTTGTTAAATATTTATCGGGAGAGTTTCTATCACCACAATGTGGTTTTACCTGACTCGGAAGATTAATTTTCGATTTTCAGGTCTGTGACACTTTTGAAAAACCAGAACTAAAAATATAAATAAAAATATTCCTAGCAATCTTGTTTCTAAGTATTAATGGGATGTGCGAATCATAAAAGAAGTTTAGCTTATAATGTGGATTCAAGTTACTAGATCTCAAGATCCTAGCAAAATTAAGCCTGCAGAGCCCCCCTCGATTCAACTGACCTAGCATATGAAGTCATCTTTTAACCCATCACATATTTCAAACCTAGAATTGTACGAAAAATTTATAAAAATATATTTGTATTCTTACAATTATCTTAGATAAATGAGGAGTAGATTAAAAAAAGGTCTTTAGGACAAGATTAAAATTATATATAGTACTTTATTAAATATTCAATCTCTTTTTGTAATTGGTAAAAGCCACCGATTTAGCAACAAAAATATTTCATTCTTCTTTTTCTATTGTCGAACTAATTTTCAATATGCTCTTTGACAAGATTATTAAAGTTTGCTATATGGTTTTTAAAACTTTGAACAAGACTATTTTCCCTGCCTCTAGCTTGAATTCTTACCGATCAGACCTAACAATATCTGTGAATATAAAATTATTAAAATGAAAATAAAATCAATAAACATTGATAATTAATTATTATTATTGCAAATATCACTAAAAATATATCATGATCTTTTATCATCATTTTCATTATTGTGATTAGTTTATTATTATGATTATAAAATTGAAATTGTCATCATTATCATCATTAGTATTCAATTTTAGCATTATTGTTATTTTTATTTTAAGAATAATAATTATTATTGAATGATTTGTAGCTAGGGTAATTCAAAGACAAACTAATAATTATCCACCGGTTACCAATGCAAAATGTGATCGCATTGTAGACCGTATCGATAAATGCATCGGATAAAATAAAGATAAAAACTTGTGTAAAACAGTCTTATGGATATTTTTTATAAGATGAATCATCTTTATCCGACCCATCGTACATTGGTGGGTCGAGCTGTAAAAGAGTGAGATTCCGTCTTACGAATTAAGATCTGTAAAACGATCTTACATTTGACTCACTCTAAAATAAATAGAACATAGTTTAAATTCTTTTCAACAAGTATTTTTACTTGTTTATGTATCATTTTGACGAAGCTTTCAATAGGAAATATTTGTTATCACAATACAAATGAAACAATTAAACCCATCAACTAGTGAAAATTAAATGAAAAACTCCATATGAAATAAATCTATTCTAATCAGTTCATGCGTATGCTTTATTCTTAGGAAGGTAGGAGAAAAGATAAAACTAAACCGGATTATTAATCCAAACTTCAGATTTAAGTATGAAACTCATGTCATTAGCTTATTTTGGTTAACCCGAAAAATGGACTAGATCAACGAGAAATCTTATTCAATTAGATATGGTAGATTCAAACTGGATACCAAAAGAGAATTATATTTGCTTGATCCCATTATATTACTTGCATATTCCAAACACATTGATTTGCTTGATCCCATTATAACTATGAGAATTGTATTTCCAATGATTCTTCTATTTACTGTTGAAGCAAATATTTTTACAGCCTATACAAAAATATATATAACTGCTATCCTAGAAGATTACAATCATATTTGAGGGAAATAATTATGGAGTATGTTAAAGAAATACATTTAATATAATATATAACATAAGATTAGGAGAGAATTAGTCAAGGGATTTGATTTTGTGTATCTCTATCATGCCCCCGCAAGATGGACGATCGTGTAGTGATACTGATCTTGGACATGAGCTCATTGAAGCGGGTGCGAGCAAGTGGCTTAGTGAGAGCATCAGCTAGTTGATTGTTGCCAGAAATATATGATACACGGAGGGTTTGATTTTGAACATTCTCACGCACAAAATGATAGTCAAGGGCTAAATGTTGCATTCTTGAGTGGAACTTAGGATTGGCGGCAACATATGTAGCTCCCATATTGTCGCAATAGATGACTGGTTTGTTTGTGGGTAGATGTCTGAGCTCACGAAGTAAGTTTTGAACCCATAGAACCTCAGCAATGGTTGCAACAACAACTCGGTACTCGGCTTCAGTTGAAGAACGAGCAAGAGTGCGTTGTTTGCGAGAACTCCAAGATATGAGATTTTGACCCAAGTAGACAATGTAACCAGTTGTTGAAATGTAGTCATCTTTATCCCTTGCCCAGTCAGTATCTAAAAACGCATGGAGAGTATGAGGCGAGTCTCGGCAGAGTAGTAAACCTTGTGTGGTGGTCCCTGCAAGGTAGCGTAGTAGTCTTTTTAGAGCAACCCAATGATCCTCAGTTGGTTTGTGCATGTATTGAGATAACCTGTTTACTACAAAGGAAATGTCAAATCTGGTTAAAGAGAGATATGATAGGCTTGCCACAAGTGCTCAATATTAGGTTGGGTTGGCTAGAAGAGTCTCAGCTTGTTTAGATAGGAGAGGGGTCGTGGCCATGTGGGTGGGTACAGGTTTGGCTTGGGTCATATGAGCACGTAGTAAAAGGTCTTGGATGTATTTATGTTGGCTAAGAAAGAGGCCATGAGGGTGAGCTAGCACTTCAACTCCAAGAAAATAGGATAGGTGTAGACACCCCAATTTCATACCCCTGGTATATGACATGACATAAAATATCAAGACCTGTTAAAAGGACTAACGAATGTCAAGTTACAGGGTTGAAAATGCAAAAGAAAAAGCAGGATGCATAAACAGTGAACAGCAGGGGGCAAAAGCGCCAAAACAGAAAAGGAAAAAGTTGTGGGCACCGCTCCTACAAGTGCTATGGGCAGCGTCCACAGCCTCAAGGTTACTTGTGCACTTGGCCTTTGGTGCAACTCTCCCAGCGTGCGGTACAAGCTGTTAAAGCTCAGTGGATGATACTTAATCACAAAGAAAGCCAGGATTTCAGTTTATAAATAAAGGCATCCGGCACTCAGAATTCACACAGAGTTCATAGAGTAAAAATTCTAACTGCGTGAAGTTTTCTCTCCGAGGTCCGTTCTCCCGAGAGAACGACGAGGTTATTTCCCCACTAAGCCCGAAAGCCCTGCCAAATCTCGCCTAAACACTAAAACTCTCTGGCCAAAGTGAACCCTAGTTACCCTGCTAGGATTCCGCTCTATTTCACCGGTTCAAAAGAATCAAAAGAGCAGTTGCCCTGCCCGATTCCAGACGTTAAATTCAGCCGAAGCAAGCAGTTGCTCTGCCCGATTTCAGATTCAAGTAAGCCAGCAAATTCAGGCAAAACAAGCAGTTTTGCCGCCCAGATAAAGATGCGAAAAACAACTAAACGGATCAGTCACGCTGCCCAAAATCAATCAAAAGAAAAAGACTCTCTCTCCTTGAAGGACAGAGCGAGCACACCCTATGGCCTACCAGAAAGGAGCTTGGTAAGAGATAAAACCCCCACGCTTCAAAAGGTAGGTCCCTTAAAGTTTTATTAACGAAATAAGTAGTTGTGCTGCCCGAAATTCTATAGCAAATAGCACTAAAAAGAGTCATTATTATGACCAAATTTTTATAAACGTATTTGAAACTCTAGAAATGAGGCTGCTGTAAGTTTGTATGTATTTCCTTATATATATGCAAAAGTATATTTAAAATGCTTTATTTCAACTGTTAAATAAATATAAAAGAGCATATTTAGCCAAAAACTTATTTTGAGACCGAAAGAGCGAGTTGGGTGCCTAACCCCTTCCCACCTCGTAACTTAGCTTCCAAACCCTTCTTATAAATCTGATTATTTTTTGTTTTTCTTTGTTTTCCTTAAAATAAATATTGCGACTCTGTTATTCATATTTTGAGTCCACAATTGAGGCCGGCGTATTCCCACACGCTTTAAAAGGTTTTGAAACCACCCGCCTCTCAGTAGCGGGGGAAAGATGGAAAAACGGGGCACTCACAGTGGCGACTCTACTGGGGACGTTGTTTTTATTTTTAATAAAATAAAAACAGAGGGCTAGACTCATTTCGTTAAAAGAAAAGTTTTCTTTTGTTTTTGGCTAAATATGCTTATATTTATTTAACAGTTTGGATATTGCATTTTTATATATCTGTGTATATATTTGTGCATATAATCGTGAAATCTTGCAGCAGTTTCATTCTAGGTACCGTTACGAATAAAAACAAAAATATAAAATTTCGGGCAGGATAAAAAAAGAAGCATAGGCATATTATCGCTTTACTTTATTTTACTTTGCTTCATTCATTATTCTTGGCAAAATATGCAAATATTCTTTTATTCTGTCATTTTAGTTTGGAGATTAGGAGCAAATGTAATTAATAGGAACAAATAGCTTCCCTGCTTTTCTTTCTATTTATTGATCTGAATGGTCGTCATGCTCGCTCGCGCCGTCCTTTTAAGGATTCAAACTAATTAGCCGACAAAATCAACAAATGCATGCACGTAGAAATATTCCGAACTGCTACCCTTATACCAAAGCCAGCCTAACCCCTGTATCAGTCAACGTTAAAAGCATATAGATTTCTAGGACACTTCATGGACCGATCAATTTTTATATCTCTAAATTATTGACCAATATCTATTGCAAAAATATACATAAATAAATAAAGATATATACATAGGAGCTGACCAATAATTTTTATTATATTCGTCTTATACCATTCGAATGATGGATCTCGGAAAGAGTATAAACCATTCGCCTGAGATCAGTTCAATCTTGGGAAGTCGAAAGGCAGGTGGAATACGAAGGTTCTATACTCTGGATAAAGAATCTATTATTCTGGGAAGAGTCCCGAGACTGCCAAAATAAAGCAGGTGCTTGTCGGATCAATCTTAGGAAAAATGAATAATAATAAAAAAATAAAATAAAATAAAGGCACACTGTGCTCAGAACCAAAAAGCATTCCCTTCTGATACCTTTAAACCTTTTCCTCAGAAACCTGGCCCGAGTTTGGAAAGGAAGAGATATCGCCGGTCGTTTGATACAGGATACATGCACAGAGGTCAAATCAGAAAGTATCAGAATCAGTTCAGAGAGTACAAATTTGAGCAGAATGGCCGCAAAAAAAAAAAAAGATTGTTGTAGAGACCAACAATGGAGAGAATGCTCTGGGACCAGAAGTAGAAGCTCCTGGGTATGCCCCACACCCTGAATTCCATAACTGGTTGAAAAATGAATCGGATGCCCATGCAGGAAGAGTGGCAAGCCAAGTAGTTGGCGATCTTTTGGAAAGTTTAGCAGAAACTTTCACTACCTTCTCTCATCGAATCAAAAGCCAAATACCTCCTCATGATAGTTCCCTCCTTCCAGGAATAAACTTCTCCAACCCAACATAAAACTTCTCCAATCCTCCCCAAGCATAAAATATCCAAAACTCAACCAAACACCAACCTTGCTTCCAAAAACTCAACCAAACACCAACCTTCAGCCAAATACCAACTCTATTTTCCAAAGCAATATCATTCCAAATATTTATAACCCCAATCCACCAACTACCCCAAACACCAACCCTGAATTCATTCACCTAAATACATGTTACGATAACCAAAAGAGTTACCTCCCTCTTGACCCTTCAAATACCTATATCCAGCAAATGACCCATGGAACACTAACTAGAATGATTTATGCGCACGAAAAAGAACAACCTCCCTTAAAAAGAAGCACATACAACCAGTTCCTAGCACAAAATTTCCCAAACCAAGAAGAAGATGTTCGCTCTTGCTACTCGAACAAATCCCAGCCAAACACTTCACCCCAACCAAAAGGAAGGAGGGATCAAATTCAGAGGCATTATGATGATCTGCCTGCTTCGAGGTCTATGATCTTTCAAACACTATGGGCTCATGGACAGCTTAAACCAATCATGAATTAAGTTTAGCTTATTATGTGGATTCAAGTTACTAGATCTCATCACATGAAGATCCTAGCAAAATTAAGCCTGCAGAGCCCCCCTCGATTCAACTGAACTAGCATATGAAGTCATCTTTTAACCCATCACATATTTCAAACCTAGAATTGTACGAAAAATCTGTAAAAATATATTTACATTCTAACAATTATCTTAGATAAATGACGAGTAGATTAAAAAAAGTCATTAGGACAAGATTAAAATTATATATAGTACTTTATTAAATATTCAATCTCTTTTTGTAATTGGTAAAAGCTACCGATTTAGCAGCAAAAATATTTCAATCTTCTTTTTCTATTGCCGAACTAATTTTCAATATGCTCTTTGACATGATTATTAAAGTTTGCTATATGGTTTTTAAAACTTTGAACAAGACTATTTTCCCTGCCTCTAGCTTGAATTCTTACCGATCAGACCTAACAATATCAGTGAATATAAAATTATTAAAATGAAAATAAAATAAATAAACATTGATAAATAATAATTATTATTGCAAATATCACTAAAAATATATCGTGATCTTTTATCATCATTTTCATTATTGTGATTAGTTTATTATTATGATTATAAAATTGAAATAGTCAACATTATCATCATTAGTATTCAATTTTAGCATTATTGTTATTTTTATTTTAAGAATAATAATTATTATTGAATGAATTGTAGCTAGGGTAATTCAAAGACAAACTAATAATCCACCGGTTACCAATGCAAAATGTGATCGCATTGCAGACCGTATCGATAAATGCATCGGATAAAATAAAGACAAAAACTTGTGTAAAACGGTCTTATGGATATTTTTTATAAGATGAATCATCTTTATCCGACCCATCGTGCATTGGTGGGTCGAGCTGTAAAAGAGTGAGATTCCGTCTTACGAATTAAGATCTGTAAAACGGTCTTATAGGTGACTCACTCTAAAATAAATAGAACATAGTTTAAATTCTTTTCAACAAATATTTTTACTTGTTGATGTATCAATTTGACGAAGCTTTCAATAGGAAATATTTGTTATCACAATACAAATGAAACAATTAAACCCATCAACTAGTGAAAATTAAATGAAAAACTCCATATGAAATAAATCTATTCTAATCAGTTCATGCGTATGCTTTATTCTTAGGAAGGTAGGAGAAAAGATAAAACTAAACCGGATTATTAATCCAAACTTCAGATTTAAGTATGAAACTCATGTCATTAGCTTATTTTGGTTAACCCGAAAAATGGACTAGATCAACGAGAAATCTTATTCAATTAGATATGGTAGATTCGAATTGGATACCAAAAGAGAATTATATTTGCACGATCCCATTATATTACTTGCATATTCCAAACACATTGATTTGCTTGATCCCATTATAACTATGAGAATTGTATTTCCAATGATTCTTCTATTTACTGTTGAAGCAAATATTTTTATAGCCTATACAAAATATATATAACTGCTATCCTAGAAGATTACAATAATATTTGAGGGAAAGAATTATGGAGTATGTTAAGGAAATGCATTTAATATAATATATAGCATAAGATTAGGAGAGAATTAGTCAAGGGATTTGATTTTGTGTATCTCTATCATGCCCCCGCAAGATGGACGATCGTGTAGTGATACTGGTCTTGGACATGAGCTCATTGAAGCGGGTGCGAGCAAGTGGCTTAGTGAGAGCATCAGCTAGTTGATCGTTGCCAGAAATATATGATACACGGAGGGTTTGATTTTGAACATTCTCACGAACAAAATGATAGTCAAGGGCTAAATGTTGCATTCTTGAGTGGAACTTAGGATTGGCGGCAACATATGTAGCTCCCATATTGTCGCAATAGATGACTGGTTTGTTTGTGGGTAGATGTCTGAGCTCACGAAGTAAGTTTTGAACCCATAGAACCTCAGCAATGGTCGCGACTCGGTACTCGGCTTCAGTTGAAGAACGAGCAAGAGTGCGTTGTTTGCGAGAACTCCAAGATATGAGATTTTGACCCAAGTAGACAATGTAACCAGTTGTTGAAATGTATTCATCTTTATCCCCTTCCCAGTCAGCATCTAAAAAAGCATAGAGAGTATAAGGCGATTCTCGGTAGAGTAGTAGACCTTGTGTGGTGGTCCCTGCAAGGTAGTGTAGTAGTCTTTTTAGAGCAGCCCAATGATCCTCAGTTTGTTTGTGCATGTATTGAGATAACCTGTTTACTACAAAAGAAATGTCAAATCTGGTTAAAGAGAGATATTGTAGGCTTCCCACAAGTGCTCGATATTCGGTTGGGTTGGCTAGAAGAGTCCCAATTTGTTTAGATAGGAGAGGGGTCGTGGCCATGGGGGTGTTTGGCTTTGGTCATATGAGCACGTAGTAAAAGGTCTTGGATGTATTTGTTTTGGCTAAGAAAGAGGCCATGAGGGTGAGCTAGCACTTCAACTCCAAGAAAATAGGATAGGTGTAGACACCTCAATTTTGTACCCCTGGTATATGACATGACATAAAATATCAAGACTTGTTAAAAGGACTAATGAATGTAAAGTTACAGGGTTGAAAATGCAAAAGAAAAAGCAGGATGCATAAACAGTGAACTGCAAGGGGCTAAAGTGCCAAAATAGAAAAGAAAAAGTTGTGGGCGTAGCCCACACCCCTTCTGGGCGTCGCTCCCACAAGCGCTATGGGCAGCGCCCACAGTCTCAAAGTTACTTGTACACTTGGCCTTTGATGCAACTCTCCCAGCGCGCGGTACAAGCTGTTAAAGCTCAGTGGATGATACTTAATCACAAAGAAAGCCAGGATTTCAATCTATAAATAAAGATATCCGGCACTCAGAATTCACACAGAGTTCATAGAGTAAAAATTCTAACTGCGTGAAGTTTTCTCTCCGAGGTCTGTTTTCCCGAGAGAACGCCGAGGTTATTTCCCCTCTAAGCCCCGAAGCTCTGACAAATCTCGCCTAAACACTAAAACTCCCTGGACAAAGTGAACCCTAGTTACCCTGCTAGGATTCCGCCCTATTTCACCGGTTCAAAAGAACCAAAAGAGCAGTTGCCTTGCCCGATTCCAGACGTTAAATCCAGCCGAAGCAAGCAGTTGCTCTGCCCGATTTCAGATGCAAGCAAGCCAGCAAATTCAAGCAAAGCAAGCAGTTGTGCCGCCCAGATAAAGAGGCGAAAAGCAACTAAATGGAGCAATCACGCCACCCAAAATCAATCAAAAGAAAAAGACTCCCTCTCCTTGAAGGACAGAGCGAGCACACCCTATGGCCTACCAGAAAGGAGCTTGGTCAGAGATAAAACCCCCACGCTTCAAAAGGTAGGTCCCTTAAAGTTTTATTTACTTTTTATGTATAAAAAGTGCTAATTAAAATAGTCCTATGTAACGAAATAAGCAGTTGTGCTGCCCGAAATTCTATAGCAAATAACACTAAAAAGAGCCATTATTATGACCAAATTTTTATAAATGTATTTGCAACTCTAGAAATGAGGCTGCTGTAAGTTTGTATGTATTTCCTTATATATATGCAAATGTATATTTAAAATGCTTTATTTCAAATGTTAAATAAATATAAAAGAACATATTTAGCCAAAAACTTATTTAGAGACCGAAAGAGCGAGTTGGGTGTCTAACCCCTTCCCACCTCGTAACTTAGCCACCAAACCCTTCCTATAAATCTGATTATTATTTTTTCTTTGTTTTCCTTAAAATAAAGATTGCGACTCTGTTATTCATATTTTGAGTCCACAATTGAGGCCGGGCGTATTCCTATGCGCTTTAAAAGGTTTTGAAATCACCCGTCTCTCAGTAGCGGGGGAAAGATCGAAAAACGGGGCACTCACAGTGGCGACTCTACTGGGGACGTTTTTTTTTATTTTTAATAAAATAAAAATAGAGGGCTTGACTCATTTTGTTAAAAGAAAGAAACAAGTTATTTTTTGTTTTTGGCTAAATATGCTTATATTTATTTAACAGTTTGGATATTGCATTTTTATATATCTGTGTATATATTTGTGCATATAATCGTGAAATCTTGCAGCAGTTTCATTCTAGGTACCGTTGTGAATAAAAACAAAAATATAAAATTTCGAGCAGGATAAAAAAGAAGCAGAGGCATATTATCGCTTTACTTTATTTTACTTTGCTTCATTCACTATTCTTGGCAAAATATGCAAATATTCTTTTATTCTGTCATTTTACTTTGGAGATTAGGACCAAATGTAATTAATAAGAACAGATAGCTTCCCTGCTTTTTTTTCTATTTATTGATCTGAATGGTCGTCACGCTCGCTAGCGCCGTCATTTCAAGGATTCAAACTAATTAGTCGACAAAATCAACAAATGCATGCACGTAGAAATATTCCGAACTGCTACCCTTACACCAAAGTCAGCCTAACCCCTGTATCAGCCAACGTTAAAAGCATATAGATTTCTAAGACATTTCATTAACCGATCGATTTTTATATCTCTAAATTATTGACCAATCCTTGTTGCAAAAATATACATAAATAAATAAAGATATATGCACAGGGGCTGACCAATAATTTTTATTATATTCGTCTTATACCATTCGAATGATGGATCCCGGAAAGAGTATAGACCATTCGCCTGAGATCAATCCAATCTTGGGAAGTCGAAAGACAGGTGAAATACGAAGGTTCTATACTCTGAAGAAAGAATCCATAATTTCAATATGCTCTTTGACAAGATTATTAAAGTTTGCTATATGGTTTTTAAAACTTTGAACAAGACTATTTTCCCTGCCTCTAGCTTGAATTCTTACCGATCAGACCTAACAATATTTGTGAATATAAAATTATTAAAATGAAAATAAAATCAATAAACATTGATAATTAATTATTATTATTGCAAATATCACTAAAAATATATCATGATCTTTTATCATCATTTTCATTATTGCGATTAGTTTATTATTATGATTATAAAATTGAAATAGTCATCATTATCATCATTAGTATTCAATTTTAGCATTATTGTTATTTTTATTTGAAGAATAATTTTATTATTGAATGATTTGTAGCTAGGGTAATTCAAAGACAAACTAATAAACCACCGGTTTCCAATGCAGAATGTGATCGCATTTCAGACTGTATCGATAAATGCATCGGATAAAATAAAGACAAAAACTTGTGTAAAACGGTCTTATGAATATTTTTTATAAGATGAATCCTCTTTATCCGATCTATCGTGTATTGGTAGGTCGAGCTGTAAAAGAGTGAGATTCTGTCTTACGAATTATTATCTGTAAAATAGTGTTACAGGAGATTCGCTCTAAAATAAAAAGAACATAGTTTAAATTCTTTTCAACAAGTATTTTTACTTGTTGATGTATCAATTTGACGAAGCTTTCAATTTATATTATAGTAGAGCTCATTCTCACAAATGTGCAATTGACTAAAGTTATTTAGAGGTTGAGATTAAATTATCTTAAAAAATTTAATGCATGGTTGTGATTCATTCTCACATTCACATGTGTGAGAGTAGTTATCCACTTTTGACTCTCTATTTTCTCTCACCCTATTACAAAGTCACCCCTTACAATTAATATTATGAGCAGTTACACCCTGAGATTAATCTTCTAAACCATTACCCCTTACAAAACATCAACCTTACATTAATATAATCTCAAAATAAAACTTAATTAATTTACTGAGACTATCTGGCCATGGAGGTTGATTCCGTTCGCAAAATCAAACATTCATAGGCCAGTTATATATAACTCCTTACAAATAATCTCCCTCAACTATGGGTCGAGTTGGAATAGCGCCCCTCAACTACCACTTGAAGTAATGTACCCGTCAACTATAACATTTTTTTTTTAAATTGCACATTCTATTTAAACGTTGGTGTTTTAATTCACGAAATCAGATATACATGCACTATGCCATAGGCACGGGCACGAAGATCTAGTAGGAAATATTTGTTATCACAATACAAATGAAATAATTAAGCCCATCAACTAGTGAAGATTAAATGAAAAACTCCATATGAAATAAATCTATTCTAATCAGTTCAACTTATCCAACAGTGTAAGTGTTATGAATATTCTATGCATCAAATTTGCTATATTAATTACTTGCATATTCCAAACACAGTGATTTGCTTGATTCCATTATAACTATAAGAATCATATTTCCAATGATTCTTCTATTGACTATTGAAGCAAATATGTAAGATCAAATAGTAGCTATGATTCACTAAATTGTCTATGCAGTTCCCAATGTAGCTTGTGCAGAAGCTACACTGGAAAGTGCATTGGTCAGAAAAACAATAAACAACAGAAGACTTTAATTATGAAGCAAGAAATAAGCATAAACGATTACCAAACAATCTACAAGCCTATGCTTGTAGATATAGCCTCATGGTCAATAATATTTCACTAAAAAAGATGAATTGTTTTACAAAAATTATGTAAAATTACCAAAACAAACACTCTCACAAGACAACAAGTATTGGAGAGTCAAACCCACAGAAATATAGGTAAAGAAAACGTGGGAAGAAAAAACCAGCTTCCTAGAAACCCTAGAAAGACAAACTATTCCAGCAGCCTCAATGTAGTTCCTGATGTTACAGCATTCGGAACTGCATTCAAATTCCAACAACAAAGTGAATTTCAGAACACTCTGAATATGCTATCTTCTTCTATGCTCTTCACTCTCACGCTCTGGACGTGTTCAGCCTCTGCCCATGTCCCTTATATATATCATGAAGAAGACCTACACATAAAGAAAGAAACAAACTCCAATATGGAAAATGATTAGAATTAGTAATTAAATAAACTACCATAATTACTAGATTCTATAACCAAATGGACAAGGACTTTAAGACACGGTTTTGGGGAAGGATTTTTGCAAAGATTTTGTTTCCAAAATTACTCCTAAGTTTTAGGAACAAGAAAACCAAAATATAATGAATATTTTGTTTCCAAAAATGTTCAAAACTTAAGGACCAAGAAAGGAGAAACAAAACCAAAATAGGTCATGCCTATTTTACCCTTACAATCTCTCCCTTTGTGGAGCCTTTCTGGTCAAATAATATGCCAAGTGTTTTGCCAATTATTCATCACAAACTAGTTTCTTCAATACCTGCATTTGTTAGTATACCTCCCCCTGAATTAGGCAAGCAGATAATCATTATGAAACCGTTATGTAATAAACTTTCAACCATGCAAATCCAAAACAATCACAAGACAAGATTATTACAAACCAATAGGAGAGCAAAACGACAAATATTCAGAGTATCAAATGTCAATTACAAACTTCAAGAAGAAACAATCAGAGCATCCAATCTTCACTCATCTTCATTAGCATTTCCTGGAGCAGAAGCAGCAGCATCAGCACTTGGAGCAGCAGCAGCAATAGCAACATCACTTGGAGCAGCAGCAGCAACAACACTTGGAGTATTATCTCCCCCTATTTGGCCATAATGCAAGGCAAGCCAAGCTGGATACTGGGCTGCTAAGTTTTTAAGAAGGGCAATCTAAGACTGGATCTGAACAAACTGTCCTTGAATAAAGGACATAGATATTGGAGCAGTAGGTCCAACAGAACAAAGAGCAAGGGTAGATGTAGGATCAGATGTAGCTATATTCGAAGCTACATTGGCTAAAGCTGAAGCAGGAGCAGAAGCTGCAGGTTGTTGATCAGGAGTACGAGCAGAAGAGGAACCAGGAGCTGGAGGATATGGATATACCAATGGAAGATTCAACACCCTGCCACCCTTCAAGAGTTTTTATTAAAATATGAAGAGGGTCCAGAATGGGGGTCAATCTCTCAGAATCTTTGGGAACTATGCCTTGGGTAACTAAAATGCTGTAGATAAGAGAGGGATAGGGTAGAGCTCGTTTGTCACCTTCAGATTCAACAAGGGACTCAATTTTCCTAAATACAAAGTCCCCAAAATTAAAAGGAAGCCCTAGACCTACCTGACACAGAATTCTGGCATGCTCTTCTGTTACAGCATTAGAGTTATAGGTGGGAGCCCAATTTGCACAACATATTTTATGCATGACAACATATAAGGAGGTGAGTTTGGAGGTGCTAACCTTGGCCCCTTTCCCTGGCCACTTGGAAACCACCCCTCCAGTTAATTCATTGACACATAGGTTCAGATCAGAAATCTGACCAACCACACCAATATTAGGAGGGCCAAAATGCTTATTGATCAGAAATGGGGAGAAATCAAACACCTTATTTCTAACAAAAATCTTTTCACAACTAGGATCACAAGTTGTGGAAATCCTCTTTTCAAGATTAGCATAAAATTCAAAAATGATTTCCCTAACATAGGGAGAAGAAGAAGACACTGTGGCTAGCTAGGAGACCCCTATCAGAAAAGAACTGGACAAGATTTTGTGCAATTAGATCATCCATGGGAATAATTCTTTCATCAACAATTTTTCTAGAAGTGTTATATCTTAAAGAAGCAGCATAAGAGATAAAATTATTAGAAAAAAGGGTACCTAACCCAACTCCAGCTGGTGCAGAAGAGAATGTAACTTCCCCAGTTGCTACATTGGAGCTACATTTAAAGTTGTATTGGTCGTAGAGGCAACTCTTCTTCTGGTGAATCTCAAGGGTACCTCTTCACTTTCTTTAGACTCTTCATTCTCAACGAAATCTTGATTAGAACTGTCATCAAACTCTGAGGAACTTGAAGATTTGACAGGGCTAGGAGAATGAGATGGAGAGACATGAGGGGATGCATTCTTCAGGTGAACCAAATAGTCAGCGATAGTCCTCTGTTCATCTGAGTAACTCATTTTTGAGAGATCCACTTCAGGGTCTTCATGCCAGCTCAAAAGATTTTCATCGATGTCTATGCCTTCACGATTATCATATTTCCTCTGCTGTGAAAGAACACGATCTTCAAGACTTATTTGACGAGATCTTTCACATAGCACTTCTCACATATTTATGCATGTACGCCATGTCATATCAAACAACCTTAACCTTGGATAAACTCAAGACAAAAGATCTTCATACAATATTTTTTCTGACGTATATTTTCTAATTTTTTTTTTCAAAATACACATAATTTGCAGTATATAAAAAATTACGTATTTTATGGTTTTGAAAAAAAAAACAAAATTAATACACATCAAATATTCATTTTGCTTGACCAAAAATATCAAAACACGATAATTATTTGAAAACGTGAAGTGCTATCGATTGATCGGCTCTATTGTAGCTTCTTCTTCTTTTTTTTTTTTTTGCCTTTTTTTCCTTTATTTTATCGAGTAAAATTTTCTATACCTTAAGGAGTACTACTCCGGACCTATATATAAGCAAAACTAACCGATTTCACACAGATTAATAAAGTAAGTTAAATTAGTTAAATTGTCTTGATTTTATACAAAACAAAAGTATAGTTACTAAAATACCCTTAAGTATCCCACTCAAAACAGATGATAATTAATGCAATATTAACTCATTGTCATCAATTCATTATAGTTCCTTTTATAATCAGTGACTCTTTGTGTATAGGGAATGTGCACACATCTTGAAAACAAAAGAATTAATAAGGGGTATTTTTGGTACCAAACTTTTTAGAAATTGTGAGTAGAGTTTAATATGGTGATTTTTGCTTATATTTAAGTCCACCAAAATTTGAAATTTTTTGTTTATATATAGGTCCGGAGGGAGTATTCTTCTTACTCTTTAAAACATTTAATTTTTTCAACTAATGAAGAGTTTCATCTCCTCTATACAGTAGTTCGATATACACGCATATATTTTAAAATATATATAAGTAGTCTGAAATTCAAATACCATCCAATTAGCATTCCCAAGAAGAAATTTACCTCAAACAAAGACATTTTAGCCAATTTCGATCATGACCCACAAGTTATTTAACAAACACAAACCAAAAATCATAATCTTTTGAAAAAATGAAACCAAATTAGGATTTCTACAAGTAAATTAACTCCAAACAACAAATTCTACCTAATTTGCAACCATAATCCACTAAATCATTCATAGTCTTTCAATAAAATTGAAATCCAGTTCGCAATTACAACAAAAAAAAAATCCAATTATCATAATGAAGAGTTTCGTCTCCTCTATACAATAGTTCGGTATACAGACCTTAGGAACCTAGGCAGATTCAATCAAATATTTTTTATATACTGCAAATTATGTATATTTTGAAAAAAATTAGAAAATGTACGTCAAAAAATTTATTTGAAAAAAAAAATGATTTTGAAAAGTCAAAACAAAAAGTGTTTTAATCACAGAAAGTAAATTAATTACTCTACATCTTTCACAACCTAAGAATTTTCTTCCTAAATTTTGATCTGCCTATGATGTCCGCATGAAATTCATCTTTTCATAATGACAATGAACTCCTCTATTCATTCTTGTAAAACTAAGAGCAAGAAAAACTCCACAAAATCAAATACAAAATCAAACACAACCCCATTAAAAACTAATAAATTAATCAATTTGCTACTCATTTGATTTAAAAACAAATTCCCTTCCAAAAGTGACTCAAACTCTAACACTTTTACATACCCCACCATCTTTATCTTCAAAATTAGTTTGGTGTCCAAATGAATCAAACTAAATCTCTATTTATAAATAAAAATGTATACTCTTTTTTATAAAAAAAATAAAAAAAAAACATTTTTTGAATTACTAAAAAACCAAAAAAATGATAAGAATAAAAAAGTGGTTGGATGATTTTGGTTTGATTTGTATCATAAATTGATTTGTATCAATTCATGATACAAATCAAACCAAATCTTAATTGATTAGATTTTCAAAAAATTGATTCAGCTGTTGTAAGTCATGATTTCCAGAAGATTTGAGTTTGATTCCACCGTATATATATATATATATATATATATCAATGGTCTACAAACTATCAGGGTTTATTTTGAAATTTTAACAATTGTATAAGGTTTGTATTCCATTCAAATTTCTAAAAATCTGGTCAAAGATTGAATTGTTTTTGAAATTTCAAAATAGGACAAGGTTTATAACAAAATTGTTTTTGGCGAGAAGAATGATATGGACATGGCTCTCCCGTTCAGTTCACGTAGACAAAACCACTAGAATGCCCAGTCACGTCTTCCCGTTACAAGAACTAACTAGTTTTTGAGGGAATGTTTTAATTGGGAAAAAAAAAGTTGGGTTGAAGTTTTACATGAAAAAACAAAAACACATGGTTCAAAACACATTGTAGAAATTGACTAATATTTTTCAGTTTAAACAACACATTCTATGGGTTGTTCGCATATAATATCGACTCACTCTCACTTATTCTAAATTTTATCGGTTTAAGACACGAAATAAATACGAGAAAAGTTGATTTTCGATCGGTTTAGTATCACGTGTTCTAAATCTTGCAAATCTTTAGTTTTCTCTCACTAAGTGCACTTAAAAATATTAATTTATTCAACAAATCATAGTTATGTACCTGGCTTATAAATAGGTCATAGACTACGTTCATCCATGCTGTAGAAGCCAATTCCATGAGATCATTTATTATAGATAGCAATATGGCCTCTTCTCAGGTGGCGGTAGTGATGAAGAACCAAGTAAATGGGAATAGGGAGGCTGAGATTGTTCGTCCACTGGCAAACTTTCCCCCTAGCATATGGGGTAATCTTTTCACTTCCATCTCTATAGATAATCAGGTAAGCAATCCTCTCCCTTCACTTGATTTTTTTATGGCGTCCATCTCACAGTGGTTTAATTGTCACGTCTATGGCTGGAGATTTGGTGAGTTGGGTCGGATCTAAACGGGTCGTATCCGGTTATTATCCAAAATTAAACGGGTTGAAACGAGTCGGATCGAAATGAGTAAGTAGTCAGAGCGGGCCGTCCCGTTTCAACCCATATTCCTTTAATTTTATGGGTCGAAATGGGTAACACGTTTCGATCCAAAAAAATAGCAGATCGTGGGTCGAATAATTTTCAAATCGGGTTGTGTGATTTAACGAGTTTTTTGTTGTGATTGTCCGACCTAGTCACGTTTAATAAACGTCCGTTAGGATCAGTTGCTCTTTATGTCAAATTTACAATGATAATCAAGTGGAGAAAAATATGCAAGAACAAAAGTAGAATACTTATTGTATTTTTTGCATTTTTTTATAAATAAAGTTGAAGGGATATAGACCGTACTCTAACCCTTAAATAATAATAAAAATATATGTATTATTATTTAAATCTTATTTTTCTATTATTTAATTTAATGCTTTAAAAAGCTACAATTATAGCTATATGATGTCTTTACAGTGATTAGAATATATGGTGTTTCTGATGAAGCTTTAACCCAATCTCCGTTGAGATTACTGAAAGATCAAAGTGTCTCTGGTGAGGTTTGAACATTCAATCTCTTAGTTTTAAGAAGTGAGGGGCTAAACAGTGCCTTTGGTAAGGTTTGAAACATATTAGCGTCGCTAGTGAGACTTGGCACTCGATCTTTCTGTTGAGAGTAGTAGAGTACCAGAGTGTCTCTTGTAAGAGTTTAACACCTCACCTCTTCCATAGGAGGTGTACGACTTCTCTATGTCACACCCCGTTGTCTATGTTTCCAACTACAACAAGTTGTACGACCGTCGCTTACACAACTTGAGCTAGAGCTTATTGGTTAATAGAAGAAGATAAATAAAGTAATTTACATATTGACTAATGTGGTTAGGTTAGTAAAATTAGTAAAAATTAATCTTAATTAAATTAGGGTTAGGGAGTAAGTAAAAGAGTGGGACTCATAATAACCATTGTCATATCATTGTGGGCAAAAAATTAAGTACAAATTGACTCTCCCTAACATTACTCTAAAATTTGTGTCTATTTTTTTTAAAGTGGACAATAAGTTATCTTAATTTTCTACTAAACTTTTCATGCATTCATTCTTAATTTTCTACTTCCAGCTCGAGATAGCTCCATGCCTAATTGACATTGCCCATGATCGATCTCACTAAGTTGCCGGATTCAAAGGTTTGTCTAGCTAATTATGTTATCTAATTAGGCGTAAGTTCGTAAACTCCCATTAATTATCTCAGGCAGTAATATCACTAATTAATCATAGGCCAAAGTACAAGTTAAGTCCACTCGGAAAAAGATGAAAATAACTCGCACGTGGAAGCTAAAGTACAAGTTAAACCTCGTCGACCTTAATTTATTTTTGTAACTTTGATTTTGTGGCATGCGGTGACCGGAGAAGGAAGGGGAAGTGGTAATGGTGAGGCAGAGAGGGAGGTAATGGGGGGCGAACCGGAGTAATATCTTTTTTGTTTTTAGTTCTAAACTTGGCTGGTTTATTGCTTTGGGGTTGTTGAGAATTGAGATTAATGGTAGGTTTGTATATTTTCTTTTCTCGTGGTACAGTAAATTGAGTCAGGAAAACTGATAGACAGATAAATCTAAAATACGAAACTGAATGGAAAGATCAAAAGGGATTTGTTGGGGGCGCGCGGAGGGATTTCTTGACACATCATCGTATATACCTGGCCTATAAATAGTTCATAGACCTTCCTCCTCGATACAGAAGCTCATTCCATTCAATAAGACCTTTTATATACTATACACTGTAGACTATTTATACATAGTAATATGGCTTCTTCTCAGGTGGCAGTAGTGATGAAGAACCAAGTAAATGGGAAAGGCGAGGCTGAGATTGTTCGTCCACTAGCAAACTTTCCCCCTAGCATATGGGGTAATCTTTTCACTTCCATCTCTATAGATAATCAGGTAACCAATCCTCTCCCATCACTTGAATTTTTGTAGCGTTTTACAATACTTTCTATTAAAAGAAAGCTGACGATATATACTCCCTCTATTTACAAATTATTGTCAAGAGAGTATCAATTAACTAATCCTTGTAACCATCGAATGTGTGTCAAAAGTCAAAGCTCTTACAGTTGATTTTTGGGTCATTTCTTTTCGGGTTTCTTGATACCAAGTATGCATGCATGCATATTTTTCTGTGGGTAAGAGAATTAAATATCAAAAGTGTCCAGAACTTGGTCAATAAGGACGATATATTTAGAGGAAATGTTATGGCTCCGTTCTCATTGACGATTTAGTGACTTAGTTTATAATTTTGCTAGTTTTTTTTCCTCTTTGGTCACACCAATAAAAGCCACGTTTCCCTTTTCAGTTTACTTCAGAGAATAGTTTTTAAAGGAGATAATACTCATGCTTATAGTACCTGTAAACAGTAATTTGAAAGGTTAAGGAGATAATACTCAGCAATTTTGTGAGTCTACTCTTTAAATGAAACAATCGAAAATTGACTAATTGACTCTTTGGATGGAACGGGCTGGGAAGTAAATAATGCGCAAAATACTTGTATTATTTTGCCTACTAACTAGCCACCTAGACTAACAATATTTATTGTACTCAAAATTTGATTACAGAAAACAAATATCACAAGAGTTTCTTTTAAGGCTAAAGTATTTCATGTGTTACTGAATTCTATGTCTTTATGCAGGTTCGTGAAACATATGCAAAAGAAATCGAAAGTTTGAAAGGACAAGTACTAAACATGTTTGTTGAACGAAAACCAGAAGACATGGTGAGTTTGATCAACACCTTGGAAAGACTTGGTGTGTCGTATCACTTCGAGGAAGAAATTGAAAAGCAGTTGGAGCAAATGATTCATGATGAGGATCCTGATGCTAAATTTGAAGACTATGATCTCTTCACCACTGCTCTTTTCTTTAGGGTATTTAGACAACATGGTTACAATTTGCCTTGTGGTAAGTCCTCTGTCCCGGCCACCCATTGTAAACTCTATGACGTTGTTTAATTGTATTCGATAGTTTGAAGTTTATCTTTATTTTTTGCAGTTTAGTGTCTAAAGTTTAACGTTTACAAACTAAATTATTAAAGTGATCATGAGTGATTATGCCTTTGAAAACCAGGTGTCTTCCAAAAATACATGAATAGTGACAAACACTTCGAAGAAGCACTTATTGAAGATCCAGAGGGTATGTTGAGCTTGTATGAAGCTACACATGTGAGAACACATGGAGACGATGTTTTAGAAGAGGCTTTCACTTTCACGACCACTTATCTTGAGTCCATGGCTGCTACTTTAAGCCCTCATCTTGGTAAGCAAGTTATGCATGCCTTGAAACAATCACTCCACAAAGGTATACCAAGAGTTGAGGCAAGGCACTACATCTCTTTATACGAAGAGGACCCTTCTAAGAATGATCTTTTACTGAGCTTCGCAAAGTTGGATTTCAATTTATTGCAGATGTTACACAAGGAAGAACTGTACCATCTTTCCAGGTATGAAATTATATTAAGAAAAATACTTCCCCGTCCCTAAATTATCGTCCTCCTTTCCTTTTTCGTCCGTCCCAAAATAATTGTCCAGTTTGAAACTTACCTTTTTAGAACATCACTTTTACCACTTTACCCTTACTTTTTCACTTTACTTTAATTATGAGCCATATACACATGAGCTTTAAAGGAAACTACATATTAAACCAATATAAATAATCAAATCAATTGTTTTTTCCGCCGGGTCAACTATCAGGATTATCTACGGTCGGAGGGAGTATGTAGACAGTAGTTTGATAATCAATAGATAGAGAGGTTAACAGAATTTAATTACGGCCCAAGTTTTCAAATTTGTCAAATGGGGTCAGAACTTTAATGGCCTCAAAAAGAAGTCCATCGACTATGTTTAGTTATGCTAATAGAGGTTATAATATACCTTTTCCTCACAAGAAAATTTGGACTTCTGTTTTTTTTAATTTAGATGTTTGAACGAAAAGGTGCAAAAAATCTTAAATTACTTAGTGGCTTGGAATATGCTTAACTGTAAATAAGGGGATATAGATCAAGAAAAAGATAGATATGAATTATAGAACCCTATTTTTTTGTTTGAATCGTAGGTGGTGGGAAGAGTTGGACATTGCATCTAGACTTCCATATGCGAGGAACAGATCTGTTGAATGCTACTTATGGGCTATGACAACTTACTTTGAACCCAAGTACTCGATTGCTCGGATTATGCTTGCAAAAACCATTTGTTTGATCGGAATCACTGATGATACGTACGATGCATATGGAACGCTTGACGAACTTCAAATCTATACCGAAGCAATCGAAAGGTATAGTTGTTCCATGTCAAAGTACAACTATCAATGAAATGGTGAACGAACCATAGCACTCTTTAATAAGCGTATTCCTTATATTCTCCATGGATCTCCTTCAGTTTTTTTAATTACAAGCTATATACCGTGAAAACGCTTAAATGTATGAGTCTAATTATTCATGAAATTTGGTGGCATGATTGAAAAAATTTCAAGATGGGACGTCGGAGCCGTCAACCAGCTTCCGGAATACATGGAGATCTTATATACAGCTCACCTAAATCTTTACGAAGAAATTGAGAAGGAATTGTCAGAGCAAGGAACATCATATGGTGTCGGATATTCAATTAAAGCAGTATGACAAACATGTTATCCTTAAGTTTCATCTCTTCTTTAATTATTCTTTATCATCACTAAAAATGACTTAATTTACTCTTAATTATGAATGGTAATTTCAG
The DNA here is from genome assembly GCA_013146195.2 of Codonopsis lanceolata. Lineage (NCBI taxonomy): Eukaryota > Viridiplantae > Streptophyta > Magnoliopsida > Asterales > Campanulaceae > Codonopsis > Codonopsis lanceolata. The sequence continues at coordinate 8,570,368 of CM028383.1, read as the reverse complement.
TTAAAAGACATGGTTAGATGTTATCACACCGAGGCGAAGTGGTGTCATGCAAAGTTTGTGCCTTTGTTTGATGACTATATGCGCAATGCCTTAGGTAGTGCTGCTAACATCTTACTTGCTACTTCATCATTCATGGGCATGGGAGAAGTTGCTACTATTCAAGGATATGATTGGGCTCAATCATCGCCTAAATCTCTGGTAGCTTCCAACACTATTGCACGGCTCATGAATGACATTATGAGCCACGACGTACGTATAATATCCTTACCTGCAGTTAAGTATGTTTTTTTATAAAAGAGTATTATTGTGATGTGTTCATATGTGTGATGTCGATTTTTAGGAGCAAGAAAGGAGACATGTGGCTACGGGGATCGAGTGTTATACGAATGAGTATGGAGTTTCAAAGGAAGAGGCGATTGCCGAGTTTTATAAAAGGATTGAAAGTGCATGGAAGGACATCAATGAGGAATGCCTGAAACCGACCCCAGTAGCAATGCCTCTCCTCTTGAGAGTTCTCAATCTTACACGGATTTTAGATGTTGTTTACAAGCATACAGATGGCTTTACTCATCCTGAAATAGTGCTCAAGCATCATGTCATCACATTGTTTGTCGAGGCCATACCTATATAACTAGCGCATATCTTCACTTGTAATATTGTGTGGGCGTGTGCAATTTCATTTGCTTTTCTATATGCCTTTGTTTGATTTTGTCCTTCAAGTGTGTGGGCTTTGACATGAATAATTGTAATAAGGGGTTTATTGTGGGTTCAAGGAACACGTAGTCTAGTCAAAGACCATTTTCTATTTCAAAACTTTGTTGTTGTTGTTATCTTAAGCTAATAAAAGATGTAAGATTTATGTGTTCATTGTTTTCACTTAACTATATCATCTTTCCATCTTATTGTTTTTCACTCAAACTCAATTTATTTCTAATTACACCAAGTTCAAGTTATGCATTCAATAACTTAGAGCTTTATATTTGTTTATCATCGACTCTTTCGTTCGCAACCTAAAATATAGTTGAAGCTTAATTTGAGCTATGTCAAAGGATGACAAAGCGTAACCATCTAAACTTAGAATCTCATGTTCAAGCATGGCTCCTAGCTCATCTTGTTGGAAAAATTGTCTTTAAAGAATGAAATTGTGCAATTTTGTGGTACGAATTTTTTCTCATATCGTTTGTGTAATGAGAAGGGTAATTGTGGAATCATGTTCTACTCCGTGAGAACATCAAAATAATATATTTATTTATCCAATTTGGTGTTTGGACCAGTTAGCCTTATATTTGACCAAATTTTCCTGTTCAGACCAACCCACGTTTTGTTAATTATTTCTTTGTTTTTGTAACTCCAACACTTTATGGGTTGTTATTACAAGCTTTAATGAGATATATTATTTGCCTATTAATGATGGATTTATTTCATTATCGATGTGGTTATTAAATCAGTCTCTTGTCTACTCCTATAAAAGGAGATGATATACACAATTGAAAAACACGATTAAAAGACAATCTCCATTTTTCCTCTGCATTCTGCAAATCGTTGAGCGAAATTCTTTGGCCTCATGTTTTCTTTTGGTGATAGAGTCAGGCACAAATACAGTTCGACGGAATCCTTAGTGCTAAAGGTTTCTCTGGTATCTCTGTTGTATCTTGGGAGACAGACGTCCAATCGAGCTTCCAAGCACAGACGGGAAGCGACGAATTTGTTTTAAGGAAACTGTGTGTGACACAGGCCTCGGACCAGTAGACTTCGTTTCGCAAACTTTCCACCAGACTAGAACAAAGACTTCCAACAGCGAGACTTAGCCAGACTACTAGCGACTTGTCCTTAAACTACTACTACTGAGACTTAATTAGACCTACATCAGTAATCTTTCCATTTTTCAATTCTATATTTTGACATTATATATTGTTTTTCCCTGTATCATTCTCTAACACATCTTTCAATTGGTATCAGAGCCAACTCTTGACGTAGAAAGAGAAGGTCATTTCTGATTGTAGTCATGATGAATTATGGGTATATCAAGGTTCCTAGTCTTGATGGTATCAATTACAATAGTTGGAAAAATCTTATGTGTATGTATATCAAATCAATTGATTTACGTGCTTGAGATGTTGTTCTTAAGGGTTGGTCAACCCCTTTAGATACTAAATGATTGTTACCCTTACCTGAAAAGGATTGGTCAAGAGAAGATCGTGTTCTTGACAACTTTAATGATAAAGCTAGAAGAGTTATTTGTAAATTTCTTGAAATTTCTATGTTCAGATTAATTACCAATTTCACTTCTGCCAAGGATACATGGGATGCTATTCAAAGTCATTGTGAAGGCCCTGAAAGTGTGAGGCGAACTAAGCGTATTAGACTTCAAGCCAAATTTGAAAAATTGAGAATGAAAGAAAATAAGAGTATTACTTCTTATAGTATTAAAATTATTGATCTATCCAAAGATTTACAATCCTTAGGAGGTGAAGTCTCCAATGAAAGGACGGTAAATTTTTTTTGAGGTCTCTTCCTGAAAAATTCAATCTTAAAATATCTGAGTTGGAATTTTTTTTGAAAATATCTTCGATTTCTTTGGATTTTCTCATTCATAGTCTTAAAGATTTTGAATCCTACCTTTCCCAACAACTTAATATTTCAAAAGGAATAGATGTCCTAGAAGCTTAGACTAACAAGGATGAAGAGCTTGTTAATACTTGCAATGTTATGAGAAAGATGGAATTGAATAAGGATATTGATGCATTAATCATTCAAAATTTTGAAAAATTAACATCTTAACAAGAAGAAGTGTAACCTTCAAGAAGAACTCAAGACCCTCAATCCAAACGTAAGTGTTCCTCATCTATGGTGGAAGATATTCAAGATCTTAGTAGTCCTTCTACTAATGAAAGCAAAGGTAAACCACTATGATATCATGTAAAGAGAACCTTATAATGTTTTTGTTCAAAATGATAAATTCCTCAAAAGGAAAATACAAGTTTAAATGCCACTAGTAGTGTTGATAAGGAGAATGAAGCTACATTAAAAATTGTTCATAATTGCTTCTCTACAAGTAATAATTCTTTGCTGTCAAATCCTCATTTTGATTTACAAGAAACCGTTTTACCAAAATCATTGGATTGCCCTTTCAAAAAGAAGTTTTCTAAACACACCGTTTTCAAAGATTAAAAAAAAAAATTGAACAACAAGGTTCTCAAATAATTCTAAAAATTATTGATATTTATTCTGAATAATAATTGGTTGTTTAAAGTCCATAACAGTTTCTGGTACAATTTTTGGCATAAAGAAAAATTTTCAAGTTTAATGAAGTCTTCAATGAAATGTCATTGGAAACCTCATCTATATGTTTCTACCAAAACTGTTTGGAATACTGCCTCTTCTGCCTCGATTTTTGGTTTCACTAACAATACAGGTACTGAACATATCTTTTAGAAAAGGATATCAAGAAATACAAGGTCTGAATACATTGATAAAAAAACAAGATATAAACTAACTTGTGAAATTTTTTACAATAATAGGAGTTATTGGAAGGTAAGTATGATTGAAGAAAGTATTTCAATACACTTTGCTACTATTGATCATTGCTTTAATCTGAGCTTAGTTAAACTCATGCCTATGAAAATCTACATTATGCATATTTTATCTAATCTTGTCCATGAAAGTTCTTATTAGATATAAACTCAGATTTTGTACCTTCTATAAATTCAATCATAAAAAAATTGTATGTTTTGAAACATTTGAAACTTTATAGTTTTATGATCATGATGTCATTAAAAATAATTTGAAAGTCATACTTAAGGTTTTAAACAACCCTATACACTTACATGTGAGAAAAGAAAAAACACATAATACCTATCATAGTCTAAATTGTGACCATAGACCTCGTATAAAAGTTTTACTATATGAAAATATTACTCATAAGGAAAAACAATCATTGTGATATTTTGTGTGGAATAATTTGTTAGGTAAGTTTGATTACAACAATGTCGAACGCAAAAATCCTAGATATATTGTAGAATCGTGCACAACGCACTTCCTACAAGAATTATTCGACCCTTATCGATGCCCAGGGTTACACGAATATTCTTGTGGGATAAGACTACAAGTTCCCTCCTATTTCTGGCACTGAAAACAAGAGATTACTGTTGGAGTTTTTCTGTGAATTTTTGTCACCCAAAAACGAAGATGATGGAACTAATATATAGTTTATATGTTTCCATTTGCAAATAATCAAAAATCCTTTCAAACTGTTGTAATCTTTGGAACAGTCACGTTGCGTCCCCGAACCTACCTGGGACCACGTTGCGTCCCGAACCCTAAACCGGGCGCCGCCTGGACTGGACTTCGAGGCGGCGAGACCCCGTAAAGGTTATTCGTTGCGAGAACAATAAGTCGAAAGGAAACATAACGCTTTGATTATTTAGCACCCGTAAGCTCTTGAAACTTATGTGAATGTGCACTCCGCACCCCCCAAATTCACAGTGTAGTATTCCCGAGCTCACCCATCTTCGAAACATAACCCCGATTATACCAAATGACCAATGATTTTACTTAAATCATCAACAATCCTCCCCCATTTAAGTATAATCCTTGGTTTAGTCAAAACTGACAAATATAACAACTTATGCATTAATGGCAATGTCACGAAGATTGAATTACCACCTTAGTAATATTACACATTTCAAATATTCGAGTATCAGGGTGTGTCTAAGCATTGAACCCTTTTACATATTTTGAATACATGAAGATAATATACACATAAGTTAAAATAACTCCAAAAGTTTATATCGACACTAATTATACATGCCTTGTGTCCATATCCATTCATGAGCATATAGAAAGCCAACTCTGAACTTCCTTGAAGCAGCCTAACTTCATGCTCATATAGGTGAATCTTTCATTGTGCACCTGCAATTGCACTATATCAAAAGATTTATTAAGAAGAAAACTTTCAACCTAACCATGCAGGTAAAAGCACATACCTTTGGGAAAATATCATGTGCGTAAATCTAAGACAATAGGCCTTCCACATTGAATTCTGCCTCTAACATTGTATTAGAGGGGAATTGGGTATCCTATCACCAAAGATTCATGCGGGTTTAAGACCCATCCCAATAGCTGATTTGAGAACCATGTCTCTAGCCAACCCTTTGGTCAAATGATCGACTAAATTATGTTGAGATCTCACAAACACAACCGAAATCACCCCATGAGTAATCAACTCACGTATCACGCTATGTCTAACGCCTAGGTGTCGCGACTTCCCATTATATACTTGACTATAAGCCTTAGCCAAAGTCGATGCAGTATCACAATGGATAGAAATGGGTGAAATTGGTTTTGGCCATAATGGAATTTCATAGATCAAATTCCTAAGCCACTCCGCCTCTTTTCCGGCTGCTGCCAAGGCAATGAATTCCAACTCCATGGTCGAGCTAGAAATACACGTTTGCTTTTTGGAAGCCCATGAGATGGCACCTCCCCCAAGCAAAAACACCCAACCACTAGTAGAAGAATGATCTTCTACATTGGTTATCCAACTAGCATCTGAGTATCCCTCTAATACTGAAGGATGCCCCATATAGGACAAACCATAGTCCTTGGTTGACTTAAGATATCTTAGCACACGATTTACCGCACGCCAATGATGACCACCCGGGTTACTCGTATACCTGCTTAATTTGCCCACCGCATAAGCAATATCTGGTCTTGTACTAGTCATAGCGTACATCAAACATCCTATCACCCGAGAATACTCAAGCTGTGATATCGGATTACCTGTATTAGGCATAAGCTTCTCATTAGGATCCATGAGAGAATTTGTTGGAGTTGAATTCATACAATTGAACTTCTTTAACACTTTCTCAATGTAATGAGATTGTGTCAAAGAAATTCCACTGTTACTCCGCTTGATTTTTATTCCAAGAAACACATCCGCCTCCCCCATGTCTTTCATGGCGAATTTTGATGATAAAAATGCTTTACAAAGGTCAACTTGATTTTGGTTAGTACCGAAAATCAACATATCATCAACGTACAAGCAAATTATAACACCATTACCGGTATTATCAAACTTGCTATATACACACTTGTCGGATTGGTTAAGCTTAAAACCACTAGACAAGACAACCTCATCAAACTTATGATGCCATTGTTTAGGAGCTTGTTTGAGCCCGTACAATGATTTAACAAGCTTACATAGCTTATGCTCATTTCCTGCCATAATGAAACCTTCCGGTTGTTTCATATATATTTCCTCTTCCAAGTCTCCATTTAAGAACGCAGCCTTGACATCCATTTGATGGATCACAAGATTGTTAATTGCAGCCAAGGTAATCAATAACCTAATGGTGGAGATACGAGCAACCGGTGCATAAGTATCGAAATAGTCAATACCTTCTTTTTGTCTAAAGCCTTGGATGACCAATCGGGCTTTATATTTGTCGACTGTACCATCAACTTTCATCTTCCTTTTGAAGATCCACTTGCAACCCAAAGGTTTACAACCACGTGGAAGATCCGTAAGGATCCATGTGTCATTACCCATAATGGAATCCATATCATCATTAATGGCTTCCTTCCAAAATGAGACATCTTGAGACTCCATAGCCTTTTTGTAAGTCCTTGGATCCTCATCAATATTATAACAATATGAGTATTGGAATTCTACCTCATCTCTTGTCCCTTCCACCAAATAGGTTTGGAAGTCGGGTCCAAAAGACTTTGGTTTGCTAGCCCTTTTGCTCCTACGGAGCTCTAGTGGCTCATTTTGAGATGTAATATTCTCATTAATCTCTTTTCCAACAGTAGTGGGGTTCATATCCTTTGGCCTAGGTTTGGAAGAAAACCTAGTTTCATCAAAGATAGCATCCCTTGACTCGATAACAGTGTGAACTGCTACTGAATCATTAGGCTCAATGACATAAAACCTATAGGCTTTGGAATGCATAGCATATCCAATAAAGATACAGTCAATGCCTCTTTCACCCAAGGTTTTAATCTTGGGTGCGGGTAGTCTTACGACCGCCCTACATCCCCAAACTCGCAGATATCCCAAGTTTTGTTTCCTTTTATGCCAAAGTTCATAAGGGGTAATAGGATTCCGTTTGTTGGGAATCCTATTTAGTAAATAACAAGCTGTTAACATGGCTTCTCCCTAAAAATCCTCACTTAAACCCGAGTAAGATAACATTGAATTAATCATCTCTTTAAGAGTACGATTCTTCCTCTCAGCTATGTCATTTTGTTGTGGCGTATAAGGAGCTGTGACCTCATGTATAATGCCACAAGACCCATAATAAGATGGATCATAATATTCACCATCTCTATCGGTACGTATCTTCTTAATATTTGAAGATAATTGAAGTTCAACCTCATTTTTATAGATAATAAATTTGTCCATTGCCTCATCTTTAGTGTGGAGTAAAAACACATAGCAAAAACGAGTACAATCATCTATAAATGTTACCACATACTTCTTATTACCTAAAGATGGTGTGGAATACAAATCACAAAGGTCACTATGAATAAGTTCTAGGATTGAAGAAGATCTATCAATATTGCGAAAAGGTTGTCTAACAATCTTAGTCAACAAACAAGTATTACATTTATTTATATTCATGTTAAAGGATGGAATAAGCTCATTCTTTGACATTAACAACATACGTTTATAGTGAACATGACCTAAACGAGCATGCCACAAAACTGAAGTATCAATTTCAGAACATGCCATAATATTGTTTACAACATCATGCTTTATATTTAACATAAACATGCCATTACATAGATATCCAAATCCTATAAATGCACCACACTTGCTTAAAATAAATTTGTTCGACTCATAAACTTGTTTAAAACCATCCCTACATAGCAAACTTCCAGAAACTAAGTTTTTACGAATACATGGCACATGTAATACATTCTTTAACATAATACTTTTTCTGGAACTAAAATTTAATGTAACAGTTCCTTGGCCAACAATTGCTGCTTTTGACTCGTTTCCCATAAAGAGTATGGATCCATCATTCACTGGTTCATACTTTTCAAACCAGCTACGATCTTTGCATACATGTCTTGTTCCACCCGAGTCTATCCACCATGTACCATCATCATCCTGCACATAAAATGCCTCAGAAATAAATGGTACATAATTCACATCAAAATTAATACCACAAGTTAAATTCTGACCTTGATGTGTAGGCGGACCTTGGTCCTTAGACCCCTGCCCAGAACTGTTATTGTATGCTCCTTTATTCTTGCTCCTTTTCATTCGGCAATCAACCTTGAAATGCCCACTTTTACCGCAAATCCAACATGCACCCTTAGGTTTCATGGCAGTATCATTGCCAGTGTTGCCTAAGGTTCGTTTCTAGCCCCTGCCTTTATTCTTAGAAGAGCCTTCACCGGCGTCCACCATTTTTTGGCCCTTGCCTTTGTTCTTAAAAGAGCCCTTAGTCGCTTCCACCATATTGATGGAAGTCGAGTCCATAGCCTCTTTTCCCTTGGACTTGCCGCCCTCCTGCAACCTTAGAGATTCCTCTATGCGCAAATGACTACCTGTAGACACCCCAATTTCGTACCCCAGATATGTGACATAACATAAAATATCAAGAACTGTTAAAACATTAACAAATGTCAAGTTATAGGGTCAAAAATGCAAAAGGACGAAGCAGGATGCACAAAAGGACAAACTGCAGGGACTAAAGTGTCAAAAAAGGAGATAGTTTGAGGTTTAGGCACAACCTACCAAAGGTTTGGGCATGGCGCCCAAACCTTCATAGGGGAGCGCCCAAACCTTCTCCCAAGCCACTGTTCATCAATTCATTTGCCGCATTTCACAAATCGTTCAGCGCGGTGTACCACCATCCGATGCGCGAAGAAGAAAATTTAATTACGGCGATGTCCCAGCTCCAGCCTATAAATAGAGGCATCCGGCTCCTTCATTCAACACACAATTCATTCGTAAAATTTCTCTGCGTTCTCGTTACGCTGAAGAAATAAATACCGAGAGATCACCTCCAAAGCCTCGAAACCCTGCCAAACCTCCGCCAAACACAAATCCAACCGGTAGAAGTGTACCTTAGCCCCCCAGCTAGGTATCCACCCCTTTTCCCCGGTCCAAAAATCGTGGATAAGAGCGGTTGCTGCCCGATTTAAAAGGCGAAATAGCCGCGTAACTCGCCCAAATTGATCTTTTCGATCAAACAAACAACCAAAAACAAACAGTTACCCTGCCCCGATCCCGAGGCCGAAAAGTAACTTTCAGAGCAGTCACGCTGCCCAAATTCACACAACACACAACTTCAACCAGACCAGACCAGAAAAAAAAAAGACTCTCTCTCCCCGAGGGACAGAGCGAGCACACCCCTACGCCGTTTGTAAGTTTTATTGTTAAAGTCTTTTATTTCCATGTAATAGTATTATTTCCAGTCCGGCCCAATGTAGTCATTTAAGCAGTTATGCTGCCCGGATTTAATTAAGAAATAGTACTAAATGTAGCCGTTATTATGGCAAAATGTTTTTAGATAGATTTGTAATTATTTACTTCATTTATTCAATAAAGTCTTTATTTGTAATAGTATTATTTCGGTCAGGTTCAATATCAATATATAAGCGATTATCTTTGCCCGGATTTTGTTAGGAAATAATACTAAATGTAGCCGTTATTATGGCCAAATATTTCCAAGTATATTTGTAATTGTTTGCAAAAGAGTCTGTTTCAAGTCCGTAAATAATATAGATGTAACGGATGTATTTGTAGGCAGTTAATGCTTTATTTATCTGTTTAATAAATATAACAAAAAGCATACTTTAGCCAAAAACCGTTTTGAGACCGAAAGGGCGAGTTGGGTGCCTAGCACCTTCCCAACTCGTAACTTAGCCTCCGAACCCGTTTTCTTCATCTCTGGTTTTCTTTTTTTGGTTTTGCTTTATTTTTGCCTTAAAATAAAGATGGCGACTCTAAAAACATTTTGGATCCGGTGGGGCCTCGCAACATCTTTCTTTGCACTTTCATGCGTTCTCCCTAAACAAGGGAGAATGGGAATGGAAAGGTGATGTATTCCTATGTCCTGGTATCCCCTAAACAAGGGATAACTTGACGTAGAAAACCCAAAGCACTCATAGTGATCCGAAATAGGCCATAAGGCTATTTTCATAAAATCCATAGTAAGGCGGCGCAACATCTTTCTTTGCACTTTCACGTTCTCCCCTAAACAAGGGAGGATGGGAATGGAAAGGTGATGTTTTCCTATATTCTGGTATCCCCTAAAAAGGAGATAACTTGACATAGAAAATCCAAAGCTCCCATATTAGATCAAAAATCCACTAAAGGCAACCGAGGCGCATTCCAACGCGCTATTCGACAGCACTCCTCCCGCACTTTTGATTTCGATCTCCCCTAAACAAGGGAGGCTGGAACGGGAGCAGTGGATGTCACCGCATCCGCACGGACGCGCACCCGTATCCAAGGGCGAGCGGGGCGCGGGAGCACCTTTCCCGGGAACCCACACTACCGAGTTGAACCAGAGTCAACTCTTCCTTCTTATGCTTAAGCATATGTTTGCAGTCTTTCCAGGATGGGGGCAATTTATCTATAATGCTGGACACTGAAATAGACTCATCTATTTCCATCTTATGTTGAGCAAATTGACCCAAAATACGAAGCAGTTCATTGTATTGTTCCATTACCGGTCTAGAATCTACCATCTTATAATTCATAAAGTTTCCAACTAAGAATTTCTTACTAGAGGCATCTTCATCCATATACTTAGACTCTAGGGAATTCCATAGTTCCTTGGCAGACTCAACATTTTGGTAAATATCAAATAGAGAATCAGGCATACCGTTAAGAATGTGGCCTCTACAGATGTAGTCATCATTCTCCCATTTACTCCTCTTCCGCAGATCTTCCACAGTCCCATCATCCGGCGCCTCTGGCATAGGAGTGCTCAACACATATACCACCTTCAACGTCGTCAACAGAAAATGCATCTTCTTCTGCCACCGACGAAAATCAACCCCTTCAAACTTCTCCAGTTTCCCGAAATTTGTAGTCATTTCTTTCACACTCGACATTGTACAACAATAGATAATTCTTGCAGATTGTTAGGTAAGTTTGATTACAACAATGTCGAACGCAAAAATCCTAGATATATTGTAGAATCGTGCACAACGCACTTTCCTGCAAGAATTATTCGACCCTTATCGATGCCCAGGGTTACACGAATATTCTTGTGGGATAAGACTACAAGTTCCCTCCTATTTCTGGCACTGAAAACGGGAGATTACTGTTGGAGTTTTCCTGTGAATTTTTGTCACCCAAAAACGAAGATGATGGAACTAATATATAGTTTATATGTGTCCATTTGCAAATAATCAAAAATCCTTTCAAACTGTTGTAACCTTTGGAACAGTCACGTTGCGCCCCCGTTGCGTCCCCGAACCTATCGGGGACCACGTTGCGTCCCCGATCGAACCCCTAAACCAGGGCACTTCGCCCCTGGACCCAGACTCGCTGACCGGGCAGCGAGACCCCCGCAAAGGTTATTCGTTGCGAGAACAATAAGTCGAAAGGAAACATAACGCTTTGATTATTTAGCACCCGTAAGCTCGTGAAACTTATGTGAATGTACACTCCGCACCCCCAAATTTACAGTGTAGTATTCCCGAGCTCACCCATCTTCGAAACATAACCCCGATTATACCAAATGACCAATGATTTTACTTAAATCATCAACATAATTTCTCTAACCATGTTGTCTATAATATTTTATCTTGTTTATTACATATATTAGATAAAGATGGCAATTATGTTGTTATGTTAAATATTAAAAATAAAACTAGTATGTATAATAGAAATCATTTATTAAATAAATTTAATTCTTATATTCTTCTTAGATCTTTGAGGATTTATGAATTACACTATGACACATGGGATATTTGGGATGATGGTCACTGGACGTATATATCAAAATTTAATTATGATTCTAAATACAATCTATATGACATTAGATTGATCTTCACTCAAGATTTATTTGAGAAAAATATTTTTCCCAATGTATACATTGCACTTGATTATCTTATGATTTACTTAGCTACAAATACATGGGTGAACATGATTGTTTACATTCTACGTAAACCTCCTGAATTGTGCATTGTTTGAGCATGTCACACATTGTGGTTACATTGGTAATCACATGTATATGTAATTATGTCTTTTTATTTATTTTTTGCTTTGTTTATTTTAGGTATATCCTCTCTCTTTATTAACTTTCATTGCTCGACTGTTTTCCTACACAATGATTTTTTGAATGTCATTTCTAAAGAAACTAAGCTTCAAAACTACTTAAGAATTGATTTTTCTGAAATGGCAATAGCTTGCTCTTAATGTTTCCTACAAAAAGTTTATAACTCAATTGGTGTTGTTTATATCATTTAAAGGAAAGAGCTACCTTTCAATTTTATAAAAATTATCAAGCCGGTTCACATTAAAAAAAAATCAGCCTTTGATCATCAATAGTATCTCATTGGTTTTGATCATCTATGAAAGAACAAAAGTAGCTAGGATTCTCCAAACTACCAATGCAGTATCCAATGTAGCTTGTGAAGAAGCTACAATGGAAGTCACAATGGTCAGAAAAATTAAAACAGCGGAAGACTTTAATAATATAGCACGAATTAAACACAAAAGTTTACCAAACAATCTACAAGCCTATACTTGTAGATCTAGCCTCATGGCCAAAAAGATTTCTGTTGGTCCCAAAAGGCACAGTAATAAGCTAGAGGGGAGGGGGTTGAATAGCTTATTAGACACTTAAAATTTTCTTAAGTTCGTTCCTAAAACAAGCACTTGCAATCTATCAAAGAGATTGAAGTAGTGGAAATCTTGTAAGGGAAACAGTTTAAGTCTACCGATAAAGGATTATCGGTAGTCCTGACTGAAAACTCAAGTCTGCTGTTTTGAAGATAAGTAAAGGAAATAAGAAACGGTAAGGAAAGAACACAAGTGTTTGAGATGGTTCACACTTTAAAGAGTGCTACGTCCACCACCAAGGCAGTCAACCTTGGATTTAAAATGTGCACTATGTTTTCCAGTAGTTCTATTACAAAATGGATCGTGTACAAAATATTTGACTAGTGTTTGGCGGTTTGGGAAATGAATATCTAGATAAACAAGATATTCAATTCGTGCAGAAGAATAGTTTAAAGAAGACAACAAAGAGAAGCTTAAAATAAATGTTGAAGTAGATCTTCTTGTTGTTGTCGAGGACTTCTTGATCAGTTAATGATCTCTTGAATGCACTGAGTATAAAGACTTATAGTTGTAGAATTTCAGAGCATTTCAGGACGGACAGTGTTATTTTCTTCAGTCTTTAATGGAAGTATTTATAGCAGGAGCATTTCAGAGATCCGTTGGAGAAGACGAAGAGTAACAGCTCTATTAGATTGAATGCATTAAATGCATGGAGATGTCTTGTAGAATTCGTCCTCACCGATACTGAACAGGGAGTGGTGCAGAGTTGTTTGCAGGAGTTGGTAGCCGAATAATCAGAATATCAGACCTGCAAGTGTCAAATTGTTCCATCTGCTTTTGTCACTGTTCAGAGGGTGAAAAAGTCTTCCAGCTTTTTGGAAAGCAGTTTTAAGCGTCTCTGAGAAGTTTGAGGATATTTTAATTCAAATTTGAAATGGTAGAAGACAATTTTGAATTATCCCACAAAGATTTGGTAGACATGACACGTCATGCATTGAGCGTCTGTAGACAAAGTCTACCGCTGGAGCAATACTGACGTCTTCAGCTGAAGGTAGGTTGAAGTCTTCCGCTGAACCAATGAAGCCTTATAAACTATCCTATAGCAATGTTTTATACATAGTTGCCACGCTAAATGATACGCAGCCCAATTAGCCACTATAGTATAAAACAGATGTAATGTATGAACAGATGTGAATCAAAATATAATTGAGAAACAACAATTTCACTAAAAAGGATGAATTGTTTTACAAAAACTATGTGAAATCGCCAAACAAAATACTCTCACAAGACAACAAGTCTTGGAGAGCAAAAAGCCCACAGAAAAACAGGTACATCAAACGTGGGAAGAAACAAACAGCTTCCTAAAATCAGCTAGGAAGACAAAACAGTTCCAGTAGTTTTCAATGTAGCTTCTGATGTAGCTGCATTGGAAGCTACATTCAAATTCTGCACAATTCTGGAAACTGAAACAACTTCTGAAACTCTTAAAAAATCTCAGCCTTCTGAAATCTCTCTCTATTCGTGTGTTTTGCCTCTGCCCCAAGTCCTCTATTTATATGTGAAGGAGACCTACAAAAAAGGAAGCAAACTCCAGCAAGGAAAAGGATTAGAGTTAGGAACTAAATACACTTACCATAAACCCTAGATTTTATTATCATATGGAGAATGATTCTAGAGACACGGTTTTAGGAAGGATCTTTGACTAGATTTGGCTATCAAAATAACTCCTAAACTTTAGGACCAAGAAAACAAAAAATCTTTAGGAATATTTTGTTTCCAAAAATGCAACCAAAAATCCTTAGGAATATTTTGTTTCAAAAATGACTCCTAAACTTTAGGACCAAGAAAAACCAAAATCTAATTAAAGATTTTGTTTCCAAAAAATGCCTAAACTTAGGGACCAAGAAAGGAGAAACAAAACCAAAATAGACCATGCCTATTTTACCTTTACAATTTCCCCCTTTGTTGAGACTTTCTGGTCAAATCAAATGACAAGTGTTTTAAACGACACCAATCAAACCATCTAACCTACATTGGTTAGAAATTCACATCTCCCCCTGAATTTGTGCAAGGTATAAAATCAAAAATCATTACTAAGCACAAATCAGAATATACCAATGATGCAATCACATGCATACAAAACAAACAGTTTACGAGATTCATCACCATCACCAGAAACACTTGATCTCTCTCCCCCTATTTGACCGAAAAAGGAAGAGGGATAAACCATCTTATAGGAATTCTCAAAAAATCCAAGATTTTGAAAAACACAATTAAGTGTTCACCATGATTTGATCACACCACTAGCAATAACTAAGCACATCATATCCAAATTCAAAACCTCTTAGTTCCACACAAAAATTAGACAACCACTAAATATTTTTCAACATGGAGATTTTTGGAAATTGATTTGCACAATTTATTTTAGGACACGATTTCACCAAGCTGATATCCTTACCAACAATGCATGTCCTAAAATTTTATGCCTAAAATCATGATAACTAAAAGCTAGGCAAAAGAATAAAAAATGCAATCACACACAAGTGATAAAGACTAGATCAAAGGATGTAGTTCCTAATGTAGTTGCATTGAGAGGTGCATTCATCAATAATAAAATGTGTGCACTTTTTGCATCTTTTGTTTTCTCAACCAGATTTCTCTCCCAAGATCATAAATTTTTCATTAAAAAAAATCTATAGGTACTTTATTTCCCTAGGAATATAGCTCTACTTTATTTCAAGCTATAAAAACATGCCACTTGGAACCTTTCACACTATTTACCAAGGGAAGCCACTTTGCTTTTGATCAACCCATGAAATCCAAGGATTCATAGTCCCAAAAGAAAATTGCCACAAACCTTGTTCATATGTAGCTCTTTTCCGTTAGGTAGCTTTCACACTTTTTCTTTCAAGGGTATCCAATTTTCTCAAGATCAACCTAAGAGAACCTAAGTTCCATAGTACCAAGATAAAGTGCTACAACCCTTGTTTTTAAAGGTAGCTCTTTCCTTTGTGGACTTCAAACATACTTAAGAACTGGGAGAGACAGTGAGAATCATAAACAAAAAAAAAATCACAATTGATTTTGAATGCAATTCCCAAGCAACCATAAGAGGCACATGTATGTGAAACAATGATCTAGAGTGCCCTCTAAAGACAAAATGCAATCATGCCTAATTTTTTTAAAAAACTAAGTATAAAATCATATGGCACACAAAACACAAGAGATTTCCAAAGATTGAAATATCTCTCAAAATCAAGACACTTGGCAAATATATCAGCAAGATGATTTTTAGCCCCAACATGTTCAATGCAAACAATTCCTTGTTCAACCAAGTCTCTAATAAAGTGGTGTCTTAAATTAATGTGTTTTGTTCGAGAATGATGAACTAGATTTTTGTGCTAAACAAATTGCATTGGTGTTATCAAAATACAAGGTTAACACATCAATGTGTAGCCCATAATCTTTGATCATTTGGAGCATCCATAAAAGTTGTAAGGCTTCTCTCAAAAACATTTTGATACACACGCTAATTTGTCAGAATCAACCTTACCTCTTCTCCTTGTGTATAGGCCATCATGAATATTACCTATCACTTGATAGATTGAATGGTTTTTCTATATGCGGCTGGGAATGTCATGGCTGCGATCAGTCAAATTGGACTGAGTTTCAGGCTGTTCAGGATCTGTTTCTGTATCTGGCAGGTTTCTGACCAATGTAGCTTCTGATGTAGCTACATCCGGAGCTACATTGTGAGCTATATCATGAATCTCATTCTCTGAACTTCCCAAAGACTTGCGGGTTCAGAACCTCAGGGCGAGGCGGTGTCTACAGTGCTCGAAGATTGTGCAGGAAATTCATGATCTCCAAAGTCAGGTAGACCTGAAACATCATCCTCAATGGTTTTGTGGCCAATATTAGTTATAGTGGGAGCAGATTCATCATTGAACCACTTAGCACCAGGACATATATATCAAAGGGTTCACAGTACTTGAATCTTGCATTCCTGTAACTACCTTTGGGAACCCACATCTTTTTAAAGGTTTTAGGTTGCTGTTTCTGTGAATGTACCTTCTGATGTAGCTTCGAATGTAGCTTCCAATGTTGCTGCATTGGTTGCTGCATTCGATGCTGCATCTGATTACGAACCAAGAAGGCATGTCTTACCTCTTCCTCACAGACAACCTTTTTAAGAAAACAAAATGACTGAATATGACCAGGCTTATGACAAAAATGACACACAAAATTTGTCTTTCTTAATTTGGGTTTTTCAAAGAAGTTTGGATTTTGAAAATTTTGTGTGGGCTGCTTAGGTTCAGAGGTACCTTCACCTTCTCTAACAAACATTTTTGGTATAAAACCAATTCCAGTCTTACCAGACTTACCTGAATTCAACATCTCATCCATTTTTTGGTATAAAACCAATGCCTGGCAATCATGGCATAGTAAACTAATGCTGAGAAGCTTCATCGAAGTTGCAATGGGGATTTTAAAAAATGATCAAGTCAAAGATGATTTGGTCATTTATAGCCTCACTTAAAAAAAAAAACTCTTTTATTGTCTGGTTTATTGATAAACCAGTAAAAATGCACCCCACAACATCTGAAATCGCTGGTTTATCAAGTGGTTGACAGATAAACCAGTTGTCGACCAAGTAGTTTACATTGATTTATTGATAAACCAGTGTAAACTACTTGTTCAACAACTGGTTTATCAATAAACCAGTGTAAACCACTTGGTCGACAACTGGTTTATCAGGTCGACCAGTAGTCGACCAAGTGGTTTATGGTCAAAGGCCATATATGTTCATCAACCGAGTCAAATAGCCATATTTGACTAATGCCACAAGTTTACAACCTCACCTACTCCAATCCGCCCACTTGTATTGTCTTGTTGACAGTTCCAATTTCATTGACGCTTTGGATTTAGAATAGATCGAAGTTTGCGAAACTAAATTTGTTCTCTCAATAAACTTGACTTGGTTGATAAAAAATAGCTGCGTAAGTTAAGCCTATCAATGGATCTGATAAAAATATATCTGAATTAGATTCAAAATCTTTTATTGTCAATATGATTTGATCCACTAATTAACCCGACGGGTCAAATGTTGAGTCGATATAATATCCAACTAGAGCTAGTCCATTCCCAAATTATAAAAAGTATATATATATATAAACTAAAGAACTAGAGATTGATTGGATCAAGAATAATGAGAATATGAAATGATGCCGAAAGAGGGAAGACTAGTGTATAATTGTCTATACTATATATTTATGTATAATAATAAATAAGCTATCTTCAAATAAGATCGAGTTTTTAACGGATCAGATATAGCTAAATGATTCGTATCCGATTGAAATCATTGTTGTTTTCCTTTGGTACCGCTAACAAATTTACAAGGGCTGAAAAATAAAATAATTGGTTATTTATCATTTGCTCTTCTGAGAGGAATGTTTGGAAGTACGTAATCATCACATCATATTTCAAGGATCGTAAAATCATGTGCAATAGTTAGTTTTCTTTTTCTTTTTTTAAAAAAAAGATCGTTTCTTTTCAAAAAGAAATGATCATGAAAAAAAATGAACAAATAAAAAGAATTTTCTTCTCTCTAAACAAAAAGGAAAAAAAAAATCTCTATTCTTTCAAATTGAAAAATAAAAAAAAATTAGCAAAATGAAAATATCTCTGATAGAGTTGAACTACGATGACCTGAGCTTCGAAATGAGGACCGTAGGAAACCTTTAGGTTCGGTCAAATGCTTTAATTTACTCAAAAAAAGAGGTTTTTCTATGTGTTTTCTTTTTGTTTTCCAAAATATGTGAAGACAAGACAAAACCCCCTCACCATTGTTCTTAATCTCCATCTTCAAACTCTTCCCTCTTAACCTTTCATAAATACATCACTAGTTGATTAGTGCGTCATTTACTCTCGATTTTTTTAAAAAAACAGTAATTCCTACTTCGAGATGTTAAGGTCTACCACTTCAAAAACAAACAAAAAAAAGGAAGAAATGAAAAAATAAAAGATCGATAGGGAGCCAGGGAGCCAGGGAAGAAAGGAATGTTGGAAAAGCCAAAAAGCCAAGAAAACAGAAAAGTCTAGAAAGTCGAAAAATCCAGAAAAGCCAAGTAACTCAAGGATTATAAAACAACAATTCAGGTCTGAGGCTTTCAAACCACCCAGACACCCAATACATTACTCTATCTCTTCTAGACACATAAAGATTCAGTTTTTACAAATTAAGTGTAGAAGCTTCTTAACCACTCATTTTAATCATCTATATCTGGTATAAATACATTGACTATACTAAAACATTTTTTTAGGCAAAGACTTGTGTAGTACGGTCTTACGGATCCTAAATCCGTAATGCGGAGCCCCATTTAGGAATTCACGGGTTATTAACTAAACATGTTAACGAAAAACATAGTAAGTTGTTAATCAAGTTGGTTGGAGGCTTTGCTTAAAGGTTTAGGGAAGGAAGGTTAGCGGTTCTAACTCCTTTGTTACATTGTTTAGTTTTAATTCTCATTAATGAGAAGTTCCTCTATTTGCTCCGGTACCCATGCACTTTCAATGTTTGCCACCGAAATTCTTATGTTTCCCACGCCTTGAAGTTTAATCCTTTGTCAGCTTCGTTAACCATCTGTTAGCATCAATTGCCTTGGATACTTGACGTATCCTAACGGACTTTGACGAAATGCTGAATGACACATTTAAAGCCAAACGTGACATATTGAAAACACAAAAGTGACACTATGAAGGAAAATTTATTATAATTCTCATTAAAATACAAAATAACACTCTTAAAACTAAAAAGTGACACATTTAATTCTAAAAAGTAATACTCTTAATAGTAAAAAGTGACATATTTAATACTAAAAAGTGACACTCTTAATACTAAAAAGTGACACTCTTAATACTAAAAAGTGACACATTTAATATTAAAAAGTGTCACTTTAAAATTAACCTTGACTATCAAAAGTGACACATTTAATACTAAAACGTGATATTTTCAATGCTAAAAAGTGACACTTTTAAGGTCAATAATGACGATTTTTATTTATAAGGCAAAATGACACTTGTACGGTTAAAAGTAACACATTTAATTCTAAAAAGTGACACTTTTAATGTTATAAAATAACACTTCAATGTTAAACGTAAGGATTTTTATTTATAAAAAAATGAGATATTTTTCAAAGTGAAAGTAACACATGAAAAACTAAAAGTGACACATTTAAGCCCAAAAAGTAACACTTTTTTAGGGAAAAATTATAATTTTCATTAAAAATACAAAGTGATACTTCTAAGGCCAAAAGTGACATATTTTATACTATAAAGTGACATTGTTAATAGTAAAAAGTGACACTCTGTATATATAAGCATGAGGGATGACGCTGTAATTTTCAAAAACTAAGAGGTTACATTGAGATTTCTGAATTTTGTCTCATTTAACTTGGATAGATCCGTTTTGCGAATCATTACAGAAGACCACCTCTTCTTTTTTTTGTAGTTATTATTACCTATAATTATACTAATATATCTCTTAATAATAAAAAGCATTCGTAAAAAAGATAATAATTTGACTTTTCAAAAATGATCTAATTGAGTGAAACGGGGAGAATATTCCACAAATGATACGCATATACATGGCTTATAAATAGGGGGCAATGCTAGAGCCACTCTCATTTTGTACCAAAATATGAGTACTCTATGATGTGGTACACTCTCATTGGTTGGAGTGGTGGGACCCGCAAAATGTCCAACCAATGAAAATGCACCACGTAATAGAGTACCCATATTTTGGTGCAAAATGAGAGTGACTCAAGCATTACCCATAAATAACTCATAGACTACGTTCATCCATGTTGTAGAAGCCAATTCCATAAGAACAAAGTCGACATGAACGTGCTTTCAAATCGATGACGAGGAAAGAAGACCTTCGCATTACTCATATAAATATGGTTGCAAAAAGTTCACCGAGCACGATTGAAGCGATCAATGACCTTCGCATTACTCGTATAAATACGGTTGGTACCACAGAAACTTCACCGAGCTCTCAATGACCGTATTTATAAATATGGTCATTGATCTCTTCACAGAAAGTTCACCGAGCTCTCAAGGTATGCTCCGGACCTCTTCGAGAACGATTACCAGAAGGCAAGAAAGTTCGAAAGGGGTCTTAATGGTAAGATTAGTTATCGGTTGGTACCACTACAGCTAGCGACTTATGCGGAGGTGGTGGACCGTGCCAGAGTGATTGAACGTGATTCAGAAGCTTACCAGAGGAAAAGAGACGAGCACAAGAGGGGAGCCGATGACAATTCGGGTAAGTTCCGTGGTCAACCAAGTGGTCAGGGGAATGTGAGTAATGTGAATAAACGAAGGGCAACCGAAGACAACCGTTTTAGGAGTGGAGCTCAGTCATCTAGAAACCAGTCGTATCATTAAAGTCAGCAGAATCAAGGCCAAAACCAGAATCGAGACGGGAACCCCTTATGTCGTACTTGTGGGGGTAAGCACCAGACACATTATTGTTATCGGAACTCTGGGGCGTGCTTCAATTGTGGGAAGATAGGGCACTTGGTTAAAGATTGCCCAGAGCCAAACAAAAACACCTTCGTCAAAGGAGCCACAAGTGGAGACAAGGAAAAACCAAAGGGGCATGGGCGTGTGTACGCTATGACTGCTAAGGATGCTTGGGCAACAAACGATGTGGTGACAGGTACCTTGCAATTATGTTCTAGTGATGCTTATGTTTTGATTGATCCTGGTGAAACCCACTCTTTTATATCTGTTTCGCTTGCACGTCGAATGAAATTGGCACCCCAGAACTTAGATGAGGTTTTGGTTATTGACACCCCGATGAAAGAATCCATCCCTATCACATCTGTGTTTAGATCCTGTTCTTTGAAATTAGAGCATAGAGAAATGCCTATTGATTTGATCCCTTTAGATATGCAAGATTTTGATTTGATTTTAGGGATGGATTGGTTAGCCTCTTATCACGCTAGGGTCAACTGTTTTGAAAAAGAAGTGGTGTTTTGTATTCCGGGTGAACCAGAGTTCAAGTTTAAGGGGTCTAAACCAGTGGTGTTGGCGGGCTTCATTTCATCGTTAAGGGCAAGGCGAATCTTAAGAAAAGGATGTCAGGGTTACTTAGCCTCCATCATCGACACCAGTAAAGAAGGGGTCACCTTAGAATCACTTTCTGTGGTTATAGAATTTTCGAATGTTTTCACACAAGGTCTAAAGGGCCTCCCAAACATCTTTAGCAGATTCATAGTTGGCAATCACCCTAAAAGTATTAGCATATAAAGCTTTATATGTAGCAGACAAGGCTTTTGAATTAAAGAACGCAATATTCCTATCTTCATTGGACCATTCAGATTCTTTGGTGACCTTAACATCACCATCAGAATCTGTTGTTTTAGGAGGACTCCATCCATTCAAGACAGCAAGCCACGCTCTTTCATCAATCGATTTGATGAAGATGCGCATCTTGACCTTCCAAATAGAATAATTTGCATTAGTGAGAGTAGGAGGACGGACAACATTCTCATATTGAGAATCCATCACGGCTATGACCATAATCAACTTTTGGTGATGTCAAGAGAAGGCTCTGATACCAATTGAAAGGACACAATAGTTAGGATTCTCAAGAGAAATCGAAGTAATTTCCAATGTAGCTGTGAATGTAGCTATAATGAAAATCACAATGGTCAAAGAAGATTATAGCAGCAGAAGAATAAACAACAAAACAGTGAACTGACTGTAAAAGTTTACCAAAAACAATCTACAAGATAATACTTGTAGACCTAGCCTCAAGGTCACAAAGATTTCACTAAAAATAATAATTGTTTAACAAACACAATTGTGAAATCACTCACAAAAATATTCTCACAAGACAGTGAGTCTTGGAGAACAAAAACCCCACATAAACAAAGCAGACAAAACGTGGGAAGAAATAAAAACAACTTCCTAAACTTAACAGGAAGTCACAAACAATTTCCAGATCTACAATGTTACTACCAATGTTATAACATCAACTCTTGAACTTCGGATGGAAACAAACGAAAACTTGTTATCTGCTCACAGCTTTTAATGGCTTTTTTTCTCTCTCTCTCAAGCTCTATCAACAACCCGTATCCTTGCTCCTTTATTTATAGCTTTGCGAAGTCCTACACACACGCAAACAATCCATCTACTACAAGGAAAAGAATTAGCAATAAGGAAAGACCAACAACTTACCAATTCTGTGAGATTTTATTACCAAATATGAGTTACCAAAAATGTTGAACCATAATCTAATAGAAGATTTTGGTTCCAAAAATACCACAACTAAATCTAATAAAATATATTAAATCCTAAATTACAACATACTTAACAAAAATAATATTTTGACCATGAAAGAGGAAACAAGTAAAAATAGGCATGACCTATTTTACCCTTACACAAAGTATTTGGGAAATAATGGCGAGAAAATAGAAACTATGACAGAATAAATCAAATAGAGAATTTACGTGGTTTAATCCACTCCAAGGCAGACAACGTAATTCACTTTAAATGGTGAATAATTTACTATAGACAACTTTCAATAAACTCACCCTCCCTAAAACAAAGAGGTACAAAGATTGACACTATCTCATAGAGTACCACATCTAACAGCTCAATATAGCTTCACATTATTTTATGTAACACGACCAAGACCTCAAATGACCCTCAACCACCAGATGTGTCTGTCGTCCGTCTCAATTCCATTTGTGTCTCACTCTCTTTGCTCGTCTCTAATTGTTGTCTCAATATCTTTCTATGTAGGACTTAAGAAAAATCTAATCTAATTGTGATTAAGATTCTTAATCCATGTCAA
This sequence comes from Codonopsis lanceolata, assembly GCA_013146195.2. Lineage (NCBI taxonomy): Eukaryota > Viridiplantae > Streptophyta > Magnoliopsida > Asterales > Campanulaceae > Codonopsis > Codonopsis lanceolata. The sequence continues at coordinate 8,546,744 of CM028383.1, read as the reverse complement.
TAAAGGAATCCACCACTGACAAGGTTTATGATCCACGTGACTTTTCTTTTACATTTAGGATCTTAAAACTCAATTAAGACACTTTTTAGTACGATGTACATATACATTCATATGTGTGATGTTAATTTATTGGAGCAAGAAAGGGGACATTTAGCTACGGGGCTCGAGTGTTGTATGAACGAGTATGGAGTTTCAAAGGAAGGGGGAATTGCCGAGTTTTACAAAAGGATTGAAAATGCATGGAAAAACATAAATGAGGAATGCCTAAAACCAACCCCAGTAGCAATGCCTCTCCTCATAAGAGTTCTTAATCTTACACAGATTGTAGACGTTGCTTACAAGTATGCATATGGCTATACTCATCCCGAAAAGGTTTTCAAGCATCTCGTCATATCATTGTTCATCGAGGCCATACCTATATAACTAGCTATATAACTAGTGCGTGACTTTACTTGTAACATTGTGTGTGTGTGTGTGAATTTTTTTACTTTTCTATGCCAAAGTTTGGTTTTGTACTTGTTTGATTGCTTTTCCCAAGTGTGTAGGCTTTGATATGAACAATTTCAAGGGGTTTATTGTGGTTTCAAGTGAACATGTAGCCTGCAACCTCCAAAACTTTGTTCTTTGTTTTATATTTAGCTAATAAAAGTTGTAACTTTTTTTTTTATTAAAGTGATTGTGTTTTTACATTAGAAGGCCAAAAAAGTGTTCGTGGGACAAACTAATCAAGTTGTTTTGTCCAATCAAAAGGCTCCCAATCACGACAAAAACTTTTAACAGCTTGCTTCTGTGTCTCTATAAACTCATGCTTCCGACGACGATGCATGTCTTCTGCGGGTAACGGAAGCATTCCTCTTATGACATTGAGTCCAAAGTTGCTCTGGAACTGTGATTCGTCGTCTATGACATGAACAAACCCTTTCTTTAGACCAAACTCAACATGAAAGTAGGGAAAATCTTTTGGAATTGAGGCACGCAACCCTTTTCCACTTGTGTCTATTAGCTTCTTGGCATTATGTTGGCTCCATTCTGATTCAGCTTCATCAATTGCCTTTTTAAAGTAGAGTGGTGTCTGTCTTGCAATTTCTTGTGGCAAAGGGATGCACTCAACCAAACAATGCCGTCGTTGCTGTGCCAACCCCATAACTGTTTCAATAAACACTATATCCATCTCCTGCTTTGCAAACATCATAATAAGGCACTTCTTGAAGTTCCTGATTTCATCCCACACATTATTGTCAACAGTCCTTGTGGATGACTCGTGCAGCATAGGCAATATGCAACAGTGACCCGGCGCCACTGGCTGCCACTGTGGTAACATCAGATAGGTGAAATTGGCAATTGCAACAACAAGATGCCGCGGCCTATTGGGGTTCTCGAAGCAAAATTTGCAGCGCTCTTGTTGAGTTAAGATACGTGTTCCAGCATGAATTTTCTCTGTTGACCGGGGATCATTTCCCCCTTTTTTTCGTGTCTTTCTCCTTGTCCCCTCGTCAAAATCATATTCATCATCCGCCCGACCAGACATGCTATATTGCTTATTTTGGACTATTGTCTGAGCAAGATGCATGTCAAGATCCTCTTCTTTCCTCTTTTGCCTTACAATTGTGCCTTGCATGGTATATCTGCCCGTGTCTCCCTGACCTTGTGGTCTACTCGATTTGCCCCCATAATTGTTCTTGTTTTTATTTTCCTCGGCTTCTTTCAAAAGCTTTTCAGCTTCATCATGCTTCCCTTTCATACGAAGCTGCATAACTTTGGCAGCCAACTGGTTAGCACTCAGTGCTGGCCTTTCAACTGCACTATCTTTGTCAGGTTTTTCCGATTCTAATACATCTAGGTCTACTTTTCTCTCATGAACTTTATTTGAAGAACCAAAGGAAGGGCCAAAATCATCATCCTGCTGGCCTTTAAATCCACGCATAAAGCTTCCATCATTGGCAAACTTATTCAAGCTGGACACTGCAGAAGAAATAAGGCCAGCATCCTCAGCAGACATGTTTTGACTTTTCCGCTTCCCCCAGGACAAAGAATCATGAAGTTTAGGCACTCTCATTTTATGATGGTGGACAGATCCACCCTTCAGGCTTTCCTTGCCAATGTTATTTTGATCATTTCGAATTGTTCTTCGCTCCCCTGTTTGCCTCTTTATTCTACTTTTTATGGCGTGAAGATGAGCATGGGATGGAGCAGCAGAATTTGATGCCAAAGAAACTGCCAGTTTACCAAGAGAACCCCACCTCTCAACAACAACGTCATCAAGCTTTCTTCCTTCACGAGCTGCTTGCTCTCTGGCACGTTTTAAGGCTTTTAGTCTCCAGCTTGCACCCCCATCCCCTACAACAGTATTAGACAAAAGATGGTTCCCACCAGCATTTTCCCTAGTTACATCTTCGGGATAACCAGTCCCATCGTCCTTCAAGTATGGGTTTAACTCTCGGGGATTAACTTTCTTTACCTGTCGAAGGGCTGATGATGGATTTATAACCCAGTGCAGCGACGGCGTGGCGGCGGCTGGTGGATTTACAAGCATGGTAATTGGAAGATGACGGATCTGAGATTCTGAGGGCTGAGAGAGACGTGAAAGACTGAAAGAGGGAGAGACGAGAAAGAGGGAGAGAGAGACGCGAGTCGGCGAGTGACGAACTGGCGACTGGCGACTGGCGAGTAGCCGACGGCGAAGGGAACTGTCGATTTAGGGTTTAATCTTCAGTCATCGATTGGGATTGAATTTGAGGGGAGGAAGGCAGTAATATTTTAGTTTTCAATTTGTTCGTTTTTGTAAAGAATTCTAGAATATTTCCTCAGAATCGATTTATTTCTAAAAAAAATCAAGTTCAAGTTAAGCCGCAATAAATTGAGTCCAAACTTGTTCATCAATAACTCGTTCGTTTGCAACCTAAAATGTAGTTGAAGATTAATTCGGGCTTGGTTAGAAGATGACAAAGCTGAATTGAATCATCCAAACTAAGAAACAAATTCATGTTCAAGCATGGCCTAGCTCATCTTGACTTTATACTCGATAACTGTATAGTAATTTCTGGTACGGGCCAAACTGTTAAACTGTAATTGATATGAAGAGAAGATAGGTTGAACAGAATATATGATTGAATTGATTGACTTGAATAAAAAAGATTACATGAGAAGAATATTTATACTGCATAGCATTAATCCTGGAAAACAAAGGAATACTAATCCTGGAAGACAAAGGAAAAATAACTAACTGCCAATATACTTCCTTAGTTTAACCTCCTAGTTTCTGATTACTACAACTAGGCCCCTTAATAATTCTAGCAGTAGTTTGCTCACGATAAACCTTGCTTCAACCTTGAGCTGATGAGGCTGATCCTTGCTGAACCTTTCTTGGACAAGGCGGTCTTAAATCTTGATACTCATCATCTCCCCTCAAGTTGAGAGGGGAAAATAGATATTGAGCTTTCAACTTGGATAGTAGATGAAAAAATTAAGGAGAAGGCAAGGCTTTGGTAAATAGAAGTTCTTAGGATGAAATGTGAGGAGTAACAATGAGCCCTTGATGCAGCATTCCCCTAACCCACATGACAATCAATGTCAATATGTTTAGTCCTTTCATAGAACACTGGATTAGAAGTTGTATGTTGGGTTACTTTGTTGTCACAGTAAAGGGGTATAGGTAGTTGAGGTTGAATATGAAAATCAAGAAGTAGATCAAACCCAGATCGTCTTTTTTTTTTCCAAATATTTTTTTCTCTAGTACAACGTTTTTTTTTTAACTCCTAAATTTCACTTTCGAAATATTGTTTCTAAAATACTCAGATCGTCTTTTTTCCATAGCTCCGACTAAATTTATTATGATTTTGCATCACGGTGCAAAAATATGATGCAAGGCAATGCAAAATTGGATGAAAGATTTAAATTGATGTAATGCAGTACAAAAAATGTTGTATTACAGTGTAAAAAATGGATTATGAATTTAAATCGATGCATCGCGGTGCATTTAAGTGAATGATTTGTAGCGCTCTTCAGGCTTATTAAGAATATTGTACTCTTTTCACTCCAAAAGTAACTTTTTACGGTTGAAAAAAATACACGGTACTGAAGCAATTGAAAATTTTAGAAAGTGAACAATCCTGAATTTACACTTATAATCTATAAATTAAACTAAAGAGTTGAGATATGTGGATCCAACTCTCGTCTGCCCAAACCACACCACTTCCGTAAGCATAGTCATGGTGTACAAAATATATACTAATGCATTGAAACCTTGAAAGTTTGTCTGTATACTACAGCGAATCTCTGACTTCCGGCTATTAATTTGAGACTCTTTTTGATATATGATAAGAACATCTCCAATGTGGAAATTCTTCCCATAAATTTTTAACTGGGTCCCATTGTCACCTACACATTTTTTTTTTTCTACTTAAGAATTCATCTTCCCATTGTATACGATTCTTAACATATTCTTAACTAGGCCCCACTGCCACCTCATTAACTTTACATTTCATTCTTATTTTTATAATTTTCAACAAATAAATTTATTTCACATTATTTTATATATTTCATATTTAAATATTTCGTATAAATAATTAATTTATAAATTAAGACAAAAATTAATTTAAAAATAATAAATTACATTATTATTTTTAAATTTTATAATTTATGATTTATAAAAATTTAAAAAAATGTTATAATTTGAATTTTTAAATTTTTTTTAAATCCTTTCTTTTAATAAAAAACGGTAAGATTGGTTTTTAAAAAACAATTAAAAACATTTTTTTTAATTTTAGTGGAGCAGCAGCCGCCGGGCCCACCGAGTACTCCTTGGATGCGCCTAAAGCGCGCGTGGCATGCACGCGCCCGCCTAACAGTGTGTGTGCACCACACTCTCCTGATTTGTGACTGTGATTCCTCAACAAGCAATGGTTTCTTAATTAAGAAACCAAATTTCTCTCACTTCCCAAGAATCCACTAAGAAACCAACAATGGGGGGAAGAGATGGATTCTTAATGGAAGAATTCATTAAGAAACCAACATTGGAGGTGCTCTAAGTTACAAATTTTCCAGCCATTATTATTTATTTATTTATTTTTTGCAGTGTATTGCTTTATTCGAATACTAACACCGTCCCATACCGACGACATGCCACATGCACGGAGATAAAATCTAGTTATTATTTAAAAGTGAAAGTAACAAATCATTTCTTCCCGAAGGACATATAAATTTTGGTTAAATCAACTGTTTTAAGTGATGTTTTTGATGAATTGGTATAAAAATACAACCTTTGGAATCTTGGTCGAGCTCGTATTTAAATTTCAAGGTAAAATCTACTTAAGCATTTTTAATCCTTATCTTTACTGTTAAGGATTTGATAGATAGTGTTGGAAATAAGATGAATTTGTCAATTGGAGCAGGAAATTCAGCTTTCATTTTCTACTTATAATAAAATCTATATTTTAAAGATTTAAAGTTGATAATTAAAATTGGTTGGTTTATGAAAAGATTTTGTTTATTTTGTGTAGATTTTCACTTGGATTTGACGTAGACTTGGAAGGATGATCTTTTTAAAATGTTGAGGTATGTTCTATAAAAAAAAAAAGATTTGTTTAAAATCATTACAAATTTACCGTTGATGATATGATTATACATTTTTTAAAATATAAAAACTTGTAAGTAACAATTATGATTTCTAAAATTTGTTAAATTTGTTCCCCTTTGGTATTCTTTTTTGCCAAAAAGTATTGGATGCAAGTTTGCAGCAGTTGAAATAGATTGTAATACCAGTATGTAAAATTTTTGAATCCACCCCATCCGAGCTTGTTTACAACTAGATTGATCCCACCTATTCCAAAAATTAGAAGGCGCTATTCAAAAAATTAGAAGGCGGTCTTAAAATTGATAATCCATAAGACAGTATTACTGGAGACCTAGTCCTATGAAAATATCATATGCCGCGACATCTTCTGCCAGTCATGGCATAGTAAACTAATACTGTGAAGTTCACCCACTCCAATCCGCCCACTTGTATTGTCTTGTTGACAGTTCCAATTTCATTGATGCTTTGGATTTAGAATAGATCGAACTTTGCGAAACTAAACAATGTGAATGTTATTGTACCAAAAGTTATCTATTAACACCCAAAATTTGATCCATAAATAATAACCAATAAATTATCAATGTTTGATCCACGACAATAGTACACCAACGTGCAAATAAACAGTGTGAATGTTACTGTACCCTTGTCTTTCTGCCGGCCTTCCTTCAATTCATTTTTATATTTTACTCTATTAATAGACTAAGCGAGATTTTTTTAAAATGCAAAAATAAACAAAATATAATCAAAATGTCTATTGGAATAAAGATCAAGTCTCCGTGCATCTATATTTACATTAGGCTACCGTTTCACTTTCTAGAAAGAAACGAGTGATTTATTTAAAATTTTCGTCTTAAAATCAATATTAATTATTTAGATATTTTATTTCAAAATAGGTATTTATTTATTAATCCATAATTCCATATCAAGTTATCGTCTATACGACAACAATGATGATCCCAGGCATAGCCAAGTGGTAAAGAGGAGGGGACATAAGATCTTTCGGCATGCAGCTTGGGTTCGATACTTGGGTAAGCACTTTGCTTTCTTCGAGTTGGATATGTGTTATCGGTTACCTTTGTTCTCAAAGCCACTGTATCATTCGCGCACATCTCTAGAAAATTTTCTGGTAGTAACAAATAGAACCTACCACAAGAGTAGTAATTATATTTGGGCGCCCATGGGCGAAAAAGAATAAAAGAGATTTTATAAAAATATAAAATGAAAATAATAATATTTAGGGTAGAATTGGCGGTCCTTTTTTTTCAAAGTTTTTAACCTAAAATCTCATGTTCTTTTTTTTCAACGCAAAATACCACTTTTAGAAATATTATTTTGAAATGTGTTGGGTTGGAGGATTTTCACAGTAAGAGCGAAACGAAGAGGATGAATAAGAATGCCTAGCGGAGGAAGGAAGAAAGAG
>CM028383.1:8494334-8539652 GCA_013146195.2 Codonopsis lanceolata | reverse complement strand
CTCACCGATGACGGTTGACCTTCTGCAGAATGATCGTCACTCTAGTGTTTACCTAAGTATTGGACTACTATAGACCTTTGGGTTATAGAATGAAATATTATTCTCGGAAGACTTTATTATCTACAAGTAAATGGCTTATGATCCTAGACTAAGCGTATGATGGATTGAGGGCGAGTTACAACTTAACTGGTTTCACATTTAAATATGGAATACTATGTACAATTGATATTATGGCTAAAAGCATGATTTCCTACCTTGTCATGAATTGATTCTTCTACATGTTTCTATAATCACAATTATAAGCATATTGAATGTACTTGCCCCATGCTTGATTTGTTCTTGAGTTAATGATTTATCTTGAACTTGAATTCTACTATTAAGTGGAATTATGAATTGGAATTGAATTAAGCTTGACTTGATAATGATCAACTTAGGCTCCCGTATATACTTGACTTAGTGACTTTTGCACTAAGGTTCCTAGTGGAACAAGAACCTAGTCATGCTTCAAGCGAGAACATAGAAAAGAGTCTTGGAACACATATAGTGTTCCCACTCTACTTGGTTGAAATTATAGAAATGACTCAGCGAGTCGACATTAGTGAGCTATTGAACAATACCAGCTCAATGATTAATCCTACCGTTACTAGAAAACTAATTCTAGACTCTTGAAATGGATTGGTCATCGTATTTATGACATAATAAATGCATACTTGAACTATTGAGTTCACTCTTGAAATGGATTTTTCATGCATATGACTTGCATACTTGATATTGATTCACTTTGAAATGGATTATTTGTCATGCTGTATCTTTATGACATAATAAATGCATACTTGATAATTGATATATTGAGTTCGCTCTTGTCGAGCTCAATCTTGATTGTTTATTGATGAGATTATATACTAATCTTGAGCGAGGGCCTTCTTGTCGGACTCGTTCCATCTTGATTGATTGTTAAGTAAATACTACTTGGCATTGCATAAGTCAGGTGGCATACTTGTTATCGCACACACACCTCCACGGCGGGCCACCGTGGGGAAGAGCTCTCCTTGGCCAACCAATACGCGACCATTGAGAATGACTATTGTTTTCCGAGCATCTCTCGGAGATCGATGTATTATCACAACCCATCGATTATCGCGCTATCGAAGGTGTGCATTTTTTGCGAGGTCTGAAGCGGCCCGGCTCTATATCCTCACATTATGTGAACTATGTGCAATAATGTGCATCTTGAATATATGATCTCTATGCTCATATATACTTGTCCTTGATTGCTTGATAATTGTGATGAGTTTATACATCTCCACGTAATGATTCTACAAGAGACTTGATACATGTATACATGTAAATAATGCATACTTTTACTTAATTATTCTATAAGATACATGTGATGATTCATGTCAAGACATACGTCCCTAAGCATGCGATTATTCTTGTCACTTGCCTCGACTTACGATTGTTTGTGAGCAGGAATTCACCTAGTTCATCTTGGTAGCTTGGTAAAGGAACGGTTCTGTACAGTACAACCTGACTTATGGTTCTTCGTCGTCGTAACCCGATTTCATTTCTACTTATGAAAATGTTACAATTATATTATAATGTCTAGTGGTAGTGTACTGGGTCATTATGACTCATCCCGTACTTTTTCTAGTTGCGTTTCGATGCGTGTTGAGGCCGAGTAGATCGTATTAGCGATCGCGGTTGATCGATAGATCGAGACTTGATCGTGTAGTTCGTGATTCTAGTAGGTGACTTCCCGGCGATAGTTTGTGGAGTTTTACTCCCTTTATCATTGTCTCTTGTTCATGTACCTTGCTATTCTTGTGAGACCGATATCTTGTAAAGTTATTTAGACTTTACGGTCAGGTCGGATAGATACTTTGAGTTTACGTATTAGTTCGTTCTTGGGCCGACGTGTTGTGTCGTGCCTTGTTCATGTTTTTCATATCTATTTCAGTTGCCTCCCGGGCGCAGTAGCTTTGGGGCTTTTCTCTATTTTAGTCACTATTGCTGTTGGTTAACCCCGGTATGCCTTAGCCGTGGGTAATTGTTATCAGGTTTGTTCTTCGTTGAAGCGCCAGGCTGAGTGCCGGATGGTTTGTTCGAAATGTTGCGACGAGTTTTGTTTTCCCCCGGGAGAATATTGTCTCTTTTGATTTCTTGACTTTGTTTTTCGAGCCTTAAGCTTGGGACTTCTTTCCCCTACCGCTTGGTTTCTTCGACCGTATTTTTGTATACGGCTTCTCTACCTTTGTTGAGCTCGTTAGCTCAATCGTCGACTTCGCACTCTTGTTTTGCAAGTGCTTGTCCTCTTATTGCCTTGTCCTTGCGGCGCGACTTTGGGATTCCGTTCCGGAATCCGGGTCGGGTCGCCACAGGTGGTATCAGAGCTTATGTTAGCTATAAGCCAGGATAGGTTCCATGGCCTTGGTTGGGTTTGGGATTGTCGTCGAGTATTTATCGTCGAGTGTTCTTGTTAGTGCCTATTCGGCATGTTCCTTTTGTACAAGTATAGGACTTGGAGTACTAAGTTCGACTTGGTCTAGATTGCTAGTGAGTGCAAGCTTGTGTCTAGGAGTATCATATTCCTCCTATGTTGCTTTTTAAGGCTGCAGTTATACCAAGTGTGTGTGTTCTTTGCTTTGTAGAGCTATTGTTTCTTGTCCGTTGTGAGTGACCAAATAAGCTCGGGTTGTCGATCCCAAGGCGTGATCGTCGTGGTGTCCACTAGTGTCTTTAAGCGTTGTTACACCTTCTTGAGCGGCATGGCTACCTAAGCCTCAGTATATAGTGTATTATGTGATTTATATATAAGTATATATAGCTCTTGTAGTACCTAATCGTGAGTGCTTGGGCTTGCCTAGTGTCGAATTGGAGGACTCTTTCTGCACTGTTATTGAGATTGGAGGGATACCCTAATAATCAAGGTATTGTTGTAGTTTCAAGTTGAGACTTGGTGAGTACCCGCTAGGTGATCGCGTGACCTATGATTGGATTGATCGTCAACTCGTTTACGGCTTGACCCATAGTGATTTGAGGTCTGCTAGTTAGTAACTATTTGCTAGCCAGGAATTATTAAGTTATTGTCTTGTACCGTTATTCGACTAATACGTTAATAGAGTATTAGCATTTTGTAAAAGGATTTATCTATCATTAATGGATCGTTAAGGGTATGAATGTTCCATACTTGGTATACTTGCATGGTAGATTAAAATACTATGTATATGATATTGATTTCCATGCCTATATGTAACTATATTATATGTGCATGAGACCTTCATAAAGGATGCTTTTATGTGATTTGCAACCCCCTCGCATCCTAAACGACGAAAGCTTTTGAAGTCACTTCAGAGGGCCCCTGACTTGATTATCAAGAGGTCTTCGTCGGAGAACTAGAACGGTATTATATGATATAGGAATTGACCGAACCCGTTACCAAATGGAATGAAATTGAAAGTGGTATCTTGTTTTGCTTGTGCAAATATGTGCAACATGTATATTGAAATCATGCCATGAATGAAATGAACTTGTGACTTGATCAAATGAGTTACATTGTATTGAATGTCCTTCTTGTTGGGCGAATATGTGGTCCATGATGATGATTGACTACTTGATTTTAGTGTAAGGGCGTTAGACCCTAGAGATTCGTGTCGTGACCGGAATAATTTAGTTAGCCCGGAAAACTCTTTGTTGGGAAGTTTGTTAATTCGGCGCAACTATTGCACATGCTTAAGAATTACTTGATTAGTTGACAAAGAGAAACTTTCACCTCAATGTCCACATTTGTTGGAACTTTGTAAGCCTTGATAATGTCCTTGAACCCCGTCAAAAGTCAAGATGACTCGACTTTGGAATTGATTGGAGATGATATTTAAGTATTTCTTCCCCTCGTGTTTTGAGGCACACTAAGGTGGTTTCCTCAACTTCATTTGTAGGCCATAGGATTGAACTTTGGTGGTTGTAGGACTGTGAATTCGTGGACGAATTCTTTTAAGGTGGTGAGGATGTAAGACCCCGAACCTTCGTGTAATTGACCTTCTTGCTTTGCGTGTCGTTTAACCGTAACCTCGCTTACTTGACTTGAGGTAAGAACCTTGATTAATATAGGTAGGCTATATAGGAGCCAATACATTAGTTCCATATGTTCCATAGACCTTAACTAGTTAAAGTTACAAGTCGCATCTGAAGCTGTTACTTGACTCGGTTTAGAGTTTTCTCGCGTAGTTCTTTCGTGAGACCTCGATTGTACTCTTAGTCATTCCTCCACTTGTCTTGAGAGTTATTTGAGTCTCATAAGGCCTTGGTACACAAGTTTTATGCTTGTTTGAGTTGCATTCACCCAACCGGTGCATCACTTTCGGTGCATCACCTTTCGATCCTAGCCCTTTCGGCTTCGTTTTAGACTTAAACCATCGTTCCAACGCGACAAACGAACATCCTGGGAGATGTTCGGCCAGCCAAACCGAACTCCTTGGGGAGTGTTCGGCCATAGCAACCGAACAAGTGATGAAAAGTTCGGTCCAGACAACCGAACAACCCCGACATCGACTTTGTCTTTGGTGCGATTTCTGGCGTGAAACTCCTATTCTACCCTTACTTAACCCTTGCCCTTTCACTTATTTGAGGGTATATTAGTCCTTAATCACCCTTATAACCCCAAACACTCCTCTCCTCTCTTCATTAGTGGTCGTTCTCAGCCGTGAACGGGAAGGAGAGAGTGCGGGAGATTGAGCGTGCGACTGGTGCGTGTTCCGGCGATTCCCGGAGTTCCGGTCATCCGTTTGACGAGCCGAGACCACCGTCGCGAAGCCCTTGACGAGTAGATCATTTCCCTTGGGTTTGTTTCCCTCTTCCTAGTCGTTTGTGGCTCGATAAAGGTACGTTACCGAAACCCTAGTTTCTCTCTCTAACTCAATGTTGATGTTAGGTTGCTAGAGACTTGTTCCTTATGATTTGTCATGGTAATACATGTCAAAATGAGATGTTATTGATGGATATCAATCTATGAAAGTTAGGGTTTGAACCCAAACGATTATGACTGGGTATATTGGAATAGTTATGTTTTAAGATTGATTGTGGTTGGGTTTAGAAACCCGGATAAATTGGAAATCCTGAAATTATGCCTTGACCTAAAGTTTGAGACTTTGAAATTTGACTCAAATGGAATCATTGAATTATAAAAGTTGCTATTCGATTCTTAGGATAAACCCCTATGACTACTTGTAATCGTTGAATCTAAATCATGAAATCTTGAGGTTTGGTCGGGTGAGACCGAATTGGTGTAAAGATCGATTTGTGGCTTAGGACTCTAATAGAGAACCTTTAATGATTTTAAGTACAAGATTATCGCTAGTCTTTGGATTGGGTTTGTGTGGGTCACAAATGCATGACTTGAATGAAAGACCTTTGGATTGTTTTGATTATGAATTAGAACTGTTGGTACTTGTTGGACTTCAATGAAGCGCCGGAACTTGTAAGGATGTGATATATGCTTGTATGAAACCTAAGGAATCATGATGGTTGTTATTGAATGACGACTCTCTAAAGTTGCCTTGTGAATAATCTGGGAAAGACCAAGATAACGAAATTGAGGACCATTCTATGAGATGATTTGAATTGGGACTTTCCTTAGTACACTTCACATGTAGTCTACTTGTATAAGTCGCTAGGATGACTAAGTTGTTATCTAAGACTCACCAGTACGGTTGACCTTACGAATGATCATCACTCTAGTGTTTACCTAAGTATTGGACTACTATAGACCTTTGGGTTATAGAATGAAATATTATTCTTGGAAGACTTTATTATCTACAAGTAAATGGCTTATGATCCTAGACTAACTGTATGATGGATTGAGGACTGAGTTACAACCTAACTGGTTTCACATTTAAATATGGAATACTATGTACAATTGATATTATGGCTAAAAGCATGATTTCCTACCTTGTCACGAATTGATTCTTCTACATGTTTCTATAATACGAATTATAAGCATATTGAATGTACTTGCCCCCATGCTTGATCTGTTCTTCAGTTAGTGATTTATACTGAACTTGAATTCTACTATTAGGTGGAATTATGAATTGGAATTGAATTAAGCTTGACTTGATAATGACCAACTTAGGCTCCCCGTATATACTTGACTTAGTGACTTTTGCACTAAGGTTCCTAATTGGAACAAGAACCTAGTCATGCTTCAAGCGAGAACGTAGAAAAGAGTCTTGGAACACATATAGTGTTCCCACTCTACTTGGTTGAAATTATAGAAATGACTCAACGGAGTCGACGTTATTACATGCGTTCAACTAGAAAACTAATTCTAGACTCTTGAAATGGATTGACTGTCATGCTCGTACCTTTATGACATAATAAATGCATACTTGAACTATTGAGTTCACTCTTGAAATGGATTGACTGTCATGCTCGTACCTTTATGACATAATAAATGCATACTTGAACTATTGAGTTCACTCTTGAAATGGATTGACTGTCATGCTCGTATCTTTATGACATAATAAATGCATACTTGATAATTGATATATTGAGTTCGCTCTTGTCGAGCTCAATCTTGATTGTTTATTGATGAGATTATATACTAATCTTGAACGAGGACGCTCTTGTCGGACTCGTTCCATATTGATTGATTGTTAAGTAAATACTACTTGGCATTGCATAAGTCCAGCTGGCATACTTGTTATCGCACACACACCTCCACGGCGGGCCACCGTGGGGAAGAGCTCTCCTTGGCCAACCAATACGCGACCATTGAGAATGACTATTGTTTTCCCGAGCATCTCTCGGAGATCGATGTATTATCACAACCATCGATTATCGCACGCTATCGAAAGTGTCTGTTTTGCAGGTCTACGAAGCGGCCCGGCTCTATATCCTCACATTATGTGAACTATGTGCAATAATGTGCATCTTGAATATACGATCTCTATGCTCATATATACTTGTCCTTGATTGCTTGATAATTGTGATGAGTTTATACATCTCCACGTAATGATTCTACAAGAGACTTGATACATGTATACATGTAAATATGCATACTTTTACTTAATTATTCTATAAGATACATGTGATGATTCATGTCAAGACATACGTCCCTAACTGTACGATTATTCTTGTCACTTGCCTCCTGACTTACCTGATTGTTTGTGAACAGGGAATTCACCCTAGTTCATCTTGGTAGCCTGGTAAAGGAACGGTTCTGTACAGTACAACCTGACTTATGGTTCTTCGTCGTCGTAACCCGATTTCATTTCTACTTATGAAAATGTTACAATTATATTATAATGTCTAGTGGTAGTGTACTGGGTCATTATGACTCATCCCGTACTTCTTTTCTAGTTGCAGTTTCAGTAGCTGTGTTGAGGCCGAGTAGATCGTGACTGTAGCAGATCGCGGTTGATCGATAGATCGAGACTTGATCGTGTAGTTCGTGATTCTAGTAGCTGACTTCCCCGAGCAGTAGTTTGTGGAGTTTTACTCCCTTTATCATTGTCTCTTGTTCATGTACCTTGCTATTCTTGTGAGACCGATATCTTGTAAAGTTATTTAGACTTTACGGTCGGGTAGATACTTGAGTTTCTGTATTAGTTCGTTCTTGGGCCGACGTGTTGTGTCGTGCCTTGTTCATGTTTTTTTCATATCTATTTCAGTTGCCTCCCGAGCACGCAGTAGCTTTGGGGCTTTTCTCTATTTTAGTCACTATTGCTGTTGGTTAACCCCGGTATGCCTTAGCCGTGGGTATTTGTTATCAGGTTTGTTCTTCGTTGAAACGCCGGCCTGGAGTGCCGATGGTTTGTTCAGCGTCTGAAATGTTGCGGCACGCGAGTTTTGTTTTCCCCTTCGGGAGAATATTGTCTCTTTTGATTTCTTGACTTTGTTTTCGAGCCTTAAGCTTGGGACTTCTTTCCCCTACCGCTTCCGCAGATTCGTTTCTTTCTGACCCGTATTTTTGTATACGGCTTCTCTACCTTTGTTGAGCTCGTTAGCTCAATCGTCTGACTCGCACTACTGTTTTGCAAGTGCTTGTCCTCTTATTGCCTTGTCCTTGCGGCACGACTTTGGGATTCCGTTCCGGAATCCGGGTCGGGTCGCCACACTATAAGCATAAGCTTGTAGATTGTTTGGTAAACTTTTGTGATTAATTTCGTGCTTTATTATTAAGTATTCCGCTGTTTTTGTTATTTTTCTGTCTATTGTGATTTTCATTGTAGCTTTCTCACAAGCTACATTAGAAATTGCATTAGGTAGTTTTGAGAATCCTAGCTACTTACGTTCTAACAAAACCATCCAGAGAAGTCATAGTTGTTTGATACCAAAAATTAAGTAGCAAGTAAGACCTTGAATTCAAGATAAAATATTAATATAGGGATTGGTGAATACGCGAAGGATTTTAATTTATCAACGATGGAACTAGGATTCTGGACCCTTCCTAGCATTTAATTGGTTCAGGGCGAAGCTTAAAAAATGATCCTTATTTAATAACAAAAATTACTCCCTCCGTCCCTAAATATTCGTCCTAGTTGACTAGGCGCACAGTTTAAGAAAAAACAATTGACTTAATTATTTATATTGATTTAATGTGAATTTTTCTTTAAAACCCATGTGTATATGACCCATAATTAAAGTATGTTGAAAAAGTAACAGTAAAGTGGTAAAAGTGATGTTCTAAAAAGGTAAGTTTCAAACTGGATAATTATTTTGGGACGGACGAAAAAGGAAAGGAGGACGATAATTTAGGGACGTAGGGAGTAATATTTAGAAAAAATTGCAGGCTGTTGCATTTTTTGAAACTTTTAATCGCTAAAGTACACTCTTTATTTTCAGCTGGAAAAAGTCACTTTTAGTGGAAAAATGACTACGATACCCTTAATGAACCATATGCGTGCTATGAGGGTCATTGTTTTTGCACCGCGATTCATCAATTTTATCGCATTATTTTTTGCACTGTGATTCAATAGTGTAACTGTTAGTCTATTTTTGAACCACGATTCATCAATGTTTATTGAATTAATTTTGCACCACGGTTCAATAGTGTAACTACTAGTCTATTTTTGTATCGCAATTCATCAATTTTAATGCATTAATTTTTGCACCGCGGTTCAATAGTGTAATTGCTAGTCTATTTTTGAAACGCTATTCATCAATTTTAGTGCATTAATATTTTCCCCTAATATTTATTTATAATTGACCCAAGTCATAACATACTCAAGAAATATTAAGGCTATAACTATTACTAATTGGGCTGTTTGAGAATTGCCGAATTGGGCTGTTTTCTTTGAATTTTGGGCCTCCAGCTAGCTGCATTAAGAAAAAGCACTAACTCAATATAATACTATTACTAATATTCACAAAAATTTAGACCCCTAATTAGCTTGGGCCCTGGGTTGGTGCCCAGCCTGCCTTTGCCCAGGGCCGGCCCTGCTAGGATTGAGTAGGCTTGTTAGTAGATCAGATTTCGATAGGATCAGTCAAATCCATTATACGATTTGTTATGAAATTATCGGACTTGGATTATCTTTCGGATATTCAAAAGCTCGATCCATATCCTAAATTTTTGGATTCAGATCGGATTCAGATTTTATTCGCCCATAATTAAAATAGGGAATAAACTTAATATTGAGGTATTTTTGCTTAATCAAATGTTCAATAAAATTAAAAATTCATGTTTTTAGCTTACACAAACATGAATAAAAATATTAGTAAATTTTTTGAGTTCGTCGAAAAATTAATATTTAGCAGAAATTAGTAATGATTAATGAATAAAACTCATCATTAGTAACTTTTATATATATAGTATAAATATATTTTTTTATATAAGATCGGATTGGGTAGTTAATGGATCGAAATACCTTAATCCATATCTGATTTGTTAAGCTTTCGAATCTTCGGATTCGGATCAAAATCGGGTAATCGGATTTAAAAACTAAATCCATATCCTAAAAATAACATCGAATTCAGATCAAAATCCGATCCATTTTTAGGCTTAGGATTGAGGTGCGAGAGGAGGTTTACTCTCTGGCCAAAGTTAAAGTTTCTAAAATATTAATATTAGGGGTGACAATTGGGTGTTATCAGTTAATTTGGATAAAACCATTATCTATCAAATATAATTAATGAGTAGTTTTGAATATTATCCAATAACACCCATTAACCTTAATGGTGTTATTGGATAATATTCAATTCTATCAATTAATAAATGGGTATTATCCGGATAATCTATTATACAATAGAGCTCAGTCTCATAAAGAACGACTGAGATCGCTTAATTTACTTTATATCAAACGGCTGAAATTGATTATTTTACTTTATATCAAACGGCTGAGATTATATATTTATACTTATATCAAACGGTTGAGATCGATTCCACAACTCCCTCTCTGCGTCCCCCTCTCCGGCCCGTACGACTCCAACTCACAACTCTTCTCCCTCTCTCTCTCTCTCCCATCCCTCACCTCTCACCCATTCCCATCTCCATCCCCTCACGTTCAAATCTGTGCATTCCAGCCGATCCCTTTATCTTCTCCGGCGAATCTCCAAAGCCGCCGCCTTCAAACTTCACAGCCACCTCTCTCCAGCTTCGATTTTGGCCCCAAGCAGTTCAGCTGGCTTCCTTCGAGCTTCCCCCTATCAATTGCCTCCATCCCAAACCCGTTCGCCATAGCCGCCTCCACCAAGCCTCCAATCGATCTGCTCTCCGCCGCCAATATTCTCCATCCTTCGAGCTTCCCCCTATCAATTGCCTCCATCCCAAACCCGTTCGCCATAGCCGCCTCAATGGTAAGTTATTTACTTTCTGTAATTTGTTACTTTCAGTTTTCGGTTTTTTAATTGTTCTATTGTTCTACTGGTTTTGTATTTGATTTTTCTAGGAAGAGTACAAAATTGCTACTTTAAGAAGAAGCAGGGTCTCTTAATTTGCTCTTTGGGTCTATCCAACCCACACCTCTCCGACCCCGCGACTACATCAACGGTAAGTTATTTACTTTCTATATTTTGTTTCTTTTAGTTTTGGTTTCAATTAATTTTTTAAAGCTTTCTGTATTTGGATCGAGCCTCCATTCATTACGTCGGAATCGAGCCCTAACCCCTCAATTCGCTGACCTCTTTGTAATCTGTAAGTTTCTACCTAAAATATGTGTTTCATTTTTTGTTTCATTCTACAAACTTTGTCTTCGCTGGAATTGAAGCTTCTGTGTTCAATCTTTTTCCCCCTTTCGTGGCTTCTTCCACATCAACTCCACCAGAATCGAAGCTTCTGTCGCCACCCCCCCTTTTCGCCGGAAATTGTAAGCTCTCTCTTATTTTCGTTTTCTCATTCAATATCTTTTGATTTAGGTTTTACTATCTTTGGAAATTTCTTTGTGTGGTGATTTTTCTTAATAAGTTGTACTATTTAGTATTATAGTTAGTATTTGTGAAAATTGTTGAGTTTTGGAATTTGAGTTCAATTTAATTTTTTTTAACTTGCTGGGAATCATTTTTGATGTTTGGTGATTAGGATTGATGTTTTCATTTGCAGTTGTTAGTTTGATGTTTGGATGAAGAATTTTGTTTTGGTTTTTCGGCACAAGTGGACTGTTGGTTTGAGTTTTTCTTATTCTACCTTGACACGATGACTATTATTGTGTTTCTACCAATCATTGATCTTTGTTTGATTTTGATGTTGTGTTTCTACCAAATAATTGATGTTGGGTTTCAAATCCTCAATAATCAAAAAGAGGGCATGAATGCATGAATGCAACCAATGAATTAATCCTCAAGTGATTGCATGATTCTTTGCCATCTCATTCAATTCCTCGGTTTTTGAATTTGCAGAGTTGATTTGTATAAATTCATATCTATATATCATTATCATGTTAAGCTTCCTGTTCATTTTCACAGAAAACTGTCAATATTAGGAATTTCCAAAACTATGCACTTGCAAAAAATTGTTTGCTTTGAATTTATCTGTCAAGCGTTCACCATGATTGTACCAGTTTAGTTGTCAGCTTCCTTTGAAGATAAAAGCACCCATAATCAGAATTTTATGTAATTTTAAGAGAGAAAAATTGGTTTCTTTATTTTGTATTTTGATTTTTCAAAGTTCTACTAGAAAATTATGATCATGTAACTTTTTTTTTAATTGTATCAGCTTGCTTCAGTTGATATTCTTCCATTTTTCTTCATCCTTCTCGAGCCCACCATTTTCGCCGTGAACTGCCCCCTCCGCCACAATCAGTAAGTTTTTCTCTCCTCTATTTTCTCTATACCTAATTTGTTTTCTCCCCTCTTTCCTCTCTTTTCTTTCAGTTTTGGTTTCAATTAATTTTTTAAAGATTTTTGTATTTGGTCTTGCTGGGAAGGGTACAAAATCCTTGGTACTAAGAAAAAGCGGGGTGTTAATTTGGTTTCTTTATTTTGTATTTTGTCTCTCACAAAATAATATGTAATCCGGCCCCCTACTTCAGTTTCGTTACAGTGCAATATATCACTTTATTTATTATGTCTCTCTGTTTATTTTGTTACCTCACATGCATTTTATGTAATGGGTTTCCTCTGATTTTACACACTCAGTTTGTCCCCTTCTGTATTTTAGAGATAACATTAAGAGGGAAAGGAGAGACAAAGATGTAGTTGTGTTTGTTTTCATTTGCTTCAGGAGATTTCCCTTTTTCTAACACATGGTTAAACCTTTTTGTATTTGCTTTTGCTAGAAAGGGTACACAATTGGTACTTGAAGAAGAAGCGGATTGCCAATTAATAATCTTATTTCATGTTTAACTAGCAGTCAACAAACTACCTACTAACCTACATTAATTGATGTGTAGCACATCATGGTAAAAAAATTACAGATTAATTTACTTCATTAAGAGTCTAAGAGCTACAATAGTCCTACAATCCCAATTCAAACATGCATGCCATGGGTATTATAATTTTGATTCTCAAAAAAATTAATAAAAAAGTTGGTTCATCTGCATCAGCATGGTTGCAAACTAGGGAGTGATGATAGAGATGAGGCTGATTCAAGTATTTACAGATTGACAAATTATTTAGTTTCAGACTACTGTCAATGTTGGCATAGAAATATATAGATATGGTTAAACCTTTCAATATTATGTATTCAGTTTTGCTGGGAAGGGTCCATTCCTACTTCTCCTTCAAGAAGAAGCTGGTTGTTTTAAGACCATTTGAGTTCTTTGTCTCACGTTTAAGTGAAAATACTGGATAAAGTTATTGCATCTCGCGTTTTAAAACCAGTCATTGTTATGAAGCAAGAGTCTCCAGAAAAATATTAAGTTGTCGTTATTGCTAAAAAAAACAATACAATATTGTTTTTACATGTCATTTTTTTTCATTAACAATATTTGATTATTAGTTTTGCTAATCTTGATAGGGACGCATGTATGGATACCACTTTTTCTTCTTTATCAGATCTCCCTCGATCGATTCATGGCTATATAATTATGAATGCCCAAGGTTTACCTTAGATTCAAATTTCTTTGTTTTTATTTGTAGTTAGTAATTCTTTTTCGAGGTCAAGCTCCTCTGTCCTCCTTCCTCCTTCCTATAAGGGTAAGGTTGGTTGTTCCCCTTAAGTTTGTAATTTTATTTCTATTAATAAAATCTAGCAGGGTACCGCCCCTGTTTCCCTACAAAAAATAAAATAAAAATACAAAACTAAATATTTATAAACACTTTGGGCTAGAGTGCACGTATGTCACCATACCCGAAAAATAATTGAAACTCTTTTTGATACATGATTAAAACATATATTGATTTATTTGAATACTGACCTCGTCCCATACTGATGTCGTGCCATAGGTACGGGCACAAAAACTCTTTATATCAAACGGCTAAAATTGATTATTTTACTTTTTATCAAACGACTGAGATTACATATTTATACTTATATCAAACGGCTGAGATCGATTCCACAACTCCTCCCTCTGCATCCCCCTCTCCTGTACGACTCCAACTCCTCATTCTTTCCGAGTGTTCCCCTTCGTTCATCTCTCCCTGCAACCAGCCCCTTCTTCCCCTAATTTCTCCAGCTAGTCGTCTTCATCTCCTTCCCTGCTCGCCATAACCCACCGGCGATCTTCTACATCTCCTCTTGGTCTCGCAAACGAAACCCCCCATCAACAACTCAGCCGGACCTTCCGTCTTCTCCGGCGAATCTCACCCATCCCCCTTTATCTCTTCTTCACCGGCGAATCCATTTCCACCCACACTCTATCCCGTCATCCACCAGCCGCCATCCCGTCATCCACCAACCGGCGAATCCATCTCCACCGATTCAGTCCTAAACTAAGTAATGCGAAGTCGTTGTCTCATCGGCCATTCACAAATCCCAGACTCGGAGACTCTAGACTCCCAGTATCGCGTCGCTTTTTGCTCTTACCTACATCGGCCGTCGGTGCCTCCTTGATTCCCCTCACCGTAGCCATCCGCCTCTGCTCATCTGCCGCTTGCCGTTCGTTGGTAACCGGTAAGTTATAACTAATAAGCCCTAATATGAGTAATTTATTTTCGGATTCAATGATTCATATTCATATATAACTTTGGGTAATTTCTTCATTGCCTTCGTCGATTCGGAAATCCATCTGCTTTCTTTTTATTCCAAGTTTGTTCTACTGTATTTATAAATAGAAAGTAGAAAGATGTAGCACACCAAAGCAAACTTCGGATTTTGGGGCCCAATTTACTGAAAGAATTTGAAGATGTAGAAGACGGATGCGAGCAGATGGAAAAGGATGTTTCGAGCAGAAAAAATGAAGTTATTACTGAGTCTGCTACATGGAGGAGTCTTCATGAGACGCGAGAAAGAGAGAACAGGTCTTTGGGTCTGCTTCATTTATTCATGTAGAATGTAGAGCCCTGTTACTTTGTTGTTTTAGAGTAGACATTTGCAGGAGCTTTACGTTTTCAGTCCCTCTCAAAGGTAAGTTCGTTATTCTGATTGGGAGGCAATTTGTCAATTTGTTAAACTATTGATTGAGTATGCAATTTGTCAATTTGTTAAACTATTGATTGAGTAATCCTTTAATTTCATTGGGGTTAGGCTGTTCAAGTGAAGGCATGATTATTCGAGCACTGCCCTCTCCGCCCAGTCAACATTTGCAGGAGAACAGACACTATTCGAGAACCCGAAGGCTTCCTCAATTCGTTGTTTCATGTATCTTCTTCTTCTTTTTTAATTGTCATTTATCCTCTTCTCATGATACTCATCATTTCTAAAAGTTCTATACTCTTTGCTCTTTGGTGTTTACTACATCAATTTATGATGTACGTTCGTTGCTTTTGGGTGTTCCTATCCCCGAAATTTGTAAGGTTCTTTTTCTTCAACTCCTTCTTCCCAACTTTAATTTTGTAGTTGTTTGTTGTCTATATATATATATATTTGTAGTTGTTTGTTTCCATATTGGAATGGATATGTATGCTGTTGTCTATAGCATGATCTTTGTGCTTTTAAAAAAATTATTGATTTGAGGTGCATGTGTGTTTGTGTTTGTGTCTGTTTATTCTTGGGGTTTTTGTGTGTTCTGTATACCAATTCATGAGAGGGGTCTATGTCTTATTTCATGAGAGGGGTCGGCGAGGTTGTATTTTAGTTATAGGGCTCAGAGCCGTGGCAGTTGGGGCAAAAGCATTCCGATTACCACCCCAATGGAAACTCCTATAATGATTGGTCTTTCATCTCCTAGATTGTGCTAAACATTCAATCCATCAATACACCTGCAATAAATCACCTGCAATAATGGTTGCTACTAAGCATTCATTAAAAAATGTTTATGAAAGTCACTTTCAGAATTTGATTAACTTCATTAGCATGAGGACCTTATTTGGTTTTATGTTTGTGTGTGAGTGTGGTTGTCTACAAATTATTGCTCCATTTAACAAACAATGATCAGATATGGTAACTGAACACCAAAATTGAAATTAAAAAAAAGAGCTAAAAATAAAAAACATTGAAGGGGATCAGAAACACAAAAGGAAAACAAAAGCATCAACCAAACAAAGCCAAAAACTACGGCACTTCACAGTTAAAGGAGATTCACTAATTCAATTGTGCAATTTTTGGTGATTCTTCAATATTTTATGGTCGGAGAAAACTGTGAGAAGAACCACAAATAGATTATATTTCCATTATTTTTCAATGAATCAACCACTGAATGATATCCCAAGCTACGTTTCAAATTGATTTCGTTTTTGAATTTCAATTTATTTTTCATCACTCTGATTTTGTTAAGTTTCTTTTTCTTTGTCTCTTCATCTCTCTAATCGAGCCGGATGTTGACCCAGCCTAGGTTAATTCGTTCTGTGTTTCTGTTTTTGGCTTGATACTTTGACCTTATGGTTTTGATTTTGCAGTCACCCCTCATGGTCTGCCCTTCCCTCTTCTGAATACAGAGAGCTACTTCCCATCGCCCCGAAATCGTGCCCCGTCGCCTTCTCCCACTTCTCAATCTCAAAAAACAGGTTAGTGTATCAAGTTTACTAATCATTAAAAAAAAAATTTATTATTGTAATTAACTTAATCAATTTAATTTTTTCCGACCCATAATTTCGTATACAAATTAAAAAATTTTAAAAAAAATCATAAGTATTGTAATTTGAAATATTTTTTTTTCTTTTTAACTGTTATCGTAATTAACTTAAATCAATTTAATTTTTATCCGGCCTGTTTTTTCCGACCCGCAATTTTGTATACAAATTATTAATTAATCCCTCTGTTCCGGCCAAAGAGGCCCCGTTTGAAAGTAAATTTTTTAAGAAAATAATATTTTTAGTAGTTCATTTCCAAAGTACCTGCTTCATTTATCGATAAATTTCCAAACTAGCGCCGTGCCATCGGCACGGGCAAGAGTACTAGTCTATTATACAATACAACTCAATCTTATAAAGAACGGCTAAGATTGATTATTTTACTTTATATCAAACGGCTGAGATTGATTATTTTACTTTATATCAAACGGCTGAGATTGCATATTTATACTTATATCAAACGGCTGTAATTTATTCCGTCTGGCACATGTGTCCCCCTGAATCAGGACTGTCAAGAAGATTCCTAATCTAATCTAAACGGTTTTTATCTCATATATAAATCTCATCTAAACTGTTTTTATCTCATATAACTGATTTTAAATAGGTCTCTATTTAATTTACAACTTATTAAATCGACTAATTGGATAGTCGAATTTCAATCTGACGCTTGCACAGTGCCTTGACGATAAATAAATAAAATAAAAGACAAAAATTTAGATAAGATAGTTTTGTAGATATCTATAATACAATACAAC
This sequence comes from Codonopsis lanceolata, assembly GCA_013146195.2. Classification (NCBI taxonomy): domain Eukaryota; kingdom Viridiplantae; phylum Streptophyta; class Magnoliopsida; order Asterales; family Campanulaceae; genus Codonopsis; species Codonopsis lanceolata. The sequence continues at coordinate 8,522,358 of CM028383.1, read as the reverse complement.
TCAGTGTTTTCTGTTTTACGGTGATCCAAGGGCCCTTATTTCCCTCAGCTCTTACATGTGCGAATAACTACATGATTATTTTACATTTACTCTTTTACTGAGATTTTACGGTTTTACAGTTAATATTTTACGTTTTTATAGTTTTACAGTTTTATGATTGCAAAAGTTTGTATTTGTATTTTTTTTCTTTTTAATTGTTATCGTAATTAACTTAATCAATTAAATTTTTTTCCGACCCGTAATTTCATATACAAATTAAAAAAAATTAAAAAAAATGTAAGTTTTGTAATTTGAATTTTTTTAACTGTTATCGTAATTAACTTAAGCAATTTAATTTTTGTCCGACCCATTTTGTCCGACCGCAATTTCGTATACAAACTTTTAATTAATCCCTCTGTTCTGGACAAAGAGGACCCGTTTGAAAGTCAATTTTTTTAAGAAAATAATATTTTTAGTAGTTCATTTCTACTGCTGCTCCAAGTACTGATGCTGCTTCTGCTCCAGGAAATGCTACTGAAGATGAGTGAAGATTGGATGTTCTGATTGTTTCTTCTTGAAGTTTGTAATTGACATTTGATACTCTGAATATTTGTTTTGCTCTCCTGTTGGTCTGTAATAATCTTGCCTTGTGATCTGGAAAAACAGTCCTGATGCCTGGATTTGGCATCAGAATTTTTTGAATTTTTTTCTTAAGAAAATCTGGAAAAACAGCTCTGATGCCTGGATTTGGCATCAGAATTTTTTTAATTGTTTTGCTTAATGAAATCTGGAAAAACAGCCCTGATGCCTGGATTTGGCATCAGAATTTTTTGAATTTTTTTGCTTAAGAAAATATGGAAAAACAGCCCTGATGCCTGGATTTGGCATCAGAATTTTTTGAATTTTTTTGCTTAAAAAAATCTGGAAAAACATCCATGATGCCTGGATTTGGCATCATAATTTTTTGAACTTTTTTGTTTAAGAAAATCTGGAAAAACAGCCCTGATGCCTGGATTTAGCATCAGAATTTTTTGAATTATTTTGCTTAATGGAATCTGAAAAACAACCCTGATGCCTTGATTTGACATCAGCATTTTTTGAATTTTTTGCTTAATGAAATCTGGAAAATCAACCCTTTTGTCTTCATTAATGACATTTTTGTTATTTGGCAACCAATTTATAGTTACATGAAATGTTCAAAAAATTGATGGTCCTAAATGAAAACATGTTTCTAAAATTGTACCCACTTGAAATTTGTCCTCACAATTATTCATGTCAAAACCCACACACTTAAAGGACAAAATCAAACGAAGGCATATAGAAAAGCAAATGAAATTGCACACGCCCACACAATATTACAAGTGAAGACATGCGCTAGTTATATAGGTATGGCCTCGACAAACAATGAGATGACATGATGCTTGAGAACTATTTCGGGATGAGTAAAGCCATCTGCATACTTGTAAACAACATCTAAAATCCGCGTAAGATTGAGAACTCTCAAGAGGAGAGGCATCGCTACTGGGGTCGGTTTCAGGCATTCCTCATTGATGTCCTTCCATGCACTTTCAATCCTTTTATAAAACTCGGCAATCGCCACTTCCTTTGAAACTCCATACTCATTCATATAACACTCGATCCCCGTAGCCACATGTCCCCTTTCTCGCTCCTAAAAATCGACATCACACATATGAACACATCACAATAATACTCTTTTATAAAAAAACATACTTAACTGCATGTAAGAATATTATACGTACGTCATGGCTCATAATGTCATTCATGAGCCGTCCAATAGTGTTGGAAGCTACAAGAGATTTAGGCGGAGATTGAACCCAATGATATCCTTGAATAGTAGCAACTTCTCCCATGCCCATGAATGATGAAGTAGCAAGTAAGATGTTAGCAGCACTAACTGAGGCATTGCGCATATAGTCATCAAACAACGGCACAAACTTTGCATGAAACCACTTCGTCTCGGTTCGATAACATCTAACCACTTCTTTTAACTGATATATTACCATTCATAATTAAGAGTAAATTAAGTCATTTTTAGTGATGATAAATAATAATAAATTAAAGAAGAGATGAAACTTGAGGATAACATGTTTGTCATACAGCTTTAATTGAATATCCGACACCATATGATGTTCCTTGCTCTGACAATTCCTTCTCAATTTCTTCGTAAAGATGTAGGTGAGCTGTATATAAGATCTCCATGTATTCCGGAAGCTGGTTGACGGCTCCGACGTCCCATCTTGAAATTTTTTCAATCATGTCACCAAATTTCATGAATAATTAGACTCATACGTTTAAGCGTTTTCACGGTATATAGCTTGTAATTAAAAAAAACTGAAGGAGATCCATGGAGAATATAAGGAATACGCTTATTAAAGAGTGCTATGGTTCGTTCACCATTTCATTGATAGTTGTACTTTGACATGGAACAACTATACCTTTCGATTGCTTCGGTATAGATTTGAAGTTCGTCAAGCGTTCCATATGCATCGTACGTATCATCAGTGATTGCGAGCAAACAAATGGTTTTTGCAAGCATAATCCGAGCAATCGAGTACTTGGGTTCAAAGTAAGCTGTCATAGCCCATAAGTAGCATTCAACAGATCTGTTCCTCGCATATGGAAATCTAGATGCAATGTCCAACTCTTCCCACCACCTACGATTCAAACAAAATAAATAGAGTTCTATAATTCATATCAATCTTTTTCTTGATCTATATCCCCTTATTTACGGTTAAGCATATTCCGAGCCACTAAGTAATTTAAGATTTTTTGCACCTTTTCGTTCAAACATCTAAATTTTAAAAAAAACTGAGTCCAAATTCTCTTGTCAGAAAAAGGTATATTATAAACTAAACATAGTCGATGGACTTCTTTTTGAGGCCATAAAAGTTCTGACCCCATTTGACAAAATTTGAAAACTTGGGCCGTAATTAAATTCTGTTAACCTCTCTATCTATTGATTATCAAACTACGTATCCACATATTTTTCTTCATATATTTCATACCTTGAAAGATGGCACAGTTCTTCCTTGTGTAACATCTGCAATAAATTGAAATCCAACTTTGCGAACCTCAGTAAAAGATCATTCTTAGAAGGGTCCTCTTCATATAAAGAGATGTAGTGCCTTGCCTCAACTCTTGGTATACCTTTGTGGAGTGATTGTTTCAAGGCATGCATAACTTGCTTACCAAGATGAGGCCTTAAAGTAGCAGCCATGGACTCAAGATAAGTGGTCGTGAAAGTGAAAGCCTCTTCTAAAACATCGTCTCCATGTGTTCTCACATGTGTAGCTTCATACAAGCTCAACATACCCTCTGGATCTTCAATAAGTGCTTCTTTGAAGTGTTTGTCACTATTCATGTATTTTTGGAAGACACCTGGTTTTCAAAGGCATAATCACTCATGATCACTTTAATAATTTAGTTTGTAAACGTTAAACTTTAGACACTAAACTGCAAAAAATAAAGATAAACTTCAAACTATCGAATACAATTAAACAAAGTCATAGAGTTTACAATGGGTGGCCTGGACAGAGGACTTACCACAAGGCAAATTGTAACCATGTTGTCTAAATACCCTAAAAAAAAGAGCAGTGGTGAAGAGATCATAGTCTTCAAATTTAGAATCACGATCCTCATCATGAAACATTTGCTCTAACTGCTTTTCAATTTCTTCCTCGAAGTGATACGACACACCAAGTCTTTCCAAGGTGTTGATCAAACTCACCACGTCTTCTGGTTTTCGTTCAACAAACATGTTTAGTACTTGTCCTTTCAAACTTTCGATTTCTTTTGCATATGTTTCACGAACCTGCATAAAGACATAGAATTCAGTAACACATGCAATACTTTAGCCTTATAAGAAACTCTTGTGATATTTGTTTTCTGTAATCAAATTTTGAGTACAATAAATATTGTTAGTCTAGGTGGCTAGTTAGTAGGCAAAATAATACAAGTATTTTGCTTTAATTAGCATTATTTACTTCCCCGTTCCATCCAAAGAGTCAATTAGTCAATTTTCGATTGTTTTATTTAAAGAGTAGACTCTCACAAAATTGTGAGTATTATCTCCTTAACCTTTCAAATTACTGGTGACAGGTACTATAAGCATGAGTATTATCTCCTTTAAAAACTATTTTCTGAAGTAAACTGAAAAGGAAAACGTAACTTTTATTGGTGTGACCAAAGAGGAAAAAAAACTAGCAAAATTATAAACTAAGTCACTAAATCGTCAATGAGAACGGAGCCATAACATTTCCTCTAAATATATCGTCCTTATTGACCAAGTTCTGGACACTTTTGATATTTAATTCTCTTACCCACAGAAAAATATGCATGCATGCATACTTGGTATCAAGAAACCCGAAAAGAAATGACCCAAAAATCAACTGTAAGAGCTTTGACTTTTGACACACATTCGATGGTTACAAGGATTAGTTAATTGATACTCTCTTGACAATAATTTGTAAATAGAGGGAGTATATATCGTCAGCTTTCTTTTAATAGAAAGTGTTGTAAAATGCTATATATATATAAATTCAAGTGAAGGGAGAGGATTGGTTACCTGATTATCTATAGAGATGGAAGTGAAAAGATTACCCCATATGCTAGGGGGAAAGTTTGCTAGTGGACGAACAATCTCAGCCTCCCCATTCCCATTTACTTGGTTCTTCATCACTATTGCCACCTGAGAAGAAGCCATATTGCTATCTATAATAAATGATCTTCTAGGACGTCGTCTATGACCTATTTATAAGCCAGGTACATAACTATGATTTGTTGAATAAATGAATATTTTAAGTTATCCCTAATTTTTTGCTTTTCCTCTGTATTGAAGAGTTTATGGCGGCAGCTTTCACAAAGGAGAGGGGACGAAATGGAATTGAGTAGAACTTTAACTTTTATCGGAAAAAGTAAGAGAAGATTTTACGCTTATTTTCTTTCATTAATGGCAAAATCTTTTTTTTGTTTCAAGAGTTTCTTTTTTTGATTAAAAAAAAGATACCACGGAGATTGAATATTATTGAAAGGGAACTGCCGGTTATCACCCATTTTTTTCCGAAAAAACAAAATTTGAAAGAGAGAGACACTAATTAGGGGTTAATTACGCCAACCATGCCCATACTATTGACCTATTTCATAATTGGTCTACAAACTTTCATTTGTAGTAATTTCACTTGTAATATATTTATAATTTAGTTATCATTTTGAAAATAATTGTCTTGTTTTTTTTTTATCTGTTCTAAAATAATGGTCTTATTTGAAAATTTTTTAAGACAACATTTTTATCACTTTATTCTTATTTTTTCATCATACTTTAATTATGAGTCATGTACGCATGAGCTTTAAAATAAATTATACATCAAACTAATATTAATAATTTAGTTAAATGTATTTTCTTAAACCGCGCCAAGTCCACCAAAACGATAATTTAGAAACGAAAGGAGTAATTTTTTTACCATTTAACGGCAATATGACTTGTCATGTACACTTCAACAAGTTGTATTATAGAATTTGAGTCACTAAAACCGAGCTACAAAAAGTTCAACACTATTAGTTTATGACTACTTATACATTTTTCGTTAAGCATCGATGAAGGATAATATTACCTGTATCTAAAAAAATTGTCATTTATCAAAGATTAGTTATTGCAAACTTTGTCATTTATCAAAGACTAGTTAGGTACACGTGTTTTGCACGTGTTCTTAATGATTTTTGTGAAATGTTTTATCTTCTTTTTTTGTTTAATTTTAATTATTATTTTTATATATGAAAAAACTATATATATTTCTAAAAATTGTCCTTTATGCAATTTTAATGTATATTTTTCACCAAAAATAATAAATATTTATATATTTTTACTTGTTTGCCCTTAAATAAATTGCGGATGATTTATTAGATGAAAGGTTAATTTTATCCATATATTAATTTCTAAAAGACAACTCACACTTTTATAATAAAGAAGATTAGTTATCGCAGAGTTGTAAACCTAGCATCTTTAAAAAATAAATACAGGGTCTTCCCTCCAAAAGTAAAAGCCCCTTGCCCAATGCCCCCGAAACAACAACAACAACAAACAAACAATATATATGTTAAAATAGGGTTAATTGTATAAAAAAATCCTGACCTACTTTAGTTTTTTTTTTTTAAACCATGTGTTGTTGTATTTTTATGTAAAACTTCAACCTAACCTTTTTTCCAATTAAAACATTCCCTCAAAAACTAGTTAGTTCTTGTAACGGGAAAGCGTGACCGAACATTCTAGTGGTTGTCTACATGAACTGAGCGGGAGAGCCCATGTCCATGTCATTCTTCTCGGCAAAAACAATTTTGTTATAAACCTTGTCCTATTTTGAAATTTCAAAAACATCTCAATCTTTGACTAGATTTTTACAAATTTGAATGGAATACAAACCTTATACAATTGTTAAAATTTCAAAATAAACCTGATAGTTTGTAGACCATGGATATATATATATATATATATATATATATATATATATATATATATATATATATATATATATATATATATATATATATTTATTTATTTATTTATTTATTTATTTCTTAGAATATAGTTAACGGTAGAATCAAACTCAAATCTTCTGGAAATCATGACTTACAACGGCTGAATCAATTTTTTGAAAATCTAGTCAATTAAGATTTGGTTTGATTTGTATCATGAATTGATACAAATCAATTTATGATACAAATCAAACCAAAATCAGCCAACCACTTTTTTATTCTTATCATTTTTTTGGTTTTTTTAGCAATTCAAAAAATGTTTTATTTTTTTTTATTTTTTTATAAAAAAGAGTACACATTTTTATTTATAAATAGAGATTTAGTTTGCTTCATTTGGACATCAAACTAATTTTGAAGATAAAGATGGTGGTTATGTAAAAGTGTTGGAGTTTGAGTCACTGTTGGAAGGGAATTTGTTTTTAAATCAAATGAGTAACAAATTGATTAATTTATTAGTTTTTAATGGGGTTGTGTTTGATTTTGTATTTGATTTTGTGGAGTTGTTCTTGCTCTTAGTTTTACAAGAATGAATAGAGGAGTTCGTTGTCATTATAAAAAGATGAATTTCATGCGGACATCATAGATTGATCAAAATTTAGGAAGAAAATTCTTAGGTTGTGAAAGATATAGAGTAATTAATTTACTTTCTGTGATTAAAATACTTTTTGTTTTGACTTTTCAAAATCATTTTTTTTTCACATAAATTTTTTGACGTACATTTTCTAGTTTTTTTCAAAATATACATAATTTGCAGTATATAAAAAATATTTGATTGAATCTGCCTAGGTTCCCAAGGTCTGGATCCACAAAATGCAATACAATTGTGTTTTTATAATAGAAAAAAAAGAGTACTACGATTTCAAACTACTTATATATGTTTTAAAATATATGCATGTATATCGAACTATTGTATAGAGGCGATGAAACTCTTCATTATGATAATTGGATTTTTTTTGTTGTAATTGCGAATTGGATTTCAATTTTATTGAAAGACTATATATGATTTAGTCGATTATGGTTGCAAATTAGGTAGAATTCGTTGTTTGGAGTTAATTTACTTGTAGATATCCTAATTTGATTTCATTTTTTCAAAAGATTATGATTTTTGGTTTGTGTTTGTTAAATAACTTGTGGGTCATGATCGAAATTGGCTAAAATGTCTTTGTTTGAGGTAAATTTCTTCTTGGGAATGCTAATTGGATGGTATTTGAATTTCAGACTACTTATATATGTTTTAAAATATATGCATGTATATCGAACTACTGTATAGTGGAGATGGAACTCTTCATTAGTTGAAAAAATTAAATGTTTTAAAGAGTAAGAAGAATACTCCTTAAGGTACAAAAAAATTTGCTCGATAAAATAAAGGAAAAAAAGGTTAATAAAAAAAGAAGCTACAATAGAGCCGATCAATCGATAGCACTTCACGTTTTCAAATAATTGTTGTGTTTTGATATTTTTGGTCAAACAAAATGAATATTTGATGTGTATTAATTTTGTTTTTTTTTTCAAAACCATTAAATACGTAATTTTTTATATATTGCAAATTATGTGTATTTTGAAAAAAAAATTAGAAAATATACGTCAAAAAAATATTGTATGAAGATCTTTTGTCTTGAGTTTATCCAAGGTTAAGGTTGTTTGATATGACATGACGTACATGCTTAAATATGTGAGAAATGCTATGTGAAAGATCTCGTTAAATAAGTCTTGAAGATCGTGTTCTTTCACAGAAGAGGAAATATGATAATCGTGAAGGCATATACATCGATGAGAATCTTTTGAGCTGGCATGAAGACCCTGAAGTGGATCTCTCATAAATGAGTTACTCAGATGAACAGAGGACTATTGTTGACTATTTCGTTCACCTGAAGAATGCATCCCCTCATGTCTCTCCATCTCATTCTCCTACCCCTGTCAAATCTTCAAGTTCCTCAGAGTTTGATGACAGTTCTAATCAGGATTTCGTTGAGAATGAAGAGTCTGATGAAAGTGAAGAGGTACCCTTGAGATTCACCAGAAGAAGAGTTGCCTCTACGACCAATACAACTTTAAATGTAGCTCCAATGTAGCAACTGGGGAAGTTACATTCTCTTCTGCACCAGCTGGAGTTGGGTTAGGTACCTTTTTTTCTAATAATTTTATCTATTCTGCTGCTTCTTTAAGATATAACACTTCTAGAAAAATTGTTGATGAAAGAATTATTCCTATGGATGATCTGATTGCACAAAATCTTGTCCAGTTCTTTTCTGATAGGGGTCTCCTAGCCACAGTGTCTTCTTTTTCTCCCTATGTTAGGGAAATCATTTTTGAATTTTATGCTAATCTTGAAAAGAAGATTGCCACAACTTGTGATCCTAGTTATGAAAAGATTTTTGTTAGAAATAAGGTGTTTGATTTCTCCCCATTTCTGATCAATAAGCATTTTGGCTCTCCTAATATTGGTTTGGTTGGTCTGATTTCTAATATGAACCAATGTGTCAAGGAATTAACTGGAGGGGTGGTTTCCAAGTGGCCAGGGAAAGGGGCCAAGGTTAGCACCTTCAAACTCACCTCCTTATATGCTGTCATGCATAAAATATGTTGTGCAAATTGGGCTCCCACCTATAACTCTAATGCTGTAACAGAAGAACATTCCAGAATTCTGTGTCAGGTAGGTCTAGGGCTTCTTTTTAATTTTGGGGACTTTGTATTTAGGAAAATTGTGTCCCTTGTTGAATCTGAAGGTGACAAACGAGCTCTACCCTATCCCTCTCTTATCTACAACATTTTAGTTGCCCAAGGCATAGTTCCCAAAGATTCTGAGAGATTGACCCCTCTGGACCCTCTTCATATTTCAATAAAACTCTTGAAGGGTGAGAGGATGTTGAATCTGCCCTTGGTATATCCATATCCTCTAGCTCCTGGTTCCTCTTCTGCTCGTACTCCTGATCAACAGCCTACAGCTTCTACTCTTGCTTCAGCTTTAACCAATGTAGCTTCCAATACAACTACATCTGATCCTACATCTGCCCTTGCTCTTTGTTCTGTTGGACCTACTGCTCCAATATCTATGCCATTTATTCAAGGACAGCTTGCTCAGATCCAGTCTCAGATTGCCCTTCTTCAGAACTTAGCAGCCCAATATCCATCTTGGCTTGCCTTGCATTCTGGCCAAATAGGGGGAGATAATACTCCAAGTGTTGTTGCTATTGCTGCTCCAAGTCCTGTTGCTGCTGCTACTGCTCCAAGTATTGATGCTGCTGCTTCTGCTCCAGGAAATGCTAATGAAGATGAGTGAAGAATGGATGTTTTGATTGTTTCTTCTTGAAAGTTTATTACATAAATGTTTCATAATGATTATCTGCTTGCCTAATTCAGGGGGGGTATACTAACAAATACAGTTATTGAAGAAACTAGTTTGTGATGAATAATTGGCAAAACACTTGGCATGTTATTTGACCAGAATGGCTCAACAAATGGGGAGATTGTAAGGGTAAAATAGGCATGACCTATTTTGGTTTTGTTTCTCCTTTCTTGGTCTTTAAGTTTTGACATTTTTGGAAAATAAAAATTCATTATATTTTGGTTTTCTTGTTCCTAAAACTTAGGAGTAATTTTGGAAATAAAATATTTACAAAAATCCTTCCCCAAAACCGTGTCTTAAAGTCCTTGTCCATTTGGTAATAGAATCTAGTAATTATGGTAGTTTATTTAATTACTAATTCTAATCATTTTCCATATTGGAGTTTGTTTCCTTCTTTATGTGTAGGTTTCCTTCATGATATATATAAGGGACATGGGCAGAGGCTGAACACATCCAGAGCGTGAGAGTGCAGAGCAGAGAAGAAGATAGCATATTCAGAGTGTTCTGAAATTCAGTTTTTTGCTGGAATTTGAATGCAGTTCCGAATGCTGTAACATCAGGAACTACATTGAGGCTGCTGGAATAGTTTGTCTTTCTAGGGTTTCTAGGAAGCTGGTTTTTTCTTCCCATGTTTTCTTTACCTGTATTTCTGTGGGTTTGACTCTCCAAGACTTGTTGTCTTGTGAGAGTGTTTGTTTTGGTAATTTCACATAATTTTTGTAAAACAATTCATCCTTTTTAGTGAAATTTTTTTGGCCATGAGGCTATATCTACAAGCATAAGCTTGTAGATTGTTTGGTAATCGTTTGTGCTTATTTCTTGCTTCATAATTAAAGTCTTCCGATGTTTATTGTTTTTCTGACCAATGCACCTTCCAGTGTAGCTTCTGCACAAGCTACATTGGGAACTGCATTGACAGTTTGGTGAATCATAGCTACTATTTGATCTTACATATTTGCTTCAACAGTCAATAGAAGAATCATTGGAAATATAATTCCTATAGTTATAATGGAATCAAGCAAATCAATTTGTTTGGAATATGCAAGTAATATAGCAAATTTGATGCGTAGTATATTCCTAACACTTACACTGTTGGATAAGTTGAACTGATTAGAATAGATTTATTTCATATGGAGTTTTTCATTTAATTTTCACTAGTTGATGGGCTTAATTATTTCATTTGTATTGTGATAACAAATATTTCCTACTAGATCTTCGTGCCCGTGCCTATGGCACAGTGCTAGTATATATGATTTCGTGAACTGAAACACCAACGTTTAAATAGAAGGTGCAATTTTAAAAAAAATGTTACAGTTGACGGGTACATTACGTCAAGTGGTAGTTGAGGGGCCTATTTGAACTCGACCCATAGTTGAGGGAGATTATTTGTAAGGAGTTATATATAACTGACCTATGACCTTTTGATTTTGCGGCGGAATCAACCTCCATGGCCAGATAGTCTCAGTAAATTAATTAAGTTCTATTGTGAGATTATATTAATATAAGGTTGATGTTTTGTAAGGGGTAATGGTTTAAAAAATTAATCTCGAGGTATGACTGCTCATAATATTAATTGTAAGGGGTGACTTTGTAATAGGGTGAGAGAAAATAGATAGTCAAAAGTGAATAACTACTCTCACACTTGTGAATGTGAGAGTGAATCACAACCATTAAATTTTTTAAGATAATGTAATCTCAACCTCTAAATAACTTTAGTCAATTACACATATGTGAGAATGAGCTCTATTGAAATATAAATTGAAAGCTTCGTCAAATTGATACATTAACAAGTAAAAATACTTGTTGAAAAGAATTTAAACTATGTTCTATTTATTTTAGAGTGAATCTCCTGTAAGACTATTTTACATATCATAATTCGTAAGACAGAATCTCACTCTTTTACAGCTCGACCCACCAATATACGATGGATCGGATAAAGACAATTCATCTTATAAAAAATATTCATAAGACCGTTTTACACAAGTTTTTGTCTTTATTTTATCCGATGCATTTATGGATACAGTCTGCAATGCGATCACATTCTGCATTGGAAACCAGTGGTTTATTAGATTGTCTTTGAATTACCCTAGCTACAAATCATTCAATAATAATAATTATTCTTAAAATAAAAATAACAATAATGCTAAAATTGAATACTAATGATGATAATGATGACTATTTCAATTTTATAATCATAATAATAAACTAATCACAATAATGAAAATGATGATAAAAGATCATGATATATTTTTAGTGATAGTTGCAATAATAATAATTAATTATCAATGTTTATTTATTTTATTTTCATTTTAATAATTTTATATTCACAAATATTGTTAGGTCTGATCGGTAAGAATTCAAGCTAGAGGTAGGGAAAATAGTCTTGTTCAAAGTTTTAAAAACCATATAGCAAAGCTTAATAATCTTGTCAAAGAGCATATTGAAAATTAGTTCGGCAATAGAAAAAAGAAGATTGAAATATTTTTGTTGCTAAATCGGTAGCTTTTACCAATTACAAAAAGAGATTGAATATTTAATAAAGTACTATATATAATTTTAATCTTGTCCTAAAGACTTTTTTTAATCTACTCGTCATTTATCTAAGATAATTGTAAGAATATAAATATATTTTTACAAATTTTTCGTACAATTATAGGTTTGAAGTATGTGATGGGTTAAAAGATGACTTCATATGCTAGTTCAGTTGAATCGAGGGGGCTCTGAGCTTAATTTTGCTAGGATCTTCATGTGATGAGATCTAGTCACTTGAATCCACATTATAATTAGCTAAACTTAATTCATGATTGGTTTAAGCTGTCTATGAGCCCATAGTGTTTGAAAGATCATAGACCTCGAAGCAGGCAGATCATCATAATGCCTCTGAATTTGATCCATCCTTCCTTTTGGTTGGGGTGAAGTGTTTGGATGGGATTTGTTCGAGTAGCAAGACCGAACATCTTCTTCTTGGTTTGGGCAATATTATGCTAAGAACTGGTTGTATGTGCTTCTTTTTAAGGGAGGTTGTTCTTTTTCATGCGCACAAATCATTCCAGTTAGTGTTCCATGGGTCATTTGCTGGGTATAGGTATTTGAAGGGTCAAGAGGGAGGTAACTTTTTTGGTTATGGTAACATGCATTTAGGTGAATGAATTCAGGGTTGGTGTTTGGGGTAGTTGGTGGATTAGGGTTATAAATATTTGGAATGATATTGTTTTGGAAAATAAGGTTGGTATTTGGCTGAAGGCTGGTGTTTGGTTGAGTTTTGGAAGCTTGGGGGAGGATATTTTCTGTTGGGTTGGAGAAGTTTATTCCTGGAAGGAGGGAACTATCATGAGGAGGTACTTGGCTTTTGATTCGATGAGAGAAGGTAGTGAAAGTTTCTGCTAAACTTTCCAAAAGATCGCCAACTACTTGGCTTGCCACTCTTCCTACATGGGCATCCAATTCATTTTTCAACCAATTGTGAAATTCAGGGTGTGGGGCATACCCAGGAGCTTCTACTTCTGGTCCTAGAGCATTCTGTCCATTGTTGGTCTCTACAACAATCTGTTTACTTTTGGCGGCCATTCTGCTCAAATCTGTACTCTCTGAACTGATTCTGATACTTTCTGATCTAACCTCTGTGCATGTATCCCGTATCAAACGACCGACGATATCTCTTCCTTTCCAAACTCGGGCCAGGTTTCTGAGGAAAAGGGTTAAAGGTATCAGAAGGGAATGCTTTTTGGTTCTGAGTACAGTGTGCCTTTATTTTATTTATTTTTTATTATTATTCATTTTTCCTAAGATTGAGTGGACAAGCACCTGCTTTGTTTTGGCAGTCTCGGGACTCTTCCTGGAATAATGGATTCTTTCTCCAGAGTATAGAACCTCCGTATTCCATCAGCCTTTCGATTTCCCAAGATTGGACTAATCTCAGGCGAATAGTGTATACTCTTTCCAGGATCCATCATTCGAATGGAATAAGACGAATATCATAAAAATTATTGGTCAGTCCCTGTGCATATATCTTTATTTATTTATGTATATTTTTGCAACAGGGATTGGTCAATAATTTAGAGATATAAAAATCGATCGGTCCATGAAGTGTCCTAGAAATCTATATGCTTTTAACATCGACTGATACAGGGGTTAGGCTAGCTTTGGTGTAAGGGTAGCAATTCTGAATATTTCTACGTGCATGCATTTGTTGATTTTGTCGGCTAATTAGTTTGAATCCTTGAAAGGACGGCGCGAGCGAGCGTGACGGCCATTCAGATCAATAAATAGAAAAAAAAGTAGGGAAGCTATCTGTTCCTATTAATTACATTTGGTCCTAATCTCCAAAGTAAAATGACAGAATAAAAGAATATTTACATATTTTGCCAAGAATAATGAATGAAGCAAAGTAAAATAAAGTAAAGTGATAATATGCCTCTGCTTCTTTTTTTATCCTGCCCGAAATTTTATATTTTTGTTTTTATTCGCAACGATACCTAGAATGAAACTGCTGCAAGATTTCACGATTATATGCACAAATATATACACAGATATATAAAAATGCAATATCCAAACTGTTAAATAAATATAAGCATATTTAGGCAAAAACAAAAGAAAACTTGTTTTTTTCTGTTAACAAAATGAGTCTAGCCCTCTGTTTTTATTTTATTAAAAATAAAAACAACGTCCCCAGTAGAGTCACCACTGTGAGTGCCCCATTTTTTGACTTTTCCCCCGCTATTGAGAGGCGGGTGGTTTCAAAACCTTTTAAAGCGCGTGAGAATACGCACAACCTCAATTGTGGACTCAAAATATGAATAACAGAGTCGCAATATTTATTTTAAGGAAAACAAAGAAAAACAAAAAATAATCAGATTTATAAGAAGGGTTTGGAGGCTAAGTTACGAGATGGGAAGGGTTAGGCACCCAACTCGCTCTTTCGGTCTCAAAATAAGTTTTTGGCTAAATATGTTCTTTTATATTTATTTAACAGTTGAAATAAATCATTTTAAATATACATTTGCATATATATAAGGAAATAAATACAAACTTACAACAACCTCATTTCTAGAGTTGCAAATACATTTATAAAAATTTGGCCATAATAATGGCTCTTTTTAGTGCTATTTGCTATAGAATTTTGGGCAGCACAACTGCTTATTTCGTTACATAGGACTATTTTAAATAGCACTTTTTATACATAAAAAGTAAATAAAACTTTAAGGGACCTACCTTTTGAGCGTAGGGTTTTATCTCTTACTAAGCTCCTTTCGGTAGGCCATAGGGTGTGCTTGGCTCGTCCTTCGGGGAGAGGAGTCTTTTCTTTTGATTGATTTTGGGCGTGATTGCGCTTTAATTAGTTGCTTTTCGCCTCTTTATCTGGGCGGCACAACTATTTGCTTTGGCTGAATTTGCTTACTTGCTTGCATCTGAAATCGGGCAGAGCAACTGCTTGCTTTAGCTGGATTTGACGTTTGGAATCGGGCAAGGCAACCGCTCTTTTGGTTATTTTGAACCGGTGAAATAGGGCAGAATCTTAGCAGGGTTACTAGGGTTCACTTTGGCCATAGAGTTTTAGTGTTTAGGCGAGATTTGGCAGAGCTTGGCTTAGAGGGAAATAACCTCGTCGTACTCTCGGGAGAATGGACCTCGGAGAGAAAACTTCACGCATTTAGAATTTTTACTTTGTGAACTCGTGGTGAATTCCTGAGTGTCGGATGCCTTTATTTATAGATCGAAATCATGGCTTTATTTGTGATTAAGTATCATCCATCGAGCTTTAACGGCTTATACCGCGTTGGGAGAGTTGCACCAAAGTGCACAACTGCCCATAGCGCTTGTGGGCGCGACGCCCAGAAGGGGTGTGGGCTGCGCCCACAGCTTTTTCCTTTTCTGTTTTGGCACTTTAGCCCCCTGCAGTTCACTGTTTATGCATCCTGCTTTTTCTTTTGCATTTTCAACCTCAGAACTTTGACATTCGTTAGTCCTTTTAATAGGTCTTGATATTTTATGTCATGTCATATACCAGGGGTACGAAATTGGGGTGTCTACGCCTATCCTATTCTCTTGGAGTTGAAGTGCTAGCTCACCCTCTTGGCCTCTTTCTTAGCCAACACAAATACATCCGAGTCCTTTTACTACGTGCTCATATGACCAAAGCCAAACTGTATCCACCCCATAGCCACGATCCCTCTCTATCTAAACAAACTAGGACTCTTCTAGCCAACCCAACCAAATATCGAGCAATTGTGGCAAGCCTACAATATCTCTCTTTAACCAGATTTGACATTTCCTTTGTAGTAAACAGGTTATCTCTATACATGCACAAACCAACTAAGGATCATTGGGCTGCTCTAAAAAGACTACTACGCTACCTTGCAGGGACCACCACAAGGTCTACTACTCGCCGAGACTCGCCTCATACTCTCCATGCTTTTTTAGATCTCGATCGGAGGGATAAAGATGACTACATTTCAACAACTGGTTACATTGTCTACTTGGGTCAAAATCTCATATCTTGGAGTTCTTGCAAAAAAGCAACGCACTCTTGCTCGTTCTTCAAGCAAGCCGAGTACCGAGCTGTTGTCGCGACCATTGTTTGAAGTTCCTATGGGTTCAAAACTTACTTCGTGAGCTTTCCGGACATCTACCCATAAACAAACCGGTCATCTATCAGCGACAATATGGAGCTACATATGTTAGCCGCCATCCTAAGTTCCACTCAAGAATGCAACATTTAGCCTTGACTATCATTTGTGCGTGAGAATGTCCAAAATCAAACCCTCCGTGTATCATATATTTCGCAATGATCAACTTCGGCGATCTTGATCACTAAGCCACTTGCTCGTACCGCTTCAGCCTTCAGCTTATGTCCAAGATCGCCTCACTACACGATCGTCCATCTTGCGAGGGAGCATGATAGAGATACACAAAATCAAATCCATTGACTAATTCTCTCCTAATCTTATGCTATATATTATATTAAATGTATTTCCTTAATATACTCAATAATTATTTCCTCAAATATGATTGTAATCTTCTAGGATAGCAGTTATATATATTTTGTATAGGCTATAAAAATATTTGCATCAACAGTAAATAGAAGAATCATTGGAACAAAAAGAGTGTCTTACAAGGTTGGAGAGTCTGTTGAGTAAGAAAGATGTGGAGATTGAAGATCTGAAAGAAAAGCTCATCCTAGCCAATGAAACCATGGCTAAATGGAACTCAAGCCAACAAAAAATGGATGAGATGTTGAATTATGATAATTCTGGTAAGTCTGGTATTGGATTCAGGCCCAAGATGCTTGTGAAAGAAGGTGAAGGTATGTCTTCTGAACCTAAACAGCCCACACAAAATTTTCAAAAAGCAGATTTCTTCGAAAAACCCAAATCAAGAAAGAAAAATTTTGTGTCATTTTTGTCAGAAGCCTGGTCATATACAACCATTCTGCTTTCTTAAAAAGGCTGTATATGAAGAAGAAGTAAGGCAGGCCTTTTTGGTTAAAAATCATATGCAACATCGAATGCAACATCCAATGAAGCAACATTGGAAGTCACATTCGAAGCAGCATCAGAACTCACGTTCACAGAAACAGCAACCAAAGGTTTTTAAACAGATGTGGGTTCCTAAGGGTAGTAATGACAAAGGCAAGTCCAAATACTGTGAACCCTTTGATATATGTCTTGGTGCTAAGTGGTTCTATGAAGAATCTCCTCCAAAATATTCAGAACCAGCATCTGAAACTGAACTTGCACCTGATCAAACAGAACATGCATATTCTGGAGTTTCAGCCAATGTGATTCACAATGTGTCACCCAATGTGTTTCCGAATGTAGCTGCATTGGGAAACACATTGGACAGAAACTTGGCAGATTCAGAAACAGGTCCTGAACATTCAGAAATTCAGTCCAATTTGAATGATTGCAGCCATGACATTCCCAGCCGCATACAGAAAAACCATCCAATCTCTCAAGTGATAGGTAATATTCATGATGACATATACATAAGGAGAAGAAGTAAGGTTGAATCTCACAAATTAGCATGCTTATCAAAATATTTTTGTGAGAAGCCTTAAAACTTTTGTGGATGCTCGAAATGATCAAAGATTATGTGCTACACATTGATGTGTTAACCTTGTTTTTTGATAACACCTATGCATTTTGCTTAGTACAAAAATCCAGTTCATCATTCTCGTACAAAACACATTGATATAAGATACCACTTTTTTAGAGACTTGGTTAAATATGGAAATTGTTTGCATTGTACATGTTGGGATTGAAAATCCTCTTGCTGATATATTTTCCAAGTGTCTTGTTTTTGAGAGATTTTTCAATCTTTGGAAATCTCTTGTGTTTTTGTGTGCCATATGATTTTACACTTGTTAATTATAAAAAAAAATTAGGCATGCTTGCATTTTGTCTTTAGAGGGCACTCTAGATCATTGTTTCACATGTATGTGCCTCTTGTGGTTGCTTGGGAATTTCATTCAAAATCTGTTGTGATTTCATTGTTATGATTCTCTCTCTCTCTCTCCCAGTTCTTGAGTATGTTTGTAGTCCACAAAGGAAAGAGCTACCTTTTGAAATTTTTGGGATGCTGAAATTTATCAAAGTACTATGGAACTTAGGTTCTCATGGGTTGATCTTGAGAAAATTGACTCCCTTTAATTGAAAAAGTGTGAAAGCTACCTAACAGAAAAGAGCTACCTATGAACAAGGTTGTGGCACCTTTCTTTTGGGACTATGAATCCTCGGATTTCATGGGTTGATCAAAAAGTTAAGTGACTTCCCTTGGTAAATAGTGTGAAAGGTTCCTAGTGGCACATGTTTTTATAGCTTGAAATAAAGTAGAGCTATATTCCTAGGGAAATAAAGTACCTATGGATTTTTGTTGTGAAAAATTTATGATCTTGGGAGAGATATCTGGTTGGAAAAAAAATGCCATATTGATCATAAAATCACATTTTTGGCGAATGCATCTCCTAATGCAGTTACATTAGGAACTACATCATTTGATCTGGTCTTTATCACTTGTGTGTGATTGCATTTTTTTAAAATTCTTTTGTCTAGCTTTTAGTTATCATGTTTTTAGGCATAAAATTTTAGGACATGCATTGTTGGCAAGGATATCTACTTGGTGAAATTTTGTCCTAATATAAACTGTGCAAATCAATTTCCAAAAATCTCCATGTTGAAAAATATTTAGTGGTTGTCTAATTTTTGTGTGAAACTAAGAGGTTTTGAACTTGGATATGAGGTGCTCAGTTTTTGCTAGGGGTGTGATCAAATCTTGGTGAACACTTCATTGTGTTTTTCAAAATCTTGGATTTTTGAGAGTTCCAAAAAGATTGTTTATCCCTCTTCCTTTTCCGGTCAAATAGGGGGAGAGAGATCAAGTGTTTATGGTGATGGTGATGAATCCTATGATTTCTGACTTTATACCTTGTAAAAATTCAGGGGGAGATGTGATTTTCTAACCTATGCAGGTTAGATGGTTTGATTGGTGTTGAATAAACACTTGTCTTTTGATTTGACCAGAAAGGTTCAACAAAGGGGGAGACTGTAAGGGCAAAATAGGCATGACCTATTTTGGTCTTGTTTCACCTTTCTTGGTCAAAATAGGATTTTTGATAAGTTTGTGTTAATTTAGGACTTAGTATATTTTATTAGATTTAGTTTAGTTATTTTTAGTAGTATAATCTTTTTGTAGATTTCAAGCGCACATATTTGGTAACAAAATCTTAGCATAAATCCTAGTCTAACCATGATTCTTGACCACTTTCATATTTGGTAATCAAATCCTATCCTAGTCTAACCATGATTGTTGACCACTTTCATATTTGGTAACAAAATCCCATTAGTTTGGTAAGTTGTTGATTTTTTCCTTAAGTTCTAATCATTTTCCTTGTAGTAGACGGACTGTTTTTGGGTGTGTGTAGGAGACGCATACTATATATTCAGGAGCTGGGATTCGGGGTTCTTGTAGAGCTCCAGAAAGTGAACAAAAACCATAGAGGCTGTGAGCAGATCCGAGCAGTTCCTGAAGCTGTTTTACAGACCCGAAGTTCAGCAGTCCGAATGTGTTATCCAATGCAGCTACATTGGCAGTAACATCAGAAGTGCTGAAACTGTTTTTGTCTTCCTGTTTTGTTTAAAGGAAGTTGATTTTGTTTCTTCCCACGTTTTGTTTAACTTGTTTATGTGGGGTTTTTGTTTTCCAAGATTCATTATCTTGTGAAAATATTTTTGTGTGATTTCACATAGTTTTTGTAAAACAATTCATCGTTTTTAGTGAAATCTTTTTGGCCATGAGGCTAGATCTATATGTAAGACCCCGAACCTTCGTGTAATTGACCTTCTTGCTTTGCGTGTCGTTTAACCGTAACCTCGCTTACTTGACTTGAGGTAAGAACCTTGATTAATATAGGTAGGCTATATAGGAGCCAATACATTAGTTCCATATGTTCCATAGACCTTAACTAGTTAAAGTTACAAGTCGCATACCGACGCTGTTCGTTACTTGACTCGGTTTAGAGTTTTCTCGCGTAGTTCTTTCGTGAGACCTCGATTGTACTCTTAGTCATTCCTCCACTTGTCTTGAGAGTTATTTGAGTCTCATAAGGCCTTGGTACACAAGTTTTATGCTTGTTTGAGTTGCATTTACCCAACCGGTGCATCACTTTCAGTCCTAGACCCTTTCGGCTTCGTTTTAGACTTAAACCATCGTTCCAACGCGACAAACGAACATCCTGGGAGATGTTCGGCCAGCCAAACCGAACTCCTTGGGGAGTGTTCGGCCATAGCAACCGAACAAGTGATGAAAAGTTCGGTCCAGACAACCGAACAGCGCTCCCGACATCAGCTTTGTGCTGGTGCGATTTCTGGCGTGAAACTCCTATTCTACCCTTACTTAACCCTTGCCCTTTCACTTATTTGAGGGTATATTAGTCCTTAATCACCCTTATAACCCCAAACACTCCTCTCCTCTCTTCATTAGTGGTCGTTCTCAGCCGTGAACGGGAAGGAGAGAGTGCGGGAGATTGAGCGTGCGACTAGTGCGTGTTCCGGCGATTCCCGGAGTTCCGGTCATCCGTTTGACGAGCCGAGACCACCGTCGCGAAGCCCTTGACGAGTAGATCATTTCCCTTGGGTTTGTTTCCCTCTTCCTAGCCGTTTGTGGATCGATAAAGGTACGTTACCGAAACCCTAGTTTCTCTCTCTAACTCAATGTTGATGTTAGGTTGCTAGAGACTTGTTCCTTGTGATTTGTCATGGTAATACATGTCAAAATGAGATGTTATTGATGGATATCAATCTATGAAAGTTAGGGTTTGAACCCAAACGATTATGACTGGGTATATTGGAATAGTTATGGTTTAAGATTGATTGTGGTTGGGTTTAGAAACCCGGATAAATTGGAAATCCTGAAATTATGCCTTGACCTAGAGTTTGAGACTTTGAAATTTGACTCAAATGGAATCATTGAATTATAAAAGTTGCTATTCGATTCTTAGGATAAACCCCTATGACTACTTGTAATCGTTGAATCTAAATCATGAAATCTTGAGGTTTGGTCGGGTGAGACCGAATTGGTGTAAAGATCGATTTGTGGCTTAGGACTCTAATAGAGAACCTTTAATGATTTTAAGTACAAGATTATCGCTAGTCTTTGGATTGGGTTTGTGTGGGTCACAAATGCATGACTTGAATGAAAGACCTTTGGATTGTTTTGATTATGAATTAGAACTGTTGGTACTTGTTGGACTTCAATGAAGCCCCGAACTTGTAAGGATGTGATATATGCTTGTATGAAACCTAAGGAATCATGATGGTTGTTATTGAATGACGACTCTCTAAAGTCGCCTTGTGAATAATTTGGGAAAGACCAAGATAACGAAATTGAGGACCATTCTATGAGATGATTTGAATTGGGACTTTCCTTAGTACACTACACATGTAGTCTACTTGTATAAGTCGCTAGGATGACTAAGTTGTTATCTAAGACTCACCAGTACGGTTGACCTTACGAATGATCATCACTCTAGTGTTTACCTAAGTATTGGACTACTATAGACCTTTGGGTTATAGAATGAAATATTATTCTCGGAAGACTTTATTATCTACAAGTAAATGGCTTATGATCCTAGACTAACTGTATGATGGATTGAGGACTGAGTTACAACCTAACTTGGTTTCACATTTAAATATGGAATACTATGTACAATTGATATTATGGCTAAAAGCATGATTTCCTACCTTGTCATGAATTGATTCTTCTACATGTTTCTATAATACGAATTATAAGCATATTGAATGTACTTGCCCCCATGCTTGATCTGTTCTTCAGTTAATGATTTATACTGAACTTGAATTCTACTATTAGGTGGAATTATGAATTGGAATTGAATTAAGCTTGACTTGATAATGATCAACTTAGGCTCCCCGTATATACTTGACTTAGTGACTTTTGCACTAAGGTTCCTAATTGGAACAAGAACCTAGTCATGCTTCAAGCGAGAACGTAGAAAAGAGTCTTGGAACACATATAGTGTTCCCACTCTACTTGGTTGAAATTATAGAAATGACTCAACGGAGTCGACGTTATTACATGCGTTCAACTAGAAAACTAATTCTAGACTCTTGAAATGGATTGACTGTCATGCTCGTACCTTTATGACATAATAAATGCATACTTGAACTATTGAGTTCACTCTTGAAATGGATTGACTGTCATGCTTGTATCTTTATGACATAATAAATGCATACTTGAACTATTGAGTTCACTCTTGAAATGGATTGACTGTCATGCTCGTATCTTTATGACATAATAAATGCATACTTGATAATTGATATATTGAGTTCGCTCTTGTCGAGCTCAATCTTGATTGTTTATTGATGAGATTATATACTAATCTTGAACGAGGACGCTCTTGTCGGACTCGTTCCATATTGATTGATTGTTAAGTAAATACTACTTGGCATTGCATAAGTCCACGGGCATACTTGTTATCGCACACACCCTCCACGCTGGCCACCGTGGGGAAGAGCTCTCCTTGGCCAACCAATACGCGACCATTGAGAATGACTATTGTTTTCCCGAGCATCTCTGAGATCGATGTATTATCACAACCATCGATTATCGCACGCTATCGAAAGTGTCTGTTTTGCAGGTCTACGAAGCGGCCCGGCTCTATATCCTCACATTATGTGAACTATGTGCAATAATGTGCATCTTGAATATATGATCTCTATGCTCATATATACTTGTCCTTGATTGCTTGATAATTGTGATGAGTTTATACATCTCCACGTAATGATTCTACAAGAGACTTGATACATGTATACATGTAAATATGCATACTTTTACTTAATTATTCTATAAGATACATGTGATGATTCATGTCAAGACATACGTCCCTAACTGTACGATTATTCTTGTCACTTGCCTCCTGACTTACCTGATTGTTTGTGAACAGGGAATTCACCCTAGTTCATCTTGGTAGCCTGGTAAAGGAACGGTTCTGTACAGTACAACCTGACTTATGGTTCTTCGTCGTCAGAACCCGATTTCATTTCTACTTATGAAAATGTTACGATTATGTTATATTGTCTAGTGGTAGCGCATCGGGTCATTATGACTCATCCCGCACTTGTTTTCTAGTTGCGCCAGAGTCGTGTTGAGGCCGAGTAGATCGTGATCAGTAGCGTATCGCGTTGATCGATAGATCGAGACTTGATCGTGTAGTTCGTGATTCTAGTAGCCGACTTCCCGAGCAAGAGTTTGTGGAGTTTTACTCCCTTTATCATTGTCTCTTGTTCATGTACCTTGCTATTCTTGTGAGACCGATATCTTGTAAAGTTATTTAGACTTTACTGGCCGGTAGATACTTGAGTTTCAGATAGTTCGCTCTTGGGCCGACGTGTTGTGTCGTGCCTTGTTCATGTTTTTCATATCTATTTCAGCTTGTCTCCTGCACGCAGAGCTTTGGGGCTTTTCTCTATTTTAGTCACTATTGTCGTTGGTTAACCCCTGTATGCCTTAGCCGTGGGTAATTGTTATCGTTTGTTCTTCGTTGAAACGCCTACCGAGTGCCGATGGTTTGTTCAATGCTCGCAATGTTAAGACGCGAAGTTTTTTTTCTTCGGGAGAATATTGTCTCTTTGATTTCTTGACTTTGTTTTCGAGCCTTAAGCTTGGGACTTCTTTCCCCTACCGCTTCCGCAGATTCGTTTCTTCCTGACCCGTATTTTTGTATACGGCTTCTCTACCTTTGTTGAGCTCGTTAGCTCAATCGTCTGACTCGCACTACTGTTTTGCAAGTGCTTGTCCTCTTATTGCCTTGTCCTTGCGGCACGACTTTGGGATTCCGCTCCTAATCCGGCCTGTCGCCACAGCTGGTATCGTAGCTTATGTTAGCTATAAGCCAGGATAGGTTCCATGGCCTTGGTTGGGTTTGGGATTGTCGTCGAGTATTTATCGTCGAGTGTTCTTGTTAGTGCCTATTCGGCATGTTCCTTTGTACAAGTATAGGACTTGGAGTACTAAGTTCGACTTGGTCTAGATTGCCGTGAGTGCAAGCTTGTGTCTAGGAGTATCATATTCCTCCTATGTTGCTTTTAAGCCAGCTTATACCAAGTGTGTGTGTTGCTGCTTTGTAGAGCTATTGTTTCTTGTCCGTTGTGAGTGACCAAATAAGCTCAGGTTGTCGATCCCAAGCGTGATCGTCGTGGTGTCCACTAGTGTCTTTAAACGTTGTTACACCTTCTTGAGCGGCATGACTAAGCCTCCCGTAGTACCTAGTGTATTCCGTGATTTATATATAAGTATATATAGCTACTGTAGTACCTAATCGTGAGTGCTTGGGCTGCCTAGTGTCGGGAATTGGAGGACTCTTTCCTGCTGCCTGTTATTGAGATTTAAGGGATACCCTAATAATCAAGGTATTGTTGTGGTTTCAAGTTGAGACTTGGTGAGTACCCGCTAGGTGATCGCGTGACCTATGATTGGATTGATCGTCAACTCGTTTACGGCTTGACCCATAGTGATTTGAGGTCTGCTAGTTAGTAACTATTTGCTAGCCAGGAATTATTAAGTTATTGTCTTGTACCGTTATTCGACTAATACGTTAATAGAGTATTAGCATTTTGTAAAAGGATTTATCTATCATTAATGGATCGTTAAGGGTATGAATGTTCCATACTTGGTATACTTGCATGGTAGATTAAAATACTATGTATATGATATTGATTTCCATGCCTATATGTAACTATATTATATGTGCATGAGACCTTCATAAAGGATGCTTTTATGTGATTTGCAACCCCCTCGCATCCTAAACGACGAAAGCTTTTGAAGTCACTTCAGAGGGCCCCTGACTTGATTATCAAGAGGTCTTCGCTCTGAGAACTAGAACGGTATTATATGATATAGGAATTGACCGAACCCGTTACCAAATGGAATGAAATTGAAAGTGGTATCTTGTTTTGCTTATGCAAATATGTGCAACATGTATATTGAAATCATGCCATGAATGAAATGAACTTGTGACTTGATCAAATGAGTTACATTGTACTGAATGTCCTTCTTGTCTTAATATGTGGTCCATGATGATGATTGACTACTTGATTTTAGTGTAAGGGCGTTAGACCCTAGAGATTCGTGTCGTGACCGGAATAATTTAGTTAGCCCGAAAAACTCTTTGTTGGGAAGTTTGTTAATTCGGCGCAACTATTGCACATGCTTATGAATTACTTGATTAGTTGACAAAGAGGAACTTTCACCTCAATGTCCACATTTGTTGGAACTTTGTAAGCCTTGATAATGTCTCAACCCCGCCAAGAGTCAAGATGACTCGACTTTGGAATTGATTGGAGATGATATTTAAGTATTTCTTCCCTCGTGTTTTGAGGCACACTAAGGTGGTTTCCTCAACTTCATTTGTAGGCCATAGGATTGAACTTTGGTGGTTAGGATTGTGAATTCGTGGACGAATTCTTTTAAGGTGGTGAGGATGTAAGACCTCGAACCTTCGTAATTGACCTTCTTGCCTTGCGTGTCGCTTAATCGTGACCTTGCTTACTTGATTGAGGAAAAGAACCTTGATTGGTGTAGGTAGGCTATCTAGAGGCCAATACCTTAGTTCCATATGTTCCATAGACCTTAACTAGTTAATGTTACAAGTCGCATACCGACGCCTGCTCGCTTACTTGACTCCTTAGAGTTTTCTCGTAGTTCTTTCGTGAGACCTCGATTGTACTCTTAGTCATTCCTCCACTTGTCTTGAGGGTTATTTGAGTCTCATAAGGCCTTGGTACACAAGTTTTATGCTTGTTGAGTTGCATTCACCCAACCGGTGCATCACTTTCACCCTAGACCCTTTCGGCTTCGCTTTTAGACTTAAACCATCGCTCCAACGCGACAAACGAACATCTCGGGAGATGTTCGGCCAGCCAAACCGAACTCCTGGGGAGTGTTCGCCATAGCAACCGAACAAGTGATGAAAAGTTCGGCCGCATAACCGAACAGCCCCGACATCGCCTTTGTGCCGGTGCGATTTCCGGCGTGAAACTCCTATTCTACCCTTACTTAACCCTTGCCCCTTCACTTATTTGAGGGTATATTAGTCCTTAATCACCCTTATAACCCCAAACACTCCTCTCCTCTCTTCATTAGTGATCGCCTTCACCGTGAACGGAAGGAGAGAGTGCGGAGATCGAGCGGCGACAGTGCGTGTTCCGGCGATTCCTGAGTTCCTGGCCATCCGCTTGACGAGCCGAGACCACCGCCGCGAAGCCCTTGACGAGTAGATCATTTCCCTTGGGTTTGTTTCCCTCTTCCTAGTCGTTTGTGGCTCGATAAAGGTACGCTACCGAAACCCTAGTTTCTCTCTCTAACTCAATGTTGATGTTAGGTTGCTAGAGACTTGTTCCTTGTGATTTGTCATGGTAATACATGTCAAAATGAGATGTTATTGATGGATATCAATCTATGAAAGTTAGGTTTGAACCCAAACGATTATGACTGGGTATATTGGAATAGTTATGGTTTAAGATTGATTGTGGTTGGGTTTAGAAACCCTGATAAATTGGAAATCCTCGAAATTATGCCTCGACCTAGAGTTTGAGACTTTGAAATTTGACTCAAATGGAATCATTGGAATTATAAAAGTTGCTTATTCGAGTCTTAGGATAAACCCCTATGACTACTTGTAATCGTTGAATCTAAATCATGAAATCTTGAGGTTTGGCGGGTGAGACCGAATTGGTGTAAAGATCGATTTGTGGCTTAGACTCTAATAGAGGACCTTTAGTGATTTTAAGTACAAGATTATCGCTAGTCTTTGGATTGGGTTTGTGTGGGTCACAAATGCATGACTTGAATGAAAGACCTTTGGATTGTTTGATTATGAATTAAAACTGTTGGTACTTGTTGGACTTCAATGAAGCCCCAGAACTTGTAAGGATGTGATATATGCTTGTATGAAACCTAAGGAATCATGATGGTTGTTATTGAATGACGACTCTCTAAAGTCGCCTTGTGAATAATTTGGGAAAGATCAAGATAACGGAATTGAGGACCATTCTATGAGATGATTTGAATTGGGACTTTCCTTAGTACACTACACGTGTAGTCTACTTGTATAAGTCGCTAGGATGACTAAGTTGTTATCTAAGACTCACCAAGATTTGCTTGACCTTACGAATGATCGTCACTCTAGTGTTTACCTAAGTATTGGACTACTATAGACCTTTGGGTTATAGAATGAAATATTATTCTTGGAAGACTTTATTATCTACAAGTAAATGGCTTATGATCCTAGACTAACTGTATGATGGATTGAGGACTGAGTTACAACCTAACTGGTTTCACATTTAAATATGGAATACTATGTACAATTGATATTATGGCTAAAAGCATGATTTCCTACCTTGTCATGAATTGATTCTTCTACATGTTTCTATAATACGAATTATAAGCATATTGAATGTACTTTAGCCCCCATGCTTGATCTGCTTCTTCGCTTAGTGATTTATACCGAACTTGAATTCTACTATTAGGTGGAATTATGAATTGAATTTAAATTGCTTGACTTGATAATGATCAACTTAGGCTCCCCGTATATACTTGACTTAGTGACTTTGCACTAAGGTTCCTAATTGGAACAAGAAC
>CM028383.1:8439937-8494234 GCA_013146195.2 Codonopsis lanceolata | reverse complement strand
GAATTTGAAGATACCAAATGGTGATGAAGTACCCGTGAAGGGAACCGGACTACCTTTCTTCCTAACGACTCAAAATTGATCGTGTTCTAAACATTCCCATTTTAAATGCAACCTTCCTTCTGTTATTAGATTAACGAAATATCATAATTGTGCCTTGATTTTCTTTTCGAATTTGTGTGTCATGTAGGACTTACCTTCGAGGAACCCGATTGAGTGGGTAAATGCAGCAACGATCTAAATTGCATGGAGCCCATCGAACTTCACAGTATGACAATGACAATCACCGATGATTCTCGATATCGGCATCAAAGGTTGGGTCATGCTTCGACACCAAGCTTCGAGCATATTCCTGTTGGTAAGTTTCATCGGAATAAAGTTACGCACTCGTGATTCTTGTGTGCGAGCCAAGTTCACTAGAACTCCTTTCCCTACTAGTTATATTAAAACTAAGTCTTTCAAATTATTGCATTGTGATATTTGAGGTGATTATAGAATGTCATCTTTTCGAGTGCTTATTATTTACTTTCCATTGTTGATGATTTTAGTCGTGGTTTGGGTTTATTTAATGAAACATAAATCTGAAGTTGGTCACTTCCTTACCATGTTTTGCAATATGATTAAAACCCAAATTAAGAAACAAGTTAAACGCATTAGAAGTGACAATTGTCAAGGTCAAACCAGATGTTGGACTATTATTCTTCACATGGCATAGCTTTCAAACATCTTGTACTAATACACCGCAACAAAACGGAGTAGATGAGAGGAAATATAGGCATATCCTTGAAATTGCTAGGGCTTTCGCCAGCAAACTTGCCTATTCGTTTTGGGGAGAATGTGTTTTGATCGTGTAAGGGTAAAATAGGCTTGGCTTATTTTGGTTTTGTTTCTCCTTTCTTGGTCATTAAGTTTAGGCTTTTTGGTAACAAAATATTCCTAAGATTTTGGTTTCTTGGTCCTAAAGTTTAGGTGCAATTTTTGGAAACAAAATATTTCATTATATTTTGGGTTTCTTGGTCCTAAATCTTAGGAGTTATTTTGGAAACAAAATCTATGCAAAAATCCTTCCTAATGTCATGCCTTGGAGTCCTTGTCTATTTGGTAAGAGAATCTAGTAAATAAGGAAGTTGATTTTATTACTAATTCTAATCCTTTTCAATATTGGAGTTTGTTTCCTTCTTTATGTGTAGGTCTCCTCCACAATATAAATAGAGGACATGGGCGGAGGCGATGACACACGGATTGAGAGAAGAGCATAGCGAGAGCGTAAAATTCGAGATTAAGAAGTTGTTTTGTGTTCCAGCTTGTAGCAGATTTTGAATGTAGCTTTTGATGCAACAACTATAGAAGCTACATCGGGAACTACATTGAGTGCGGAACTATTTTGTCTTCCTAGCTATTCTAGGAAGCCGATTCTTTCTTCCCACGTTTTCTTTATATGTTTTTACGTGATTTTTGCTCTCCAAGACTTGTTGTCTTGTGAGAGTATTTATTTTGGTGATTTCACATTCTTTTGTAAAACAAATCATATTATTTAGTGAAATCTTTTTGGCCATGAGGCTAGATCTACAAGTATAGGCTTGTAGATTGTTTGGTAACTATTTGAGCTTATTTTCTGTTCTAAAAACAAAAGTCTTCCACTGTTTTAATTTTTCTGACCATTGTGACTTCCATTGTAGCTTCTTCACAAGCTACATTGAAAACTGCATTGGCAGTTTGGAGAATCCTAGCTACTATTGTTCTTACAGACGGCTACTGCCTCATTAACAAAAAATTCCATCCAAAGTAAATCATAATAAAACACCTCATGAAATTCTCGTTATAATCACCTAGGATCGCACACCTTCTTATAATCACCTAGGGCAAGACAAATTTGGGGAAAGGGGAGACCATGTGTGTTTGTTGGCTATATATCCTGCTGCCCAAAGGGATTTCGAGAAAGATTTCCACTTCTCGAAATGTCAAATTTTGTCGAGGATGTATTCCCTTTCGTACACAAAGAGTAGTATCTCGTGAACATAAAGGAACAACATAAAGGAACATGACTCTCACCCAAATACACCTACTCTTGATGTTTATGATGAACCACATCCACTTCACGTCCATCCGCCATGTCCACAAGTTCCTACTGGACCGAATGGTAGCTTGCATGAAACTTTAGCAAGCAGCAATCTGAGCAATGCTCTCTATGGACCAACCCAACAACAATGATTCTTTACCAAATTTGGGTACACAAGAACCTGCTTTTGTTGAGCATGTCATGCCTATTGAACCTCGTCCCAGCATTCATCTCAAGAAATTAATTAAGTTCTATTGTGAGATTATATTAATATAAGGTTGATGTTTTGTAAGGGGTAATGGTTTAAAAAATTAATCTCGGGGTATGACTGCTCATAATATTAATTGTAAGGGGTGACTTTGTAATAGGGTGAGAGAAAATAGATAGTCAAAAGTGAATAACTACTCTCACACTTGTGAATGTGAGAGTGAATCACAACCATTAAATTTTTTAAGATAATGTAATCTCAACCTCTAAATAACTTTAGTCAATTACACATATGTGAGAATGAGCTCTATTGAAATATAAATTGAAAGCTTCGTCAAATTGATACATTAACAAGTAAAAATACTTGTTGAAAAGAATTTAAACTATGTTCTATTTATTTTAGAGTGAATCTCCTGTAAGACTATTTTACATATCATAATTCGTAAGATAGAATCTCACTCTTTTACAGCTCGACCCACCAATATACGATGGATCGGATAAAGACAATTCATCTTATAAAAAATATTCATAAGACCGTTTTACACAAGTTTTTGTCTTTATTTTATCCGATGCATTTATGGATACAGTCTGCAATGCGATCACATTCTGCATTGGAAACCAATGGTTTATTAGATTGTCTTTGAATTACCCTAGCTACAAATCATTCAATAATAATAATTATTCTTAAAATAAAAATAACAATAATGCTAAAATTGAATACTAATGATGATAATGATGACTATTTCAATTTTATAATCATAATAATAAACTAATCACAATAATGAAAATGATGATAAAAGATCATGATATATTTTTAGTGATAGTTGCAATAATAATAATTAATTATCAATGTTTATTTATTTTATTTTCATTTTAATAATTTTATATTCACAAATATTGTTAGGTCTGATCGGTAAGAATTCAAGCTAGAGGTAGGGAAAATAGTCTTGTTCAAAGTTTTAAAAACCATATAGCAAAGCTTAATAATCTTGTCAAAGAGCATATTGAAAATTAGTTCGGCAATAGAAAAAGAAGATTGAAATATTTTTGTTGCTAAATCGGTAGCTTTTACCAATTACAAAAAGAGATTGAATATTTAATAAAGTACTATATATAATTTTAATCTTGTCCTAAAGACTTTTTTTAATCTACTCGTCATTTATCTAAGATAATTGTAAGAATATAAATATATTTTTACAAATTTTTCGTACAATTATAGGTTTGAAGTATGTGATGGGTTAAAAGATGACTTCATATGCTAGTTCAGTTGAATCGAGGGGGGCTCTGCAGGCTTAATTTTGCTAGGATCTTCATGTGATGAGATCTAGTCACTTGAATCCACATTATAATTAGCTAAACTTAATTCATGATTGGTTTAAGCTGTCTATGAGCCCATAGTGTTTGAAAGATCATAGACCTCGAAGCAGGCAGATCATCATAATGCCTCTGAATTTGATCCATCCTTCCTTTTGGTTGGGGTGAAGTGTTTGGATGGGATTTGTTCGAGTAGCAAGACCGAACATCTTCTTCTTGGTTTGGGCAATATTATGCTAAGAACTGGTTGTATGTGCTTCTTTTTAAGGGAGGTTGTTCTTTTTCATGCGCACAAATCATTCCAGTTAGTGTTCCATGGGTCATTTGCTGGGTATAGGTATTTGAAGGGTCAAGAGGGAGGTAACTTTTTTGGTTATGGTAACATGCATTTAGGTGAATGAATTCAGGGTTGGTGTTTGGGGTAGTTGGTGGATTAGGGTTATAAATATTTGGAATGATATTGTTTTGGAAAATAAGGTTGGTATTTGGCTGAAGGCTGGTGTTTGGTTGAGTTTTGGAAGCTTGGGGGAGGATATTTTCTGTTGGGTTGGAGAAGTTTATTCCTGGAAGGAGGGAACTATCATGAGGAGGTACTTGGCTTTTGATTCGATGAGAGAAGGTAGTGAAAGTTTCTGCTAAACTTTCCAAAAGATCGCCAACTACTTGGCTTGCCACTCTTCCTACATGGGCATCCAATTCATTTTTCAACCAATTGTGAAATTCAGGGTGTGGGGCATACCCAGGAGCTTCTACTTCTGGTCCCAGAGCATTCTGTCCATTGTTGGTCTCTACAACAATCTGTTTACTTTTGGCGGCCATTCTGCTCAAATCTGTACTCTCTGAACTGATTCTGATACTTTCTGATCTAACCTCTGTGCATGTATCCCGTATCAAACGACCGACGATATCTCTTCCTTTCCAAACTCGGGCCAGGTTTCTGAGGAAAAGGGTTAAAGGTATCAGAAGGGAATGCTTTTTGGTTCTGAGTACAGTGTGCCTTTATTTTATTTATTTTTATTATTATTCATTTTTCCTAAGATTGAGTGGACAAGCACCGCTTTGTTTTGGCGATCTCGGGACTCTTCCCGGAATAATGGATTCTTTCTCCAGAGTATAGAACCTCCGTATTCCATCAGCCTTTCGATTTCCCAAGATTGGACTAATCTCAGGCGAATAGTGTATACTCTTTCCAGGATCCATCATTCGAATGGAATAAGACGAATATCATAAAAATTATTGGTCAGTCCCTGTGCATATATCTTTATTTATTTATGTATATTTTTGCAACAGGATTGGTCAATAATTTAGAGATATAAAATCGATCGGTCCATGAAGTGTCCTAGAAATCTATATGCTTTTAACATCGACGATCTGAGGGGTTAGGCTAGCTTTGGTGTAAGGGTAGCAATTCGAATATTTCTACGTGCATGCATTTGTTGATTTTGTCGGCTAATTAGTTTGAATCCTTGAAAGGACGGCGCGCGGCGTGACGGCCATTCGGATCAATAAATAGAAAGAAAAGTAGGGAAGCTATCTGTTCCTATTAATTACATTTGGTCCTAATCTCCAAAGTAAAATGACAGAATAAAAGAATATTTACATATTTTGCCAAGAATAATGAATGAAGCAAAGTAAAATAAAGTAAAGTGATAATATGCCTCTGCTTCTTTTTTTATCCTGCCCGAAATTTTATATTTTTGTTTTTATTCGCAACGATACCTAGAATGAAACTGCTGCAAGATTTCACGATTATATGCACAAATATATACACAGATATATAAAAATGCAATATCCAAACTGTTAAATAAATATAAGCATATTTAGGCAAAAACAAAAGAAAACTTGTTTTTTTCTGTTAACAAAATGAGTCTAGCCCTCTGTTTTTATTTTATTAAAAATAAAAACAACGTCCCCAGTAGAGTCACCACTGTGAGTGCCCCATTTTTTGACTTTTCCCCCGCTATTGAGAGGCGGGTGGTTTCAAAACCTTTTAAAGCGCGTGAGAATACGCACAACCTCAATTGTGGACTCAAAATATGAATAACAGAGTCGCAATATTTATTTTAAGGAAAACAAAGAAAAACAAAAAATAATCAGATTTATAAGAAGGGTTTGGAGGCTAAGTTACGAGATGGGAAGGGTTAGGCACCCAACTCGCTCTTTCGGTCTCAAAATAAGTTTTTGGCTAAATATGTTCTTTTATATTTATTTAACAGTTGAAATAAATCATTTTAAATATACATTTGCATATATATAAGGAAATAAATACAAACTTACAACAACCTCATTTCTAGAGTTGCAAATACATTTATAAAAATTTGGCCATAATAATGGCTCTTTTTAGTGCTATTTGCTATAGAATTTTGGGCAGCACAACTGCTTATTTCGTTACATAGGACTATTTTAAATAGCACTTTTTATACATAAAAAGTAAATAAAACTTTAAGGGACCTACCTTTTGAAGCGTAGGGGTTTTATCTCTTACTAAGCTCCTTTCTGGTAGGCCATAGGGTGTGCTGGCTCTGTCCTTCAGGGAGAGGGAGTCTTTTTCTTTTGATTGATTTTGGGCAGCGTGACTGCTTCGTTTAATTAGTTGCTTTTCGCCTCTTTATCTGGGCGGCACAACTATTTGCTTTGGCTGAATTTGCTTACTTGCTTGCATCTGAAATCGGGCAGAGCAACTGCTTGCTTTAGCTGGATTTGACGTTTGGAATCGGGCAAGGCAACCGCTCTTTTGGTTATTTTGAACCGGTGAAATAGGGCAGAATCTTAGCAGGGTTACTAGGGTTCACTTTGGCCATAGAGTTTTAGTGTTTAGGCGAGATTTGGCAGAGCTTCGGGGCTTAGAGGGGAAATAACCTCGTCGTACTCTCAGGAGAACAGACCTCGGAGAGAAAACTTCACGCATTTAGAATTTTTACTTTGTGAACTCTGTGTGAATTCTGAGTGTCGGATGCCTTTATTTATAGACTGAAATCATGGCTTTATTTGTGATTAAGTATCATCCACTGAGCTTTAACGGCTTATACCGCGCGTTGGGAGAGTTGCACCAAAGGCCAAGTGCACAACTGCCCATAGCGCTTGTGGGCGCGACGCCCAGAAGGGGTGTGGGCTGCGCCCACAGCTTTTTCCTTTTCTGTTTTGGCACTTTAGCCCCCTGCAGTTCACTGTTTATGCATCCTGCTTTTTCTTTTGCATTTTCAACCCTGTAACTTGACATTCGTTAGTCCTTTTAATAGGTCTTGATATTTTATGTCATGTCATATACCAGGGGTACGAAATTGGGGTGTCTACGCCTATCCTATTTTCTTGGAGTTGAAGTGCTAGCTCACCCTCTTGGCCTCTTTCTTAGCCAACACAAATACATCCGAGTCCTTTTACTACGTGCTCATATGACCAAAGCCAAACCTGTATCCACCCCCATAGCCACGATCCCTCTCCTATCTAAACAAACTAGGACTCTTCTAGCCAACCCAACCAAATATCGAGCAATTGTGGCAAGCCTACAATATCTCTCTTTAACCAGATTTGACATTTCCTTTGTAGTAAACAGGTTATCTCTATACATGCACAAACCAACTAAGGATCATTGGGCTGCTCTAAAAAGACTACTACGCTACCTTGCAGGGACCACCACACAAGGTCTACTACTCTGCCGAGACTCGCCTCATACTCTCCATGCTTTTTTAGATGCTGACTGGGCAGGGGATAAAGATGACTACATTTCAACAACTGGTTACATTGTCTACTTGGGTCAAAATCTCATATCTTGGAGTTCTTGCAAACAACGCACTCTTGCTCGTTCTTCAACTGAAGCCGAGTACCGAGCTGTTGTCGCGACCATTGCTGAGTTCCTATGGGTTCAAAACTTACTTCGTGAGCTCAGACATCTACCCATAAACAAACCAGTCATCTACTGCGACAATATGGGAGCTACATATGTTGCCGCCATCCTAAGTTCCACTCAAGAATGCAACATTTAGCCCTTGACTATCATTTTGTGCGTGAGAATGTCCAAAATCAAACCCTCCGTGTATCATATATTTCTGGCAATGATCAACTCGCTGATGCTGATCACTAAGCCACTTGCTCGTACCCGCTTCAATGAGCTTATGTCCAAGATCAGTCTCACTACACGATCGTCCATCTTGCGGGGGCATGATAGAGATACACAAAATCAAATCCATTGACTAATTCTCTCCTAATCTTATGCTATATATTATATTAAATGTATTTCCTTAATATACTCAATAATTATTTCCCTCAAATATGATTGTAATCTTCTAGGATAGCAGTTATATATATTTTGTATAGGCTATAAAAATATTTGCATCAACAGTAAATAGAAGAATCATTGGAAATATAATTCTCATAGTTATAATGGGATCAAGCAAATATAATTCTCTTTTGGTATCCAATTTGAATCTACCATATCTAATAGAATAATATTTCTCGTTAATCTAGTCCATTTTTTGGGTTAACCAAAATAAGCTAATGACATGAGTTTCATACTTAAATCTGAAGTTTGGATTAATAATCCGGTTTAGTTTTATCTTTTCTCCTACCTTCCTAAGAATAAAGCATAGGCATGAACTATTAGAATAGATTTATTTCATATGGAGTTTTTCATTTAATTTTCACTAGTTGAAGGGTTTAATTGTTTCATTTGTATTCTGATAACAAATATTTCCTATTGAAAGCTTCGTCAAATTGATACATCAACAAGTAAAAATACTTGTTGAAAAGAATTTAAACTATGTTCTATTTATTTTAAAGTGAGTCTCCTGTAAGATCCTTTTACATATCTTAATTCATAAGACGAAATCTCACTCTTTTACAGCTCGACCCACTAATACACGATGTGTCAGATAAAGATGATTCATCTTATAAAAAATATCCATAAGACCGTTTTACATAAGTTTTTGTCTTTTTGATCACATTCTGCATTGGTAACCGGTGGATTATTAGTTTGTCTTTGAATTACCCTAGCTACAAATCATTCAATAATTATTATTATTCTTAAAATGAAAATAACAATAATGCTAAAATTGAATACTAATGATGATAATGATGACTATTTCAATTTTATAATCATAATAATAAACTAATCACAATAATGAAAATGATGATAAAAGATCATGATATATTTTTAGTGATATTTGCAATAATGATAATTAATTATCAATGTTTATTGATTTTATTTTCATTTTAATAATTTTATATTCACAAATATTGTTAGGTCTGATCGTTAAGAATTCAAGCTAGAGGCAGGGAAAATAGTCTTGTTCAAAGTTTTAAAAACCATATAGTAAACTTTAATAATCTTGTCAAAGAGCATATTGAAAATTAGTTCGGCAATAGAAAAAGAAGATTGAAATATTTTTGTTGCTAAATCGGTAGTTTTTACCAATTACAAAAAGAGATTGAATATTTAATAAAGTACTATATATAATTTTAATCTTGTCCTAAAGACCTTTTTTTAATCTACTCGTCATTTATCTAAGATAATTGTAAGAATATAAATATATTTTTACAAATTTTTTGTACAATTCTAGGTTTGAAATATGTAATGGGTTAAAAGATGATTTTATATGCCCCTAAGAGGGTGGCTCAGTGGTAGAGATAATACTTCATAATGTGTGAGGTCTCAGGTTGAATCCCTTCCCACGCCCCCCTTAGGAGGAAAAAAAAATAGAAAATAATATTTTAGCCCCTAAGGGGGTGTCCCAGTGGTAGACATGGGGCTTCACAAAGTGTGAGGTCTCAGGTTCGATCCCTTCCCATGCCCCCAGGAGGGAAAAAAAAAAGATGACTTCATATGCTAGGTCAGTTGAATCGAGGGGGGCTCTGGGCTTAATTTTGCTAGGATCTTCATGTGATGAGATCTAGTAACTTGAATCCACATTATAAGCTAAACTTTTTCATGATTTGCACATCCCATTATGATACGATCTTCTCGGAAGGCTTCGTTGAAGAACGATTTACACACGCGGTGGAAGCTAGGGATCGAATGATGTTCTGCGGGGGTGACACCTCGACCCAACAATTAGCACCACAGGAACCTTGGCATGTACAGCCGTAACCCGCAATCGAAGGAATTGAAGAACCTAAGTATAGTGATAGACGCCACAATTGATATGGATGAATCAATTGATAAGTCAAAGACGAACACACAAGCTTCACACCTATATATTCTCAATAGTTCAAGAAGAACCATTAAGTTTTGATAAAACTCACAAAATAGAATGCTCAAAAGTTCTGTCATTCAATAGAAAGAAAACCCCTATTTATACCTAAACTAGGCTGAAAATTCGTACTAAGGAATTAGGGTAAAGTTTGGACGTAACCCTAATTTACAAAGCAGTAAAAATGGCAGTTCGGGGGACCTTGCGGTCGCAAGTCCCTTGACACCTTGCGTCCGCAAGGTCGGCAGAAAGTCGGCCCCAAAATCGACCACCTTGCGGTCGCAAGCCTATGATGACCTTGCGTCCGCAAGGTCTCCATAAAGTTTGTTCGCGTAATTACAAGGCATGAAATCGTCCCTCTTGACTTGGATCACGTTCAGCAGCTTCCTTTGACCCTTTGGGGTCTTCTCTTCATGGCTCATTGCTCGTTCTTCCATTTCCATTGTCTCACGAACCATGCCATTGACTTCTTCACGTATTTTCTTGGCTCTAGCTCTTATGACCGGTCCAATGGTTGTCGGTATCGGTGTTGAGTTGTTGTTGTTGGGGATGTCCTCATCATTCCCTCCCTCTTGAAAAGGATTTTCCCTCAAATCACCTACATCATACGGACGCAAATCAACAACATTAAAAGTAGCACTAATATTATACTCACCTGGAAGATCCAATTTGTAGGCATTGTCATTAATTCGTTCCAACACTTGAAACGGTCCATCGCCTCTTGGCATCAACTTGGACTTCCGTTGTTGGGGAAATCTTTCCTTGTGCATATGCAACCAAACCCAATCACCTGGTTGAAACACCAAGTGTTTCCTTCCCTTGTTGGCTTGTTTTGCGTATTGTTCCGTCCTTCGCTCAATGTTGAGCCTTGCCTTCTCATGTAATTTTCTAACAAATTCTGCTTTTGCTTTGCCATCTAAATTTACAAACTCAGAAACAGGTAATGGTGATAAATCCAAAGGAGTTAGCGGATTAAAACCATAAACAATTTCAAACGAAGAATATTTAGTGGCTGAATGAACAGTTCTATTATATGCAAATTCAATATGAGGCAAACAATCTTCCCAAGCTTTTAAATTCTTAGAAAGTATAGAACGTAACAATGCAGATAATGTCCTATTGACAACTTCTGTTTGACCATCAGTTAGGGGGTGACATGTAGTAGAAAATAAAAGTTTCGTACCAAGCTTACCCCACAAGGTTTTCCAAAAGGAACTTGGAATCTCTATCAGACACGATAGTCCTAGGCATGCCATGGAGTCTAACAATTTCACGAAAGAACAAATTCGCAATATGTGAAGCATCATCGGTTTTATGACAAGGTACAAAGTGTGCCATTTTCGAAAACCTATCAATTACCACAAATATAGAATCACTCCCATGTTTGGTTCTAGGCATCTCTAACACGAAGTCCATGGATATATCCACCCAAGGATGATCTGGAATAGGTAGAGTCATGTATAACCCATGGGCTTGCACCCTTGACTTAGCTTGTAAGCAAGTCACACACCTCCCACAAATTCTTTCTACATCTCGTTTCATGTGTGGCTAAAAGAAATGTTCTTGTAAAATTGACAAAGTCTTAGCCACCCCAAAATGACCCATTAATCCCCCACCATGGGATTCTTTCACTAGCAAGTCTCTCAAGGAACAATGAGGTATACAAAGTTTATTTTCTCTAAACAGAAAATCCTCATACCTATAGTACTTTCCACATGCAATTCTTTCACAATTTTTATACTCTTCATTAAAATCAAGGTCATCATGATACAATTGCTTAATATGTTCGAATCCTAGAACTCTAGCATCTAAAGCAAAAATTAAAGTGTACCTTCGACCACATTCTCTTTACCTTTCTTATGAAAGGAAGCGTCGCATGCTACCAATGTCTCATTCTCTTTACCTTTCTTATACCGGATGACATAAGGAAGCGTTTCAATGAGGCCACGGTAGTGTTGCCATGTCCATCTTGCATGTCAAAATGCTTCAATGTCTCATGATCCGTGTGAATGACAAACTCCTTAGGCCACGGTAGTGTTGCCATGTCTCTAAAGCACGTACCAATGCATCATCTCCTTGTCGTAAGTAGGATAATTCAACGATGCCCCACTTATGCAATTGGTCTAATCAATGCTTTCTCAAAATTTCTCAAATGCTTTCTCAAAATTTGGTAGGACAAGAAGTGGTGCATTTGTTAGTCTTTCCTTGAGCGTCACGAACGCTTTCTCTTGTTCTTCTCCCCACTTAAATCCCACACTTTTCTTTATCACCTCGGTCAAGGGAGCAGCAATACTGCTAAAATCTTTCACGAACCTTCTATAGAAACTAGCAAGTCCATGAAAACTACGAACTTCTCCAACACTCGTTGGGCTCTTTCATTCTTGTATAGCTCTCACCTTTTCTTCATCAACCTGAATTCCCTGTGAACTAACAACAAAACCAAGGAAAACCAGACTATCCGTGCAAAAAGTACACTTTTTAAGATTAGCAAATAACCTTTCTTTTCGCAAAACATCTAAAACAAATTTCAAATGATTGACATGCTCATCCAAGTCTTTGCTATAAATTAAAATGTCATCAAAGTATACTACTACGAATCTACCAATGTATGCACGTAAGATGTGGTTCATTAATCTCATGAAAGTACTAGGTGCATTAGTTAACCCAAAAGGCATAACTAACCATTCATTCCATCCATGTTTAGTCTTAAAAGCAGTTTTCCACTCATCTCCCTCTTTAATCCTAATCTGATGGTATCCTTGTTTTAAATCAAGTTTTGTAAAATATCGAGCACCATGCAATTCATCAATCATATCCTCTAGTCTAGGAATGGGAAAGCGATACTTTACCGTGATGTTATTTATGGCTCGACAATCCACGCGCATCCTCCAAGACCCATCTTTCTTTGGTACCAACAAGACTGGTACTGCACAAGGACTCATGCTCTCCTTTATTTGTCCTTTGATCAAGAGCTCATCAACTTGCCTTTGAAGCTCCTTTGTTTCGTCGGGATTACTTCTATATGCTGGTCGGTTAGGAATCGATGCTCCAGGTACAAAATCAATTTGATGTTCAATACCTCTAACTGGAGGTAACCCACTTGGAATCTCTTCGGGAAACACGTCCTCATAAATCTGTATGACAGAAGATATACAACTAGGCAAAGCATTAAGTAAATCATCGTTAGTACTCAAATATGCCTCTCGATACATAAGTACGATCATTGGCCTGTTAAGAAACATTGCCTTTTTTACCTCACTTGCCCTAGCAAAGAAACTCTTATCTTTTCTCTCTTGGTTTTTCCCCTCATTTCTCTCTTTTATATTTTTATTGCTCACTTTGCTCTCCTTTTGCTTGGCTATCTCACTACTAACTCTCATGTTTTCAGCCAGCCCCTCACTCTTGTTTTCTCTCAATCTCTCCTTTTGTTCGGCTTCTTTTATCTCTATGTTCTTTTCCTCACAAGCCGCACTCTTTTGTATACTAAGCTGATCTTCATACACTTGCTTTGGAGAAAGTGGTGCAAGTATAAAATGTTTGTTGTTGAAAACAAATGAGTATTTGTTCGTGTACCCATCATGGTGAACTCTCCTATCAAATTGCCAGGGCCTCCCTAGCAACATATGACTCGCCTGCATAGGCACCACATCACATAACACCTCATCCTCATATCTCCCAATTCTGAATTGTACCATCACTTGCTTATTCACCTTCACCTCTCCACTATCATTCAACCATTGTAATTTGTATGGTTTCGGATGTCGAATCAAAGGTAACTCCAATTTCATCACCATGGTAGTACTAGCCACATTAGTGCAACTACCCCCATCTATGATCACTCCACAATTTCCACCCTTCAATTGACAACGAGTATGAAATATGTTCTCCCTTTGCAAAGTCTCATCCTCCTCTCTAACTTGTACTTTCATTACCCTCCTAGTCACCAAACTCACCCTATCTACTATCTCCTCCTCAACCTCCTCAACTTCCTCTAAAGGTGGTATTTGTGAACACGCCTCCTCTTCATCCTCAGAAGAAAACTCTCCATTCTCCCTCATAACCAACACCTTTTTATTCACACACTCATTGGCAAAGTGCCCCATACCTTGACACTTGTAACATCGAATGTCTCTTGTCTTGGTTCTAGTGTGTTCGGGTTTTGAAGTAGAAGTAGGTGTAGATGTCGTAACCTTTGGTGTTTCAAACCTAGACTTCACAACTGTCTTATCTTCCTTTTGATTTCCATAATTAGACTTCCAATTAGAGTTAGGGAAAACCCGTGTATTACCCCTCCTCTTGTGTTGTTGCTCTACCTTAATAGACTTTTGAACTAGTTCATTAATGTCTACATATGTCTGCAACTCCACTACATTGGCAATCTCCTTATTCAACCCCATTAGAAATCGTGCCATGGTCACCTCACTATCCTCCTCTATGTGTGCTCTAATCATAGCAACCTCCATCTCCTTGTAATACTCCTCTACACTCTTAGTACCTTGCCTCAAGGTTTGTAGTCTTTGGTGTAGGTCCCTATAATAATGAGTTGGTATGAACCGTCTCCTCATCACCCTTTTCATCTCCTCCCAAGTCTCAACTTGAGGTTCCCTATATCTTGCTCTATCCACCCTCATCTTTTCCCACCAAACCGCAGCATAGTCGAAAATTCAATGGCAGCTAATTTGACTTTCTTCAAGTCGGTATAGTTATGGCACCCAAATATTCTCTCAATCTTCATCTCCCACTCTAGGTATAATTCTGGATCATTTTTACCTGTGAAAGTAGGCACCTTCAATTTTATCCCATTCATGTTATTATCTTCTCTATTTCCTCCCCATCTATTCCTATCTCTCCTATCATTTGAGTCTCAATTCTCTCCTTCAAACTCTTCCTCTAGATTACGTTTAGGTTCAACTGGACTTTGGCTCTTACTTGCATTACCTATCACATCTAGCTTCTCATTAAACTCCTCACTCATCTTACCCATCACCTCATGCATCTCCTCCCTTTGCTCCCTCATCATCTTTTCCATTTTAGCCATCATGGCTTCCATGAATAATTTATTATCATTTGCCATTTTTAATTCCTCACAAAACTCCCTTACGTGTATCTCTCCACTCGTGTATCGCACAAAAGATTTTAATCACTCAAATCAAAACTTTAGGGTTCTAAAAGAACTATCAAGTATTAACAAGTGCAAAACAAGTGACAGTTCAACACAAGACTCAACAATTGATAACGTATAGAGAATCAATTAAAGAGTAAGAAATTTGAAGAAACGAAGACGCACAACGTTAAGAAAGATTTTGATCAGAATATTCAATTTTCGAATCCACAATTTTGATCCGAAATAATATAGATATATATTTTGAAAGCTGTCCGAAATCTGCAAATTGTACGGAATGAATAGTAACCTCGGATGAACAGTACTCTGTGAACAGTGACGATGTACAGTAAATTTAATTTTTTTTTGTATCTCAATCTAACCTTCAATTCGGACACTGGTAAGGTCCCCTTTCCTTTTCTCCCAAATTTTTTTGTCAGGAGATTTGTACTCTTTTTTTTTTGGCTGCCGAGTTTAGTAGCAGCAAAATAACAGTAATATATATATATATATATATTTTTTTTTTTGAGTTTATAACCCTAGAAGATTAGGGTTTGAATAAAACATATAAAACACAAATATGACGAACAAATGTAGGATTGATGATCCTAGTTCGAAGGAAGAAGAGAAAGAAAATAGATCACTAATTAAGAACAATTTAAAGACAGGATAGATAATGGACGAACCTTTGCTCTGATACCAAAATGATACGATCTTCTCGGAAGGCTTCGTTGAAAAACGATTTACACACGCGGCGGAAGCTAGGGATCGAATGATGTTCTGCGGGGGTGACACCTCGACCCAACAATTAGCACGACAGGAACCTTGGCATGTACAGCCGCAACCCGCAATTGAAGTAATTGAAGAACCTAAGTATAGTGATAGACGCCACAATTGATATGGATGAATCAATTGATAAGTCAAAGACGAACACACAAGCTTCACACCTGTATATTCTCAATAGTTCAAGAAGAACCAATAAGTTTTGATAAAACTCACAAAATAGAATGCTAAAAAATTCTGTCATTCAATAGAAAGAAAACCCCTATTTATACCTAAACTAGGTTGAAAAGTCGTACTAAGGAATTAGGGTAAAGTTTGGACGCAACCCTAATTTACAAAGCAGTAAAAACGGCAGTTCGGGGGACCTTGCGGT
Source organism: Codonopsis lanceolata (assembly GCA_013146195.2). Classification (NCBI taxonomy): domain Eukaryota; kingdom Viridiplantae; phylum Streptophyta; class Magnoliopsida; order Asterales; family Campanulaceae; genus Codonopsis; species Codonopsis lanceolata. The sequence continues at coordinate 8,478,215 of CM028383.1, read as the reverse complement.
CGCAAGCCCCTTGACACCTTGCGTCCGCAAGGTCGGCAGAAAGTCGGCCCCAAAATCGACCACCTTGCGGTCGCAAGCCTATGATGACCTTGCGTCCGCAAGGTCTCCAGAACGTTTGTTCGCGTAATTACAAGGCATGCAATCGTCCCTCTTGACTTGGATCACGTTCAGCAGCTTCCTTTGACCCTTTGGGGTCTTCTCTTCATGGCTCATTGCTCGTTCTTCTATTTCCATTGTCTCACGAACCATGCCATTTACTTCTTCACGTATTTTCTTGGCTCTAGCTCTTGTGACCGGTACAATGGTTGTCGGCATCGGTGTTGAGTTGTTGTTGTTGGGGATGTCCTCATCACATTAATACTTAGAAACAAGATTGCTAGGAGTATTTTTATTTATATTTTTAGTTCTGGTTTTTCAAAAGTATCACAGGTCTAAAAGCCGAAAACTAATCTTCTGAATCAGGTAAAACCATGTTATCCCTGATAGAAACTCTCCCAATAAATATTTAACACAACTGCATTCTCACATACATGCACTACTATGGCCGTCTATGGGTGCACAACTTTTCCATTTTGGAAATTCATATATTTTAATTTTTTTATGCATTCTCATTATCTCTTTTCTTTCGGTCCATTCAAGGGTGTTCAACGTGCTAACACACTAATGAGTTGTGGTAATTAATCATTGATCTAATTCTAAAAAATAAAAATAAAATAAAATAAACTTTTTAGGAAAGCTCACCAAGAAATGATTGTTGTGTGACCTTGGAGGGGCTGGGCAATTCAATCGTATCATCCTTCTTATCACTCCAAATAGTCGGAAAAGCCATTAATTACTTTTCTACCTTAACATTTAAAATAAAATTATATTATTTTTTATGAAAAAGTGATTTCCACTATGGTTTTGCTTATACACTACATTATACCCCCTTCTTCCTTAAATATATAATGTTTTGAAAGAGTTTTTTTTTGTTTCAAAATAAATGATACTTCATAATTTTCAATAAACTTTTCCTTTTTATTTTTATTTTACCCATATTTATTGACTCTGTAACTCATATTTGGCTCTTTGAACAAAAATATCAACACACTTTATTAATATTTGGATAGGGACAGTTTAGTTTTTACAATATGTTGCTTTGGTCTCTATAAAAAACATCAAAACGTCATATATTTTGGGGCATAATGAGTAAAAAATAACATTAAATTAACTTTTTTTTATAAAATTGCCCTAAGATTACCTACCAATTATAATAACATAATTAATTTCTCAAATTACCATTCAAGATTATGTTTTATTTTTATAGATGCTTATCCACTACATCTTTAAAAATATTTTTTTATTAACTCTTTGTTTGAACAAAATTGCCCTAAAATTACATTCCAGTTATAATAACAAAAGAGATTGCCCAAATTATCTTTTAAACTTGTTTTTTTTAATTTTTTTATTAGAGTAAAATACAGCTATGGTTAATTAGTGCAATTTTTTATTAGTTTTTGTTTTACTAAGTACAACAGATTTAACAAATGAAAATAAACAACTAAGCTAATCACTTTTACATATTTAAAAATAAACAATAAAAATTATTTAAAAATATACGACTGCAAACCTGACTAGAATCGTAAAAACAAAACCAATAATTGAAAAAAAAAGAGTTTCAAATTAAAAAACGAAAAAAGATATAGAAAAAGAAAAACAATACTAACCAACAAGACTAGATAAATATCCCAATAAGTTATCGTTATGCAACTCATCTATTAAAGCAATGCATGTTATTAAAACCTCATAATACTGTGAACATTTACGTTATTATTTTCCTTCAAACGTAAGGAAATATAGCCAATGATGACATTTCATTGATAACAATAAAAGCTAGAAATAATCTTCTAACAAGTCCTGATTTTAACATCATAAAAACTTAAAAACAAGGTCCAAAATGAAAGAAAAAAATCCGTAAAAGAAATGGTCTTGCAACATAACGAATCTCTGGGTCAAATGCAACCAGAAACTCTCGTACATGACTTTTAATCATCTCTAGCTATCAACTAAAAAATGAACACAAAAACAAATTAATAACAACCTAAATTATAAATTCTAACAAAAAGAAGCTTATATGTAATTTTATTTACATGCATAGTACATACAATGATAGCTAGTATGAAAATATTATTTTAAAATGAAAATAAAGAATGTCAAACTTATGAAAAATGTATTATATGCATCATTCTTCATTTAACTTTTCATAACAATGATAGGGGAAAAAAGACGACATTTTTCAAAAAAATTAACTAACTAAATAAAGAAAACTTATTGAATTAGCTACGTAGTAAGTTAGTGATTTAATCATAGAATGATCGCATCAATAATTTCTCATGAATTGTGAAAATTTATGTTGATGGTAATCTGTAGAAGGAGATGATGGAAGGAGGCAGTAGAATATTATATCATAATATGCTCTAGGGTTAACATTAATTTCTTCACATACCTGTAATTAGATTTTTATTGTATTTAATTATCATTGATAATTGGCTCCAACTAAAGGGTAATTTTGGAATAGTAAATGTGTTTCATAGACTCTTTAAAATGTCAAAGGATAAATTTGTCTATTAACACTAATGTAATTGATAAGCAAAAACCGTAATGAAAATAGTTTCTCTCTTTTTTTAATTGTGACAATGTTATATAATCAAAACGTGGCATTGCACTTAACAAAACAAAACCTAGACATGTACCTTGGTTTTTTAAGGTATCGCAAATTCGAAGTGCTAAGACTTATGCCTCGTTTGTCGTAACGTTTTAAAAATACAGTTTTTTCAAGACGCGATTTTTTTGGTAAACACACTTGGGAAACTATTTTAAAACGCTAATTTCATAAATAGAGTAGTTGTAAACACAACATATTCTTAAAACGCTCCACATTAGACCGTTTTAAAACGTTACACATTTTTAAAACTCTACGTTTTAAAACGCTGCATTGAAACACTTATAAAGAGAAAACGCTACATATTTTGCCTGCATTTTGATTAAAACGCCCACCAAACAAACCCTTAATTCTCGAGGTACAGTCGGGTATTAGAAATAGCTTCGGATCTGTTCTAAGTAAGTTTTTTGCATACACAATATCTCGAACTCGAGATCTCTGTTGCCCCCTTTAACTTAGGCCACTATTTTATAATTGAAGTGTTTTAACACCAACTATTAGGCCAATATTTAATAAGTCAAGTGTTCTAACACTAAATATTAGGCAAAGAATCTATTATTCTATTTTGGGATATTTCAATTAAGAGTCTATTTTTAAAAATTATGGCATATTTGTTCGTGTAGGGACACGGATTTGTGTATAGATTAATGATAATGAAATATTTTGTGTATCCTTAGACTAGTTCAAATTGGATAATGGTATGTTTTATTTAAACAAGAAAGTTGCTAATTTTGTAAATTAAAAAAAATTGACTATTTAATTAGCTTAAGATTTTAGGTTAAATATCTGATTATAGTACACATGTACAATCCACACATCATCATGTTCGTGTTCTCTCTTTGAATCATGATCACCATGAATAAAAAATTGAAAGAAGTTGCAAAAATATTGGATAGTAGCAAGAAACTTGAAGGCACCAACTCACAATTGAACATGTACTAGTAGATCGACTCATCTCCCCACTCCCTAGTTATTGTCAAACCCAACTTTTTCCCTTGTATCATTGACAAAGTAAAGTTAGAGATTTAAAAAATGACAAGGATCGAGCTGAGCTTCCCCTATAACCTAACCGACCTCGCCCCGAGTTGGACAAGGTGCACCAACTTGGTCGAGTGGTTGATCCCTGACCTCTTGGCCAAGGTGCTTCCCCACCAACTTTGCCGAGGTGTGGCTTCTCGACGACTTACGAGCTACATATCATGAATTCAATCAGGAACATACTCTATATATTTGACAGATTTGGTCTAGGTACATGGTTTCCGCTCATTAGCTCGCAAGATACGATAACAACTACTCCCAATAGTCAACATCACCTCATCCCCACCTACACTACTTAATCCTTGTCTTCCCCAATGGTCCTGGCATACGGGAAGTGGTGTTGGTGAGTCCTATGTTCTCTCTCTCTCTCTCTGCGGACACTATTCAAACACCGACATCTTTCTGTGTTTGAGCATTCACAACTAGACCTTCAGGTTTTGTTAAAGTCTGGGTCCATCTCAAAACCATTTGGCTATAAGAGGGTGTGGCCCCAGAATCTTTACAAAGTGATTACTAGGATTGATTATTCCCAATGTGGGTTTAGTATTTCAATAAGTTTCACTTTGTAGTTTCGGATCGTTTGAGAGAAGCTAGCTAGTTGGTGGATACTTATTTTAACATTAGAGAGTTTGAGCCGGGATAACTCCCTGGCTCTAGCTCATGGTGTCTTTTTTTCTTCTTGTGATCTCAGGGCTAGGTACACAACTACACATGGAACCCCGGCAAGATGGCCATTTTGGTTATGTTGCCAAAAATTGAAGTCTTTGTTCATTTTCTCACCTCAATTGAGACACGAGTAAAATGGAGGACTTACCTCCACCTTCACCTCCAGCTAGGAGAAGGAAACCCACCAGAAAGGCAACCTCCCTACTAGAGCACTCAACTAGGAGAAACTCATACCTTACCTTTCATAGCAAGAATATTAGTAGTCAACGAATAGCCAAGGGAAAGGCTAAGGTCGGTAGGAGTGCACATCCCTCACTAACATTTTCTTGATGGAAATGTTTTCGCGTACTCTAGTAATTACCCCATGCTCAATTAGGGGCAATGCAATATTTTCTATCAATTGAGTGTGCTCTGTGTCGTACAATTTTCAGAAATTGGCTAAAGAATGTTGTCCAACATGCATTCATTTTGTTGTTGAAGTCGCACTGTGTCTTAAAATAGATAAGAGACTGATGATACGTGTAGAGACAAATTCTTTTGGAAGTAAATAATGTTCCCATATTTTTAAAGCGCGAAAGACATCATATAGTTCCTGATCATAAGTGGACCAACTTTGATGTGAGTCGTTCAATTTCTTACTGAAATAAGAAATGGGATGCCTATCTTGAGATAACACGCCACCGATACCAGTGCCACATGCGTCGCATTCAATCTCAAAGATTTTTTCAAAGTCTGGTAAAGCAATAATATGTGCCATGGCTAGACGACATTTTATTTCTTCAAAGCTATGACCAGCTCATTGGTCCAGGAAAAGGAACGACTTTTCTTTAAACAATATGTAGTAGGTGCTACTATACTACTGAAGTTACGTATGAATCGTCTGTAGAAAATGGCCAATCCATGGAATCTACGTACCTCGGTGAGAGACTTTGGTGTTGGCCAATCCAAGATGGCACGTACCTCTTGTTCATCCATCTGCATACCTCCAGCACTTATCACATACCCAAGGAATAGAACTTTATCTTTCATGAAGCTGCACGTTTTTAAGATTAATGTATAATGTATAATTCATTCTCCTGTAGTGTGCCCAAAATCTGTCCGAGGTTGTTTCCATGTTCTTCTAGGCTACGACTATAGATAAGAATGTCGTCGAAATAAACAACAACAATCTTGCCAAGGAATGGTTTAAGAACTTGGTTCATGAGTCGCATAAAAGTATTAGGAGCATTTGATAATCCAAATGGCATGACCAACCATTCATACAAGCCTTCTTTAGTTTTAAAGGATGTCTTCCATTCGTCACCGGGCTTGACATGAATTTGATGATAGCCACTTTTCAAATCGATTTTTGAATAAATGATTGTCCATGAAAGTTGATCTAACATATCGTCCAACCTTGGTATAGGTAATCAATATTGGATGGTAATTTTGTTGATGGTTCTGCGATCCACACACATCCGCCAAGAGCCATCTTTTTTTGGAACCAAAAGGGCAGGAATGACGCTGAGACTCATGCTTTCTTTAACATGACCGATGCAGTTCAAGATGAGACTCGCTCCAATGACATGTCGAATGCACATGCCATATCTCGTACAGTGCTGAGATTTAATTATGTTTCCTAGATTGATGCTTGTAGTTCCTCTCGAAGGTTCTAAATAGTGACTTGACGTCCCAGCAAATTGTCTTCGAGGGTAGTGAAGCGATCTTCAATGTTATGGTTTGGAGCGTTAGTCATGGCTCTGATACCAACTAATGTATACTACAACAAAAATGGTCTTTCACAACGTTTTATTTACAACGTTTTTTGAAAAACGTTGTCATAGGGTCATTTTACACAACATTTTTTGAAAAACGTTGTGATAGGGTCCTTTTAGGCAACATTTTTCTAAAAACGTTGTGTTATTGTCATTTTACACAACGTTTTTTCACAAAATGTTGTGATAGGGGTTATTTTACACAACGGTTTTTCCAGAAACGTTGTGCTATGGTAATTTTACACAACATTTTTTTAAAAACGTTGTGCTATGGTTATTTTACACAACATTTTTTCCAGAAACGTTGTGATAGATTTTACACAACGTTTTTTTTCTAAAAACGTTGTCATAGGGTCTTTTACACAACGTTTTTTTTTCTTTCTAAAAGCGTTGTATTAGGGTAACTTAACACAACATTTTTCAGGAAAACGTTGTAATATGTCTTAAACAAGGTTTTTAACAAAATGTTGTAATATTGTTGTTTTTACACTTTTACAAAATCAAATTGTTTTGACTTAATCACATTTGGTTACCCTACTTTCTCACTTTTGAAATAATCTCTACAAAAGAAAAGGGAAAAATATCAAAAAGTCCCACTAAAAAATTTTCATATCTATATAAAAAGTCTCAAAAATAATTAATCTATCTAAAAAGTTTCAAACTTAATACCAAATAGTCCAAAATTTAACGCTTCTAATAATAATAAATGCAATACAATTATTATTATAATTTTCATAAATAAATAGAAAAAAATGAATTTTCTTCAAAATAAAAGTTTTTAACTAAAGAATTTCTTTTCATAGACATGTTTTTGGACTTTTTGGTATGAAAAATTATGATTTTAAGACTTTTTGAATATGATAATTTTTTTTTTTGGGTATTTTCAGGTTTTTATAAATGTTTCAAGCATTTTCCATCCAAAATATTAGATGAAGTGATGAATGTGCTATATTTTCTAAATACAATGATTAAATTGATTTTGTTTGTAGTCACCTTATTGCAAAAAGTGGGAAAGTAGGCTGGCTAAATTGTGATTTAAGCCTAAGGGTAATTTTAGGTTTCTACAATTGTTTTAAACTTTCCGTCCGAAAAATTTGATGGGGTGATGAGCGATATGTTGTCAAGTACAATGATTAAATTGAAAGAAAAAAATTGTAGAGTCACCGGCAAAACACACAAATGGGCCGCCCAACTTTACCCCTTTTTGCAATTCAGCCAACGAAACTTTGAATCATCTATTTTGGCCACCCTACTTTTGTTCTGTTGCAAGCAAACCCATTTTCTAACGCCCATTAGACCATATAACATTAACTTTAGGGGTAAAATAGGAAAAAACAATGTTAAAACACAGTTCATCTTCATCTCTCTCTTTCTCTCTCTTACACACACACACAGATCTGTAACATCTGTTCCTCCATCTTTGTCCTCTCGCTTTCTCTCAATCGCTCATTATTAAATCTGCAGGAAGGAACCCAGCTGTCCAACCCCCCTATTTTCTCCAGGCCGTCTCTGATCCATCATGTTCTCACACCGCCCCAGACCTGCTTGCCTCAATCGCTTCCACAACTGCAGTCGGCGTCCCCCTTCTCTTTGAATCCGACGTCATCTTCTCAGGCCAAATCAACCCCGCCATCTCCTCTCCTTGTCGCCATTGCCAATTTGTTCCACAACCAAAGCTCCATCGAAGTCACCGACCGTTTTCCTGCCCTGGTCAAAGAAGCCGGCCTCTTCGCTTCACCACCTATCGCCATCATCTCCAATCATCATCACCATCCTCTCACGCCAACTCTGTTCCGGCCAAGTCCTTCCATCTTCTCCAATCTCAGGTTTCCATCAATTGTCCCTGGTTATGAATGGCGAGCAGTGATGGAGGGATTTCAACAGGCCTGTTTCTCACTCAATCTCACTTCCATAAATGAAGCCACTGTCCACCATATCCGACCTCGCTCCTGCTCCAGGTCGTTAATTTCTGTCCCAAATTCGCAAACCATGATTGTTAGATGTCATAGCCGCTGCTCTTGTTTTCGAATCGGACCTCCTGTAATTTCGAGCTCCGTTTGCATCTGATTTTATCTGCTCCAGTGGGTTTAAAGAAAATTGGTCAGGCAATTTGGGTAGTCGTTGCTGCTGATGATGAACCGGTGGCCATTGAAGAGGATGCTAGGGTTTCCCTCACCATTTTTATCTCTCGATAACAATCAAAGTGTTCTGTTTCCTTTCGACTTATTGTTCTCGCAAATGAATAACCCTGGCAGGGGTCTCGCTGCCCGGTCAGCGAGTCTGGGTCTAGGGGTGAAGTGCCCTGGTTTAGGGGTTCGGGGGCAATGCCCCCGAAACTTTAAGGTATGATATATTTCAATATTTAAAAATCAGTTGCAATAGTAGAATATGAAAAACAGTAGTCTCCCGTTTTCAGTGCCAGAAATAGGAGTGCAATTGTAGTCTTATCCCACAGGAATATGCGTGTAACCCATGGCATTGGATAGGGTCGAATTCTTGCAGGAAAGTCCCCTGTGCACGATTCTACACTATATCTAGGTTTCTATCTTCGACATTGTTCCTTTTTAAGTTCATTTCCAACAAAAAGTTATGCTCTTTTCCACGTGCCCGGTCCAAACGATCAAGATAATCAAGCGCGAGACTGTCTGCATCACTTTTAAGCACAACGTTCGGAGAAAAAATCGTTGTGTAATACGCTTACTACTATTGAAACTCACAACGTTTTTCTAACTCAGCTTTTATTTCACGATCCCTAACTCAACGTTTTATTAAAATCTATAATACAATACAACTCATAGTCGTACATGTGCAATTGACAAAAGCTATTTAGGGGCTGAGATTGATTCCTTTACTGAGATCATATGGTAATTATCACTCCCCGAGTTCACATGTGTGTACGACGGTTGAGCAACTACCTCCTCTCTCTCTCCAACTCCCCCCACTATTCACGATTGGTGGCCGCTAATCCTTCCTCCACCAAACCCACGTCCCTTTTCTTTTCGATATTTTAATTAATTAATCAATTTTATGCAAAAAAAAAAATCGTAAGTTTTGTAATTTGAAATATTTGTCTTTTTTTCTTTTTAACTATTATCGTAATTAACTTAATCAGTTTATTTTTTGAAACTGAATCCCAATTTAATTTACGTCTAAGTTTTGAATATTTCTATTTTAATTTTTTTCCTTTTAATTGTTATCGTAATTAACTTAATCAATTTAATTTTTTTCTGACCCGCGATTTCGTATACAAATAAATTTTTTAAAAATCGTAAGTTTTGTAATTTGAAATATTTATTTTTTTTCTTTTTAACTGTTATCATAATTAACTTAGACAAATTATAACTACATATTAATTCATTTTCACATTATCTGTTTTATTTATTAATAAATTTACAAACTGGCGTCGTGCCATTGACACGGGTAAGATTACTAGTAACTTAAAATTCAACCACTTGAAAAAAAAGGCGGCATAAGCGGCATAATTTCCCCCCACTCTAATTTTTCGGCCAAGTCATTTACACAATACTACGGCCAAGTAATTTACACAATATACTTTCTGTAAGCAAAAACACGATATACTTTCAGTAAGCAAAAACACACTCACCGATCGTATCATACTCTCCATGCTTTTTTAGATGCTGACTGGGCAGGGGATAAAGATGACTACATTTCAACAACTGGTTACATTGTCTACTTGGGTCAAAATCTCATATCTTGGAGTTCTTGCAAACAACGCACTCTTGCTCGTTCTTCAACTGAAGCCGAGTACCGAGCTGTTGTCGCGACCATTGCTGAGGTCCTATGGGTTCAAAACTTACTTCGTGAGCTCAGACATCTACCCACAAACAAACCAGTCATCTACTGCGACAATATGGGAGCTACATATGTTGTCGCCAATCCTAAGTTCCACTCAAGAATGCAACATTTAGCCCTTGACTATCATTTTGTGCGTGAGAATGTTCAAAATCAAACCCTCCGTGTATCATATATTTCTGGCAATGATCAACTAGCTGATGCTGATCACTAAGCCACTTGCTCGTACCCGCTTCAATGAGCTTATGTCCAAGTTCAGTCTCACTACACGATCGTCCATCTTGCGGGGGCATGATAGAGATACACAAAATCAAATCCCTTGACTAATTCTCTCCTAATCTTATGCTATATATTATATTAAATGTATTTCCTTAATATACTCAATAATTATTTCCCTCAAATATGATTGTAATCTTCTAGGATAGCAGTTATATATATTTTATATAGGATGTAAAAATATTTGCATCAACAGTAAATAGAAGAATCATTGGAAATATAATTCTCATAGTTATAATGGGATCAAGCAAATCAATGTGTTTGGAATATGCAAGTAATATAATGGGATCAAGCAAACATAATTCTATTTTGGTATCCAATTTGAATCTACCATATCTAATAGAATAATATTTCTCGTTAATCTAGTCCATTTTTTGGGTTAACCAAAATAAGCTAATGACAAGAGTTTCATACTTCAATCTGAAGTTTGGATTAATAATCCGGTTTAGTTTTATCTTTTCTCCTACCTTCCTAAGAATAAAGCATAGGCATGAACTATTAGAATAGATTTATTTCATATGGAGTTTTTCATTTAATTTTCACTAGTTGAAGGGTTTAATTGTTTCATTTGTATTCTGATAACAAATATTTCCTATTGAAAGCTTCGTCAAATTGATACATCAACAAGTAAAAATACTTGTTGAAAAGAATTTAAACTATGTTCTATTTATTTTAAAGTGAGTCTTCTGTAAGATCCTTTTACGTATCTTAATTCGTAAGACGGAATTTCACTCTTTTACAGCTCGACCCACTAATACACGATGTGTCAGATAAAGATGATTCATCTTATAAAAAATATCCATAAGACCGTTTTACATAAGTTTTTGTCTTTTTGATCACATTCTGCATTGGTAACCGGTGGATTATTAGTTTGTCTTTGAATTACCCTAGCTACAAATCATTCAATAATTATTATTATTCTTAAAATAAAAATAACAATAATGCTAAAATTGAATACTAATGATGATAATGATGACTATTTCAATTTTATAATCATAATAATAAACTAATCACAATAATGAAAATGATGATAAAAGATCATGATATATTTTTAGTGATATTTGCTATAATAATAATTAATTATCAATGTTTATTGATTTTATTTTCATTTTAATAATTTTATATTCACAAATATTGTTAGGTCTGATCGTTAAGAATTCAAGCTAGAGGCAGGGAAAATAGTCTTGTTCAAAGTTTTAAAAACCATATAGTAAGCTTTAATAATCTTGTCAAAGAGCATATTGAAAATTAGTTCGGCAATAGAAAAAGAAGATTGAAATATTTTTGTTGCTAAATCGGTAGTTTTTACCAATTACAAAAAGAGATTGAATATTTAATAAAGTACTATATATAATTTTAATCTTGTCCTAAAGACCTTTTTTAAATCTACTCGTCATTTATCTAAGATAATTGTAAGAATATAAATATATTTTTACAAATTTTTTGTACAATTCTAGGTTTGAAATATGTAATGGGTTAAAAGATGATTTCATATGCCCCTAAGAGGGTGGCTCAGTGGTAGAGATTAGACTTCATAATGTGTGAGGTCTCAGGTTCAATCCCTTCCCACGCCCCCTTAGGAGGAAAAAAATAGAAAATAATATTTTAGCCTCTAAGGGGGTGTCCCAGTGGTAGACATGGGGCTTCACAAAGTGTGAGGTCTCAGGTTCGATCCCTTCCCATGCCCCCCAGGAAAAAAAAAAAAAAAAAAAAAAAAAGATGACTTCATATGCTAGGTCAGTTGAATCGAGGGGGGCTCTGGGCTTAATTTTGCTAGGATCTTCATGTGATGAGATCTAGTAACTTGAATCCACATTATAAGCTAAACTTTTTTATGATTCGCACATCCCATTAATACTTAGAAACAAGATTGCTAGGAATATTTTTATTTATATTTTTAGTTCTGGTTTTTCAAAAGTATCACAGGTCTAAAAGCCGAAAACTAATCTTCTGAATGAGGTAAAACCATGTTATCCGAAACTCTCCCAATAAATATTTAACACAACTGCATTCTCACATACATGCACAACTATGGCCGTCTATGGGTGCACAACTTTTCCATTTTGGAAATTCATATTTTTTAAATTTTTTATGCATTCTCATTATCTCTTTTCTTTCGGTCCATTCAAGGGTGTTCAACGTGCTAACACACTAATGAGTTGTGGTAATTAATCATTGATCAAATTCTATAAAATAAAAATAAAATAAAATAAACTTTTTAGGAAAGCTCACCAAGAAATGATTGCTGTGTGACCTTGGAGGGGCTGGGCAATTCAATCGTATCATCCTTCTTATCACTCCAAATAGTCGGAAAAGCCATTAATTACTTTTCTACATTAACATTTAAAATAATATTATATTATTTTTTATGAAAAAGTGATTTCCACTATGATTTTGCTTATACACTACATTATACTCCCTTCTTCCTAAATTATATAATGTTTTGAAAGAGTTTTTTTTGTTTCAAAATAAATGATACTTCACAATTTTCAATGAACTTTTCCTTTTTTTTTTTTTCTATTTTACCCATATTTATTGAATCTGTAACTCATATTTGGCTATTTGAACAAAAATATCAAGACACTTTATTAATATTTGGATAGGAGTAGTTTAGTTTTTACAATATGTTGCTTTGGTCTTTGTAAAAAACATCAAAACGTCATATATTTTGAGACATAATGAGTAAAAAATAACATTAAATTAACTATTTTTTTTACAAAATTGCCCTAAGATTACCTACCAATTATAATAACATAATAAATTTCTCAAATTACCATTCAAGATTATGTTTTATTTTTATAGATGCTTATCCACTACATCATTTAATATATATTTTGTTTGAACAAAATTGCCCTAAAACTATATATCAGTTATAATAACAAAAGAGATTGCCCAAATTATCTTTTAAACTTGTTTGTTTTATTTTTTTATTAGAGTAAAATACAGCTATGGTTAATTAGTGAAATTTTTTATTAGTTTTTGTTTTACTAAGTACAACGGATTTAACAAATGAAAATAAACAACTTAGCTAATCATTCTTATATATTTAAAAATAAACAATAAAAATTATTTAAAAATATACAACTGCAAACCTGACTAGAATCGTAAAAACAAAACCAATAATTGAAAAAAAAAGAGTTTCAAATTAAAAAACGAAAAAAGATATAGAAAAAAAAAACAATACTAACCAACAAGACTACATAAATATCCCAATAAGTTATCGTTATGCAACTCATCTATTAAAGCAATGCATGTTATTAAAACCTCATAATACTGTGAACATTTACGTTATTATTTTCCTTCAAACGTAAGGAAATATAGCCAATGATGACATTTTATTGATAACAATAAAAGCTAGAAATAATCTTCTAACAAGTCCTGATTTTAACATCATAAAAGCTTAAGAACAAGGTCCAAAATGAAAGAAAAAAATCCGTAAAAGAAATGGTCTTGCAACATAACGAATCTCTGGGTCAAATGCAACCAGAAACTCTCGTACATGACTTTTAATCATCTCTAGCTATCAACTAAAAAATGAACACAAAAACAAATTAATAACAACCTAAAATATAAATTCTAACAAAAAGAAGCTTATATGTAATTTTATTTACATGTATGGTACATACAATGATAGCTAGTATGAAAATATTATTTTAAAATGACAATAAAGAATGTCAAGCTTATGAAAAATATATTATATGCATCATTCTTCATTTAACTTTTCATAACAATGATAGGGGAAAAAAGGCGACATTTTTCAAAAAAATTAACTAACTAAATAAAGAAAACTTATTGAATTAGCTACGTAGTAAGTTAGTGATTGAATCATCGAATGATCGCGTCAATAATTTCTCATGAATTGTGAAAATTTATGTTGATGGTAATCTGTAGAAGGAGATGATGGAAGGAGACAGTAGAATATTATATCATAATATGCTCTAGGGTTAACATTAATTTCTTCACATACCTGTAATTAGATTTTTATTGTATTTAATTATCATTGATAATTGGCTCTAACTAAAGGGTAATTTTGGAATAGTAAATGTGTTTTATAGACTCTTTAAAATGTCAAAGGATAAATTTGTCGTAATGACAATAGTTTCTCCCTTTTTTTAATTGTGACAATCTTATATAATCAAAACGTGACATTCCACTTAACAAAACAAAAAACCTAGACATGTACCTTGGTTTTTTATGATATCGCAAATTCGAAGTGTTAAGACTTATGCCTCATTTGTCGTAACGTTTTAAAAACACAGTTTTTTCAAGACGCGATTTTTTTCTTGTAAACACATTGGGAAACTATTTTAAAACGCTAATTTCATAAACAGAGTGTTGGGTGATTGCACCACTACACGAAATATAGCCAGGAGTTGTTCCAAATACAGAAAACGGAAGTAACCAGAATAATAGACCTACATTAAAATAAAGCGGATAACATTACAACCTGGGATGGGGGTAACATTTTAATCACTTGGGGGTCAATAAAACAGTAAATAACTTATACTATTAAACTGGAAACACAGACCCAAAGTATCTTTGCTATCTGTTATGGATGAACAGAAACAATAGATACACAGGAGATCAAATCCCAACAGGAATGAAACAGGGCATATATGTTAGCAACAAAAACAGAGTAAGATACAATAATAATAACTAACAGAAGACTAAAGCCACAGACAAACACACTGAATCGCCGTGTTCCAAGAACACAACTCACCGTAATCGGTCAGTGACCTCGGCTAAGTGTTTGTCGGCTCAGATACCCTCTCATGGCCAATATCCACCAATGAGTTCGTCTTGAGGAACCAACCCAATAATGCCAAGGTCAAAGCCACAAAATCCGGCTAGACCCACTCCGGCAACTAAGAGAAATCGGAGAAGAAGACTGACAACAGGAACCACTCACCAAACCCAAGAGAATACCCAGCAACCACTCACAACACCTACCTACCAGCTCTAACTCCGAACAGACCAAGCTCACAAAGAGCCACTGTAACAACCTCACTCAAACTCACTCAGTCTCACCAAGAAAACTGGCAGAAGAAGAAGAGAGGGATCAAACGGAGAACACGCGTTGCTGGGTTTAAGGAAGGGAATCGACAGAAGACGGTTGCTCTCTAGATTTCGGCTGAGCTCACAACCTGTAGGTTCACTCGTCTCTCTCTCTGCACACTCTGCTCTCTAAACATACGCCCACACTCATCACTCTGCACAATGAAGGCGGCACCAGTAATGAATAGGAAAAGGGAGCGGTTACTGGATCGCAAAAGACAAAGGGACAGCTGGTCCCAAAAAAGGAAAACCCCAAAGTAACCCTCCGCTAAAACGGCAAAGGCTGGGCGGGCTGCCAAGGGTATGGGCCTGGATGATTTGGGCTTAGGGAGTGAATTATTAGAGAGGGGCTGCCACACTGGATTGGGCCTCCAACGAATTTCTAACAATCTCCACCTTGGATCAAGTGTCGGTTCCTACCAATGAACTCGAGGATATTTAAAAACAGAAAAGGTGTCATCATCACCTTAGCCCTGCACTTGATCCAACACGAAGGAGGACCATAGCAGGGAAAACAAAATTTTAGGCAACCACAAAAGAAGCAGAAAATTTAATGGAACGAAGCTAATTCACAAACAGAAAAAGCTAAGTTACCATGATTGCTCACACAGAACAAGCATGGATTTTCGGGGAGAAAATCACGGAAAACTGGTCAACCTCAATTACCGGGATCACTGGTGTCAAACATCAAAATTTTTAAACAATTCAAAAAATTTGAAACAGGAAGGCACTTGGTATTCATATCAGTAGGATTCAAACTAGTGTCAATATTATCCAAATAAATGATGCACTTAGCAACAACATGACGAATAAAATGAAAACGCACATCAATGTGCTTTGTTCTATCGTGAAAAACAGGATTTTTGCAAAGTTGTATGCCACTTTGACTATCGGAAAATACTACCACCTTGTCTTTTAAAAAACCGATTTTAGAAATCAAACCTTTTAACCAAAGGGCTTCCTTGATACACTCGGTTATGGCTATATATTCAGCCTCGGTTGTGGACAGGGCCACAACGGATTGCAGTTGGGGCTTCTAGCTAACGCAAGAACCGCAAAGTGTGAACACATAAGACGTGGTCGATTTTCTATGGTCTCTATCATTGGCATAGTTTGAATCAACATATCCTACCAACCTAACACTGTTTTCAGATTAAAAAAACCTCAATCCATAGTTCATCGAATGTTTTAGGTATCGCAACAACCACTTAACGGCATGCCAATGGGGCAAGCCCGGGTTCGACATGTAACGACTAAGACAACTAATGGCATAAGCAATGTCGGGGCGAGTACTAACTATCAAATACATTATTGAACCTATGGCATTGGAGTATGAGATTCTACTCATTTGATTCTTTTTGAATTGATTTTTCGGACACTATTCTTTACTAAGCACAAAATGAGAGGCAAGTGGAACATCAACAGAATCAGCATTAATCATCGAGAATTTACTCAAAATCTTTTCAACATATGAAATTTGGTTCAAGTAAACAAATGACAATTTTCGGTCTCTAACTATGTTCATGCCAAGTATCTTACTAGCATCGCCTAAATACTTCATGTCAAACTTAGCACTGAAGCAATTCTTAACATATTCAATAGATTTAGAGCATGGGCTAATAAGAAGCATATCATCCACATATATGAGCAAGAAAACAGGCACACTCCTATCATTTTTGAAATAAAGACAATGATCATAAGCACTCCGCGTAAATTTCAAATCTAGCATGCATTGATCAAATTTAATATTCCACATGCGAGGAGATTGTTTTAAGCCATATAAGGATTTCTTTAACAAGCACACATAGTCAGGACGCTGATTATCCACATATCCCTCGGGTTGACTCATATAGATTTTTTCAACCAAATCACCATGCAAAAAGGCAGTTTTAACATCCATTTGTTTCAATTCCCAATCAAATTGAGCTACCAAAGCAATCATAATCCTAACGGTTGTGAACTTAACAACGTGAGAAAAAATTTCAGTGTAATATATTCCTTCCTTTTGAGTAAATCCCTTAGCCACTAATCTAGCTTTAAACCTAATTGAATATGATTCACCCTTGATTTTATAAAGCCACTTACAAGAAACTACAGAACAGTTCTTAGGCTTAGGCACTAAAATCCAAGTTTGATTAATGTGTAACGAATTCATTTCCTCATTCATAGCATTAATCCAATAATTACAATTTTCAGATTTCAAAGCTTGATTATAAGTCTTTGGCTCGGAATTATCAATAGATTCAAACACACCGAAAACAAATGAAGTCATATGAAAATCATCAAAACGAGAAGGCTGCCTAGAAATCCGTCTAGGTCTATCACGCACAAGTTGATAGTCATGCAAATCATCCAATTCAAGAATTTCGTTTTGTCCATTTTCATTATCTTCATTTTGCCCATCAAGTTCATTTTCAGGAATATCATGCTCAATTTCAGAATTCACATTTTCAGGCAATTCATGCAAATTATCCACATTCGCATTTTCAGAATTTCCACCAATTTCAGAATTCACATTTTCGGATTGATCACTAGCATCACTTGATCCTATGGGATGCTCCACCATAATGGGAGCCGGGGGAGGGATAGGCTCAGCGGGAACAATCAAGCAGGGAAATTCATTCTCATTAAACACCACGTCCCTACTAATTATCATTTTGAATCCTGGTTCCTCTCGCAACTACAACCTATAACCTTTAACGCCCTCCGGGTAACCCAAGAATACGCATCTCACCGATCTAGGTTCAAGTTTATCTAGTTTTCTATGGGCATAGGCCGCACAATCAAAAACACGCAAGTTTGAGAAATCTACCTCCCTACTAGAAAACACCACCTTAGGACAACGACCATGTAAGGGAACAGACGGGGACCTATTTATGAGGTAAACGGCAACTGCCTCCCCCCAAAACTTTTTGGGGAGACCTGACGATGCTAACATGTTCCTCACACGCTCAAGAAGGGTTCGATTCATCCTCTCCGCGACACCGTTTTGTTGGGGGTTGTAGGGCACGGTCTTGTGCCTTTCAATCCCGTTTTGCACACAAAAACTATCCATGTCATGATTGCAGAATTCTAACCCGTTGTCGGTCCTAAGCGTCTTAATTTTTAAACCAGTTTGGTTCTCAATTAAAGTTTTCCAATTCTTAAATTTCTCAAACACATCCGATTTGTTTTGCATCAAAAATAACCACACTTTTCGGGAAAAGTCATCAATGATCGACAAAAAATAACGATTACCACCATGCGTTGGAACGCTCGCGGGACCCCACACATCAGCATGTATGTATTCTAAGGTGCGTTTTGAATAAAACCTTTTAGGGTTAGGGGGAGGGGGAAAACTCACTCGTTTTTGTTTGCTCATCACACACGTTTCACAAAAGGGTAATTCAGAAATCTTGTCCTTCCCAAAAACTCAAGTTTTGTTCAAGATTTCAAGTCCTTTAGAACTCATGTGACCTAGTCTTTTATGCCATAATTCAGTTTTATCTTCTTTAGCAAGATTCACACAATTATCATCACAAGACATAGGCATAGCAGAGCAAACATACAAATTTCGGCGTTTTTCAGCCTTAGCAATCACCAAAGAACCCTTAAGAATTTTCATAAACTCATTTCACCATTTACCCTCAAAACCCGCATCTTCCAAAGCAATACAGGAAATCAAGTTATTACACAAATCGGGCACATGTCGAACATTTTTTAAGGTTAAACAATTTCCAGAATCAAACTGAAGACAAACATCACCAATACCAGCAATTTGACATTTTCTTTCATTTGCCATGGAGACAAATCCAGTTTCCAATTCTTTATACGTGGTAAAAACATTCTTAAATTGTGACATATGATAAGTACAACCAGAATCTACTAACCATTCATTTTTGCATGCAAGCATAGAATGAAAAGAATTCACAGTCTCATCCAGGCCCTCTCTAATAATTCACTCCCTAAGCCCAAATCATCCAGGCCCATACCCTTGGCAGCCCGCCCAGCCTTTACCGTTTTAGTGGAGGGTTACTTTGGGGTTTTCCTTTTTTGGGACCAGCTGTCCCTTTGTCTTTTGCGATCCAGTAACCGCTCCCTTTTCCTATTCATTACTGGTGCCGCCTTCATTGTGAAGAGTGATGAGTGTAGGCGTATGTTTAGAGAGCAGAGTGTGCAGAGAGAGAGACGAGAAAACCTACAGGTTGTGAGCTCAGCCGAAATCTAGAGAGCAACCGTCTTCTGTCGATTCCCTTCCTTCAACCCAGTAACGCGTGTTCTCCGTTTGATCCCTCTCTTCTTCTTCTGCCAGTTTTCTTGGTGAGACTGAGTGAGTTTGAGTGACGTTGTTACAGTGGCTCTTTGTGAGCTTGGTCTGTTCGGAGTTAAAGCTGGTAGGTAGGTGTTGTGAGTGGTTGCTGGGTATTCTCTTGGGTTTGGTGAGTGGTTCCTGTTGTCAGTCTTCTTCTCCGATTTCTCTTAGTTGCCGGAGTGGGTCTAGCCGGATTCCGTGGCTTTGACCTTGGCATTATTGGGTTGGTTCCCCAAGACGAACTCATTGGTGGATATTGGCCGTGAGAGGGTATCTGGGCCGACAAACACTTAGCCGAGGTCACTGACCGATTACGGCGAGTTGTGTTCTTGGAACACGGCGATTTAGTGTGTTTGTCCGTGGCTTCAGTCTTCTGTTAGTTATTATTATTGTATCTTACTCTGTTTCTGTTGCTAACATATCTACCCTGTTTCATTCCTGTTGGGATTTGATCTCCTATGTATCTATTGTTTCTGTTCATCCATAACAGATAGCAAAGATACTTTGGGTCTGTGTTTCCAGTTTAATAGTATAAGTTATTTACTGTTTTATTGACCCCCAAGTGATTAGAATGTTACCCCCATCCTAGGTTGTAATGTTATCCGCTTTATTTTAATCTGGGTCGATTATTCTGGTTACTTTCGTTTTCTTTATTTGGAACAACTCATGGCTATATTTCGTGTAGTGGTGCAATCACCCAACACACAGTAGTTGTAAACGCAACATATTCTTAAAACGCTCCAAATTAGACCGTTTTAAAACGTTACACATTTTTAAAACTCTACGTTTTAAAACGCTGCATTGAAACACTTATAAAGAGAAAACGCTACATATTTTACCTGCATTTTGATTAAAACGCTCCACCAAACAAGCCCTTAATTCTCGAGGTACAGTCGGGTATTAGAACTAGCTTCGGATATCTTCTAAGTTAGTTTTTTGCATACACAATATCTCGAACTCGAGATCTCTGTTGCCCCCTTTAACTTAGGCCACTATTTTATAATTGAAGTGTTTTAACACCAACTATTAGGCCAATATTTAATAAGTCAAGTGTTCTAACACTAACTATTAGGCAAAGAGTCTATTATTTTATTTTGGGATATTTCAATTAAGAGTCTATTTTTAAAAATTAAGGCATATTTGTTCGTGTAGGGACACGGATTTGTGTATAGATTAATGATAATTAAATATTTTGTGTATCCTTAGACTCGTTCAAATTGGATAATGGCAGCGTTATGTTTTATTTAAACAAGAAAGCTGCTAATTTTGTAAATTAAAAAAAAATTGACTATTTAATTAGCTTAAGATTTTAGGTTAAATATCTGATTATAGTACACATGTACAATCCACAAATCATCATGTTCGTGTTCTCTCTTTGAATCATGATCACCATGAATAAAAAATTGGAAGAAGTTGCAAAAATATTGGATAGTAGCAAGAAACTTGAAGGCACCAACTCACAATTGAACATGTACAAGTAGATCGACTCATCTCCCCACTCCCTAGTTATTGTCAAACCCAACTTTTTCCCTTATATCATCGACAAAGTAAAGTTATAGATTTAAAAAATAACAAGGATCGAGCTGAGCTTCCCTTATAACCTAACCGACCTCGCCCCGAGTTGGACAAGGTGCACCAACTTGGTCGAGTGGTTGATCCCTGACCTCTTGGCCAAGGTGCTTCCCCACCAACTTTGCCGAGGTGTGGCTTCTCGACGACTTGCGGGCTACATATCATGAATTCAATCGGGAACATACTCTACATATTTGACAGATTTGGTCTAGGTACATGGTTTCCGCTCATTGGCTCGCAAGACACGATAACAAGCACTCCTGATAGTCAACATCACCTCATCCCCACCTACACCACTTAATCCTTATGTTCCCCAATGGTCCTGGCATACGGGAAGTGGTGTTGGTGAGTCCTATGTTCTCTCTCTCTCTCTCTCTCTCTCTCTCTCTGCGGACACTATTCAAACACCGACATCTTTCTGTGTTTGAGCATTCACAACTAGACCTTCAGGTTTTGTTAAAGTCTGGGGTCCATCTCAAAACCATTTGGCTATAAGAGGGTGTGGCCCCAGAATCTTTACAAAGTGATTACTAGGATTGATTATTCCCAATGTGGGTTTAGTATTTCAATAAGTTTCACTTTGTAGTTTCGGATCGTTTGAGAGAAGCTAGCTAGTTGGTGGATACTTATTTTAACATTAGAGAGTTTGAGCCAGGATAACTCCCTGGCTTTAGCTCGTGGTGTCTTTTTTTCTTCTTGTGATCTCAGGGCTAGGTACACAACTACACATGGAACCCCGGCAAGATGGCCGTTTTGGTTATGTTGCCAAAAATTGAAGTCTTTGTTCATTTTCTCACCTCAATTGAGACGCGAGTAAAATGGAGGACTTACCTCCACCTTCACCTCTAGGAGAAGGAAACCCACCCGAAAGGCAACCTCCCTAGAGCACTCAACTGGGAGAAACTCCTACCTTACCTTTCATAGCAAGAATATTAGTAGTCAACGAATAGCCAAGGGAAAGGCTAAGGTCAGTAGGAGTGCACATCCCTCACTAACATTTTCTTGATGGAAATGTTTTCGCGTACTCTAGTAATTATCCCATGCTCAATTAGGGGCAATGCAATCTTTTCTATCAATTGAGTCTGCTCTGTGTCGTACAATTTTTAGAAATTGGCTAAAGAATGTTGTCCAACATGCATTCATTTTGTTCTTGAAGTCGCGTTGTGTCTTAAAATAGATAAGAGACTGATGATACATGTAGAGACGAATTCTTTTGGAAGTAAATAATGTTCCCATATTTTTAAAGCGCGAAAGACATCATATAGTTCCTGATCATAAGTGGACCAACTTTGATGTGAGTCGTTCAATTTCTTACTGAAATAAGCAATGGGATGCCTATCTTGAGATAACACACCACCGATACCAGTGCCACATGCGTTGCATTCAATCTCAAAGATTTTTTCAAAGTCTGGTAAAGCAAGAATATGTGTCGTGGCCAGACAACATTTTATTTCTTCAAAGCTGTGACCAGCTCATTGGTCCAGGAAAAGGAATGACTTTTCTTTAAACAATATGTAGTAGGTGCTACTATACTACTGAAGTTACGTATGAATCGTCTGTAGAAAATGGCCAATCCATGGAAGCTACGTACCTCGGTGAGAGACTTTGGTGTTGGCCACTCCAAGATGGCACGTATCTCTTGCTCATCCATCTGCATACCTCCAGCACTTATCACATACCCAAGGAATAGAACTTTATCTTTCATGAAGCTGCACATTTTTAAGATTAATGTATAATGTATAATTCATTCTCCTGTAGTGTGCCCAAAATCTGTCCGAGGTGGTTTCCATGTTCTTCTAGGCTACGACTATAGATAAGAATGTCGTCGAAATAAACAACAACAAACTTGCCAAGGAATGGTTTAAGAACTTGGCTCATGAGTCGCATAAAAGTATTAGGAGCATTTGATAATCCGAACGACATGACCAACCATTCATACAAGCCTTCTTTAGTTTTAAAGGATGTCTTCCATTCGTCATCAGGCTTGACATGAATTTGATGATAGCCACTTTTCAAATCGATTTTTGAATAAACGATTGTCCTTGAAAGTTGATCTAACATATCGTCCAACCTTGGTATAGGTAATCAATATTGGATGGTAATTTTGTTGATGGTCCTGCTATCCACATACATCCGCCAAGAGCCATCTTTTTTTGGAACGAAAAGGGCAGGAACGACGCTGAGACTCATGTTTTCTCTAACATGACCGATGCAGTTCAAGGTGAGACTCGCTCCAATGACATGTCGAATGCACACGCCATATCTCGTACAGAGCTGAGATTTAATTATGTTTCCTGGATTGACGCTTGTAGTTCCTCTCGAAGGTTCTAAATAGTGACTTGAAGTCCCTGCAAATTGTCTTCGAGGGCAGTGAAGTGATCTTCAATGTTACGATTTGGAGCGTTAGTCATGGCTCTGATACCAACCGATGTAGAACGGAAGCAGAAGAAAGAAAATTAAGCTTGTAAACACGCACAAGCGGGCGTTTGTTCGATTGCCGTTTGAACGGATGGAGATAACAATCACCGCGCACTGTAATTAACCTTGGAAAAAATCCAATTCAGAAGCAAAGCTTTTCATAAAATAAATCGTTTCTTTAAAATAGAATGCAACCCTTATTTATATGGGTCAAATATCACATCCTTAATCTACTAGGAATATGACTAATTATCCTTAATCTACTAGGAATATGACTAAATATAATGAATTCTAATGTAACAAGGAATAATAATACTAAAAGACAAATAAAGGGAATACTAACTAAAACAGGAAACATAATTAAATCTCTACGAGATATGGCGTGGGCATTCGACATGTCATTGGAGAGAGTCTCATCTTGAACCGCATCCCAATTTTGTGCATTGCGATGCCCAATTTCAGACTACAATTTATGACTTGCGATGCAAAATTTTGTGCATTGTGATGCTCAATTTAGGACGGAAGCTTTTGTGCGCGCGCCTTTTGTTTATTAAGGGTATCTTCATCATTTTACCCCAAAAATATACTTTAGCGATTTAAAAAAAAATATCCTGGACTTTTCCGGTTAACATTTCACTACAGGGGATCGACACGAATTTCTCCCAAGATAAAATGGTAAAAGTGTTGTCATGAAAATAAAGTTACAAACAAGACAATATTTTTGGGAAAAACGAAGAAGAAAATGAGTATAATATTTTTGGGACGAAGGCAATATTTTACATATAATAAATTTTAACTTGTCAAAAAATAGGGTCGTCCTGCCTCAACGAGTTAACTCTCAAACCCATTTAATTTTAACCCGACCTGAGCCAATCCATTTATTTTTTCGGTTATGGTGAGTTCCAACCCATTCCAACCTTCGACTTGCTTTAACTCAACCCAACCCAATTGCCAGGCCTAGTATTAAGCGCCTTCAAAGCTTCCGGAGTTCAACAAGCTGCGGATATTGTATTGAGCAAAGTGTGTTGAAATGGAACCAAGGTTACACAAAAGGAACTTGTATTTAAGTTAGCTACGTTTTTGTAATTTTTCAATGTGGGACAAACTCACTTCCAACACCACATATTAAACCTTTATATCTTATTCATCTAAACACCAAATTGGATAAATCAATTTATGACGTTGATGTTCTCACGAGTAGAACACATTTTCACAATTATCCTTGTCATTGCAGAAACGAAGAAATTTGTGCCCAGGGTTGTACAATTTCCTTCACATTTCATACTCCACAACAACATTCACTAGCGTGTGAGGACTTGAATCCTCTGTTGTTGTCGTCGTTCTCACTTCTCAGCCTAAGTATAAGTGGTCTACCATCATCTTTGGTGGTTGCAATTGATGATGATTAATTGCATGTTTAATTACAGTATCAACCGAATCGACAATTCTAGATTTGTACTTGGAAGTCCAATTCGTAGAGATTAATTGTATTTAGTACCTTCCTGGATCAGTTTTGTCGTTGCTTTGGAGAAGAAGGTTGTATTGCCTTTTTCAGAACCCAAGGGACTGAGTTAAAATTTCATGCGTAAGTCTCTTGTAAGACCGTCTTACGGATAAATCTCCTGTAAGACCATCTTACAGATCTTAATTCGTAAGACGGAGTTCCACTCTCTCACAGCTCAACCCACCAACACACGATGGGTCAGGTAAAGAGGATTCGTCTTAGAAAAAAATCTGTAAGACTGTCTTACAGAAGTTCTTGCCAAATTTCATTACAGAAGAAAGCCTCATGACCTTTTCTACGAACCCCAAGACTAAACTACAATTATGACATCGAGCAGGGACAAAATAAATCTTGGACATAGTCTAGGGATTAAAATTTTAATACTGACATAGATCAGGCCTCAGGGAAGAAAATTCGTCCCCCCTATAGGTTAAAAGAATAATTTCATCACCCCCGCCTCCGGGTGTTTACAAGTTGAATATCCCACCGAGACTAGTTCACCCATGCCGATGCTAATGATGTAACCAGTGCCATCAGGCCACGATTACCCAAGGGAGATGATCTAATTTCTACCAAAGAGAAGGAAAGAAATTACAGTTGCCAAAAAATATAAAAATCCATGCAGATAGGATCTGACTCTTTGGATTAATTTGGTTATATAACATGATAAGAAGAATATTTCAAATACCTTGGCATCAAATGGGCATCTTTCTTCGGATATGTCATTTGATGCAATGACGAGATTATCAAATCGCTCACATTTTTGGAGAAGCTAATGCAGTGGGTAACTCCTTGGCTCGGATAGCTAGTTTCACTACTCAAAAAGGGTGTGTTCCTTAATCCCTTCTCCCTGGCCTTCTATCATTAGGGGTTTTAGTTACTCTAGATAGTGAGTCTTTTCCTTATCTGCATATTGTAAACTCCATTTTTCTGAATTCTTTTTGCTTCACATCACATGACACCTTCTGTACACTTGCTTATTGTCTCCTATTGGAGGTAAGGTTTATGCCCCCCAACCCTTTTTCTTGTAATACTTTTCCTAATTTGCCTTTCTGATAAACTTGATGGATTTTGTACATTATTATCTTTCCTTCCTGGACTGTTTATTCTTCTCTTTTATTCTCCTACTTTGTATTTAGTTAGGAAACTATCTCCTTGTTGTACTAACGGATTTCTTCCTTGTATATGTTTCTCCTTCTACTCGTCTATATATTAAGACGCCATAATACAATGAGAAGAATTATTCCACCATATTTTACATGGTATGAAAGTAGATATCGTTCATAACCAAAACCTAATACTTCTTTCTTACGTCCGCCTCTCTTTGATCAGAGAACCATGGCAGACCCTAATGGGGAGAAATATGGAGATGTCACCGCCACTTCCAGTATCACCATCGTGGATCACATGTCTCCTCACTATATCCACACGTCGAAAAACCCCGGTCAGATTTACGTTAGTGATATTCTTCACGATGGGAATTTTGGTGATTGGGTGAATGAGATGAGCATGCATTTTTTACCAAAAAAAAGGCTTATTGATGGCTTGGTTCCCATGCCGAATGAGGACTCGTCGGAACTAATGTTGTGGAAGCGCTGCAATGTTATGGTCAAGGGATGGTTGAGTAGAGCCATGGAAAAAGAAATTCGCAACAGCATAAGGTATGCCAAAACATCATCAGAAGTCTGGAGCGATTTAGAAGAAAGATTTGGAAAAGAAAGTGCTCCACGTGCATACGAGTTGAAGTGGGCATTGTCCTTGACTCGACAAGATAGAACATCTGTATCGGCCTACTATACCAAGTTGAAAGGACTGTGGGATGAGATACATTCGATCTCTCCCTTGCCAAAGTGCACATGTGGATGGTGCACTTGCGATATCTCGAAGCAGCTCACAGCCCTATAAGAAAAGCAGGAACTGTACGAGTTTCTCATGGGTCTTGACGAGGCTTTTGGGACCATCAAAACGCATATTCTAAGCTCAAAACCTACCCTACTTTGGGCATTGCATACCACTTAGTGGCAGAAGATGAACAACAATGCCAGATCACTGCCACCCACAAACCCAATGTTGAAGCCGCAGCCTTCCAAGTATAAATCAGCCTCGGATCGAGAAAGAAAAGCAGCGAAACAGGGGTGAGCAGTTAGACCATAAAGGAGGTAGACGTGAGCGACCAAAGTGTACGCATTGTGGAAGAATTGTTTATAGCATTGGGAGTTGCTATGAGATAATTGGATATCCAACAAGTTACAAAAAGGGCACGCGTGATGGAAATCAAAGAAGTGAGTTCTGGGTGAAGGAAAAGGAGCACCAAAGGCAGCAAACGTGGAAGTAGATACCAGCCCCATTCCAGGTTTATCTTCCCACAATATGCCAAGCTAATTCACTATCTCAATCCAAGTTGTGAAGTGTCGTCATCCCATCCTACTCCAATCACCAGTATGGCTGGTAAGGGCATTCCCATGCATCATTGGATTATCGATTCTGGAGCAACAAAGCATATTACATATGATGCAAACATTCTTGTTGGCCAAAATAATTCTGAACTAAGAATGCAGTGAAGATACCAAATGGTGATGAAGTACCCGTGAAGGGAACCGGGACTACCTTTCTTCCTAACGGACTCAAAATTGATCGTGTTCTAAACATTCCAGATTTTAAATGCAACCTTCCTTCTGTTATTAGATTAACGAAATATCATAATTGTGCCTTGATTTTCTTTTCGAATTTGTGTGTCATGTAGGACTTACCTTCGAGGAACCTGATTGGAGTGGGTAAATGCAGCAACGATCTAAATTGCATGGAGCCCATCGAACTTCACAGTATGACAATGACAATCACCGATGATTCTGATATCTGGCATCAAAGGTTGGGTCATGCTTCAGACACCAAGCTTCAGCATATTCCTGTTGGTAAGTTTCATCGGAATAAAGTTACGCACCGTGATTCTTGTGTGCGAGCCAAGTTCACTAGAACTCCTTTCCCTACTAGTTATATTAAAACTAAGTCTTCTTTCAAATTATTGCATTGTGATATTTGAGGTGATTATAGAATGTCATCTTTTTCGAGTGCTTATTATTTACTTTCCATTGTTGATGATTTTAGTCGTGGTTTGGGTTTATTTAATGAAACATAAATCTGAAGTTGGTCACTTCCTTACCATGTTTTGCAATATGATTAAAACCCAAATTAAGAAACAAGTTAAACGCATTAGAAGTGACAATTGTCAAGGTCAAACCAGATGTTGGACTATTATTCTTCACATGGCATAGCTTTCGAAACATCTTGTACTAATACACCGCAACAAAACGGAGTAGATGAGAGGAAATATAGGCATATCCTTGAAATTGCTAGGGCTCTTCGCTTTCAGGCAAACTTGCCTATTCGTTTTTGGGGAGAATGTGTTTTGACTGTGTAAGGGTAAAATAGGCTTGGCTTATTTTGGTTTTGTTTCTCCTTTCTTGGTCATTAAGTTTAGGCTTTTTTTGGTAACAAAATATTCCTAAGATTTTTGGTTTCTTGGTCCTAAAGTTTAGGTGCAATTTTTGGAAACAAAATATTTCATTATATTTTGGGTTTCTTGGTCCTAAATCTTAGGAGTTATTTTGGAAACAAAATCTATGCAAAAATCCTTCCTAATGTCATGCCTTGGAGTCCTTGTCTATTTGGTAAGAGAATCTAGTAAATAAGGAAGTTGATTTTATTACTAATTCTAATCCTTTTCAATATTGGAGTTTGTTTCCTTCTTTATGTGTAGGTCTCCTCCACAATATAAATAGAGGACATGGGCAGAGGCTGATGACACACGGATTGAGAGAAGAGCATAGCAGAGAGCAGAAAATTCAGAGATTAAGAAGTTGTTTTGTGTTCCAGTTTGTAGCAGATTTTGAATGTAGCTTTTGATGCAACAACTATAGAAGCTACATCGGGAACTACATTGGAGTGCTGGAACTATTTTGTCTTCCTAGCTATTCTAGGAAGCCGATTCTTTTCTTCCCACGTTTTCTTTATATGTTTTTCTGTGGATTTTTGCTCTCCAAGACTTGTTGTCTTGTGAGAGTATTTATTTTGGTGATTTCACATTCTTTTTGTAAAACAAATCATATTATTTAGTGAAATCTTTTTGGCCATGAGGCTAGATCTACAAGTATAGGCTTGTAGATTGTTTGGTAACTATTTGAGCTTATTTTCTGTTCTAAAAACAAAAGTCTTCCACTGTTTTAATTTTTCTGACCATTGTGACTTCCATTGTAGCTTCTTCACAAGCTACATTGAAAACTGCATTGGCAGTTTGGAGAATCCTAGCTACTATTGTTCTTACAGACGGCTACCTGCCTCATTAACAAAATTCCATCCAAAGTAAATCATAATAAAACACCTCATGAAATTCTGTTGGATCGCACACCTTCTTATAATCACCTAGGGCAAGACAAATTTGGGGAAAGGGGGAGACCATGTGTGTTTGTTGGCTATATATCCTGCTGCCCAAAGGGATTTCGAGTCTATGATTTAAAAGACAAGAAAATTTCCACTTCTCGAAATGTCAATTTTGTCGAGGATGTATTCCCTTTCGTACACAAAGAGTATCTCGCTGCTCTTTGAACATAAAGGAACATGACTCTCACCCAAATACACCTACTCTTGATGTTTATGATGAACCACATCCACTTCACGTCCATCCGCCATGTCCACAAGTTCCTACTGGACCGAATGGTAGCTTGCATGAAACTTTAGCAAGCAGTGAGCAATCTGCTCCTATGGACCAACCCAACAACAATGATTCTTTACCAAATTTGGGTACACAAGAACCTGCTTTTGTTGAGCATGTCATGCCTATTGAACCTCGTCCCAGCATTCATCTCAAGAAATTAATTAAGTTCTATTGTGAGATTATATTAATATAAGGTTGATGTTTTGTAAGGGGTAATGGTTTAAAAAATTAATCTCGGGGTATGACTGCTCATAATATTAATTGTAAGGGGTGACTTTGTAATAGGGTGAGAGAAAATAGATAGTCAAAAGTGAATAACTACTCTCACACTTGTGAATGTGAGAGTGAATCACAACCATTAAATTTTTTAAGATAATGTAATCTCAACCTCTAAATAACTTTAGTCAATTACACATATGTGAGAATGAGCTCTATTGAAATATAAATTGAAAGCTTCGTCAAATTGATACATTAACAAGTAAAAATACTTGTTGAAAAGAATTTAAACTATGTTCTATTTATTTTAGAGTGAATCTCCTGTAAGACTATTTTACATATCATAATTCGTAAGACAGAATCTCACTCTTTTACGACCCACCAATATACGATGGATCGGATAAAGACAATTCATCTTATAAAAAATATTCATAAGACCGTTTTACACAAGTTTTTGTCTTTATTTTATCCGATGCATTTATGGATACAGTCTGCAATGCGATCACATTCTGCATTGGAAACCAATGGTTTATTAGATTGTCTTTGAATTACCCTAGCTACAAATCATTCAATAATAATAATTATTCTTAAAATAAAAATAACAATAATGCTAAAATTGAATACTAATGATGATAATGATGACTATTTCAATTTTATAATCATAATAATAAACTAATCACAATAATGAAAATGATGATAAAAGATCATGATATATTTTTAGTGATAGTTGCAATAATAATAATTAATTATCAATGTTTATTTATTTTATTTTCATTTTAATAATTTTATATTCACAAATATTGTTAGGTCTGATCGGTAAGAATTCAAGCTAGAGGTAGGGAAAATAGTCTTGTTCAAAGTTTTAAAAACCATATAGCAAAGCTTAATAATCTTGTCAAAGAGCATATTGAAAATTAGTTCGGCAATAGAAAAAGAAGATTGAAATATTTTTGTTGCTAAATCGGTAGCTTTTACCAATTACAAAAAGAGATTGAATATTTAATAAAGTACTATATATAATTTTAATCTTGTCCTAAAGACTTTTTTTAATCTACTCGTCATTTATCTAAGATAATTGTAAGAATATAAATATATTTTTACAAATTTTTCGCATAATTATAGGTTTGAAGTATGTGATGGGTTAAAAGATGACTTCATATGCTAGTTCGCTTGAATCGAGGGGGCTCTGCAGCTTAATTTTGCTAGGATCTTCATGTGATGAGATCTAGTCACTTGAATCCACATTATAATTAGCTAAACTTAATTCATGATTGGTTTAAGCTGTCTATGAGCCCATAGTGTTTGAAAGATCATAGACCTCGAAGCGTGCATCATCATAATGCCTCCGAATTTGATCCATCCTTCCTTTTGGTTGGGGTGAAGTGTTTGGATGGGATTTGTTCGAGTAGCAAGACCGAACATCTTCTTCTTGGTTTGGGCAATATTATGCTAAGAACCGGTTGTATGTGCTTCTTTTAAGGGAGGTTGTTCTTTTTCATGCGCACAAATCATTCCAGTTAGTGTTCCATGGGTCATTTGCTGGGTATAGGTATTTGAAGGGTCAAGAGGGAGGTAACTTTTTTGGTTATGGTAACATGCATTTAGGTGAATGAATTCGTGGTTGGTGTTTGGGGTAGTTGGTGGATTAGGGTTATAAATATTTGGAATGATATTGTTTTGGAAAATAAGGTTGGTATTTGGCTGAAGGCTGGTGTTTGGTTGAGTTTTGGAAGCTTGGGGGAGGATATTTTCTGTTGGGTTGGAGAAGTTTATTCCTGGAAGGAGGGAACTATCATGAGGAGGTACTTGGCTTTTGATTCGATGAGAGAAGGTAGTGAAAGTTTCTGCTAAACTTTCCAAAAGATCGCCAACTACTTGGCTTGCCACTCTTCCTACATGGGCATCCAATTCATTTTTCAACCAATTGTGAAATTCAGGGTGTGGGGCATACCCAGGAGCTTCTACTTCTGGTCCCAGAGCATTCTGTCCATTGTTGGTCTCTACAACAATCTGTTTACTTTTGGCGGCCATTCTGCTCAAATCTGTACTCTCTGAACTGATTCTGATACTTTCTGATCTAACCTCTGTGCATGTATCCCGTATCAAACGACCGACGATATCTCTTCCTTTCCAAACTCGGCCAGTTTCTGAGGAAAAGGGTTAAAGGTATCGAAGGGAATGCTTTTTGGTTCTGAGTACAGTGTGCCTTTATTTTATTTATTTTTTATTATTATTCATTTTTCCTAAGATTGAGTGGACAAGCACCGCTTTGTTTTGGCGCCTCTGACTCTTCCTCGAATAATGGATTCTTTCTCCGCAGTATAGAACCTCCAGATTCCATCGCCTTTCGATTTCCCAAGATTGGACTAATCTCAAAGTAATAGTGTATACTCTTTCCAGATCCATCATTCGAATGGAATAAGACGAATATCATAAAAATTATTGGTCAGTCCCTGTGCATATATCTTTATTTATTTATGTATATTTTTGCAACAGGGATTGGTCAATAATTTAGAGATATAAAAATCGATCGGTCCATGAAGTGTCCTAGAAATCTATATGCTTTTAACATCGACTGATACAGGGGTTAGGCTAGCTTTGGTGTAAGGGTAGCAATTCTGAATATTTCTACGTGCATGCATTTGTTGATTTTGTCGGCTAATTAGTTTGAATCCTTGAAAGGACGGCGCGAGCGAGCGTGACGGCCATTCAGATCAATAAATAGAAAGAAAAGTAGGGAAGCTATCTGTTCCTATTAATTACATTTGGTCCTAATCTCCAAAGTAAAATGACAGAATAAAAGAATATTTACATATTTTGCCAAGAATAATGAATGAAGCAAAGTAAAATAAAGTAAAGTGATAATATGCCTCTGCTTCTTTTTTTATCCTGCCCGAAATTTTATATTTTTGTTTTTATTCGCAACGATACCTAGAATGAAACTGCTGCAAGATTTCACGATTATATGCACAAATATATACACAGATATATAAAAATGCAATATCCAAACTGTTAAATAAATATAAGCATATTTAGGCAAAAACAAAAGAAAACTTGTTTTTTTCTGTTAACAAAATGAGTCTAGCCCTCTGTTTTTATTTTATTAAAAATAAAAACAACGTCCCCAGTAGAGTCACCACTGTGAGTGCCCCATTTTTTGACTTTTCCCCCGCTATTGAGAGGCGGGTGGTTTCAAAACCTTTTAAAGCGCGTGAGAATACGCACAACCTCAATTGTGGACTCAAAATATGAATAACAGAGTCGCAATATTTATTTTAAGGAAAACAAAGAAAAACAAAAAATAATCAGATTTATAAGAAGGGTTTGGAGGCTAAGTTACGAGATGGGAAGGGTTAGGCACCCAACTCGCTCTTTCGGTCTCAAAATAAGTTTTTGGCTAAATATGTTCTTTTATATTTATTTAACAGTTGAAATAAATCATTTTAAATATACATTTGCATATATATAAGGAAATAAATACAAACTTACAACAACCTCATTTCTAGAGTTGCAAATACATTTATAAAAATTTGGCCATAATAATGGCTCTTTTTAGTGCTATTTGCTATAGAATTTTAGACAACCGCTTATTTCGTTACATAGGACTATTTTAAATAGCACTTTTTATACATAAAAAGTAAATAAAACTTTAAGGGACCTACCTTTTGAAGCGTAGGGGTTTTATCTCTTACTAAGCTCCTTTCTTCGGTAGGCCATGTGGTGTGCCGGCTCTTCGTGAGAGGGAGTCTTTTCTTTTGATTGATTTTGGGCGTGGATCGCTTCGCTTAATTAGTTGCTTTTCGCCTCTTTATCTGGGCGGCACAACTATTTGCTTTGGCTGAATTTGCTTACTTGCTTGCATCTGAAATCGGGCAGAGCAACTGCTTGCTTTAGCTGGATTTGACGTTTGGAATCTGCAAGGCAACCGCTCTTTTGGTTATTTTGAACCAGGTGAAATAGGGGCGTAATCTTAGCGGGGTTACTAGGGTTCACTTTGGCCATAGAGTTTTAGTGTTTAGGCGAGATTTGGCGTAGCCGGGCTTAGAGGGGAAATAACCTCGTCGTACTCTCGGAGAACAGCACCTCGAGAGAAAACTTCACGCATTTAGAATTTTTACTTTGTGAACTCGTGTGAATTCGAAAGTGTCGGATGCCTTTATTTATAGACTGAAATCATGGCTTTATTTGTGATTAAGTATCATCCACTGAGCTTTAACGGCTTATACCGCGCGTTGGGAGAGTTGCACCAAAGGCCAAGTGCACAACCGCCCATAGCGCTTGTGGGCGCGACGCCGAGGGGTGTGGGCGCCACGCCTTTTCCTTTCTGCTTTTGGCACTTTAGCCCCCTGCAGTTCACTGTTTATGCATCCTGCTTTTTCTTTTGCATTTTCAACCCTGTAACTTGACATTCGTTAGTCCTTTTAATAGGTCTTGATATTTTATGTCATGTCATATACCAGGGGTACGAAATTGGGGTGTCTACGCCTATCCTATTTTCTTGGAGTTGAAGTGCTAGCTCACCCTCTTGGCCTCTTTCTTAGCCAACACAAATACATCCGAGTCCTTTTACTACGTGCTCATATGACCAAAGCCAAACCTGTATCCACCCCCATAGCCACGATCCCTCTCCTATCTAAACAAACTAGGACTCTTCTAGCCAACTCCAACCAAATATCGAGCAATTGTGGCAAGCCTACAATATCTCTCTTTAACCGATTTGACATTTCCTTTGTAGTAAAGTGTTATCTCTATACATGCACAAACCAACTAAGGATCATTGGGTCGCTCTAAAAAGACTACTACGCTACCTTGCAGGGACCACCACACAAGGTCTACTACTCGCCGAGACTCGCCTCATACTCTCCATGCTTTTTTAGATGCCGATCGGTGGGATAAAGATGACTACATTTCAACAATCGGTTACATTGTCTACTTGGGTCAAAATCTCATATCTTGGAGTTCTTGCAAACAACGCACTCTTGCTCGTTCTTCAACCGAAGCCGAGTACCGAGCAGTTGTCGCGACTCATCGCTGAAGTTCCTATGGGTTCAAAACTTACTTCGTGAGCTCAGACATCTACCCATAAACAAACCAGTCATCTACTGCGACAATATGGGAGCTACATATGTTGCCGCCATCCTAAGTTCCACTCAAGAATGCAACATTTAGCCCTTGACTATCATTTTGTGCGTGAGAATGTCCAAAATCAAACCCTCCGTATCATTATATTGCAATGATCAACTCGGCCGATGCCGATCACTAAGCCACTTGCTCACTCTGCTTCATGAGCTTATGTCCAAGATCGTCCTCACTACACGATCGTCCATCTTGCGGGGGCAATGGGCATGATAGAGATACACAAAATCAAATCCATTGACTAATTCTCTCCTAATCTTATGCTATATATTATATTAAATGTATTTCCTTAATATACTCAATAATTATTTCCTCAAATATGATTGTAATCTTCTAGGATAGCGCTTATATATATTTTGTATAGGCTATAAAAATATTTGCATCAATGCAAATAGAAGAATCATTGAAATATAATTCTCATACTGATCAAGCAAATATAATTTCTTTTGGTATCCAATTTGAATCTACCATATCTAATAGAATAATTTCTCGTTAATCTAGTCCATTTTTGGGTTAACCAAAATAAGCTAATGACATGAGTTTCATACTTAAATCTGAAGTTTGGATTAATAATCCGGTTTAGTTTTATCTTTTCTCCTACCTTCCTAAGAATAAAGCATAGGCATGAACTATTAGAATAGATTTATTTCATATGGAGTTTTTCATTTAATTTTCACTAGTTGAAGGGTTTAATTGTTTCATTTGTATTCTCGATAACAAATATTTCCTATTGAAAGCTTCACAATTGATACATCAACAAGTAAAAATACTTGTTGAAAAGAATTTAAACTATGTTCTATTTATTTTAAAGTGAGTCTCCTGTAAGATCCTTTTACATATCTTAATTCATAAGACGAAATCTCACTCTTTTACACCGACCCACTAATACACGATGTGTCGATAAAGATGATTCATCTTATAAAAAATATCCATAAGACCGCTTTTACATAAGTTTTTGTCTTTTGATCACATTACGCATTGGTAACCTGGATTATTAGTTTGTCTTTGAATTACCCTAGCTACAAATCATTCAATAATTATTATTATTCTTAAAATGAAAATAACAATAATGCTAAAATTGAATACTAATGATGATAATGATGACTATTTCAATTTTATAATCATAATAATAAACTAATCACAATAATGAAAATGATGATAAAAGATCATGATATATTTTTAGTGATATTTGCAATAATGATAATTAATTATCAATGTTTATTGATTTTATTTTCATTTTAATAATTTTATATTCACAAATATTGTTAGGTCCGATCGTTAAGAATTCAAGCTAGAGGCGTGGGAAAATAGTCTTGTTCAAAGTTTTAAAAACCATATAGTAAACTTTAATAATCTTGTCAAAGAGCATATTGAAAATTAGTTCGGCAATAGAAAAAGAAGATTGAAATATTTTGTTGCTAAATCGGTAGTTTTACCAATTACAAAAAGAGATTGAATATTTAATAAAGTACTATATATAATTTTAATCTTGTCCTAAAGACCTTTTTTAATCTACTGCATTTATCTAAGATAATTGTAAGAATATAAATATATTTTTACAAATTTTTGTACAATTCTAGGTTTGAAATATGTAATGGGTTAAAAGATGATTTTATATGCCCCTAAGAGGGTGGCTCTGGTAGAGATAATACTTCATAATGTGTGAGGTCTCGTGTTGAATCCTTTTCCCACGCCCCTTAGGAGGAAAAAAAATAGAAAATAATATTTTAGCCCCTAAGGGGTGTCCCAAGGTAGACATGGGGCTTCACAAAGTGTGAGGTCTCGTGTTCGATCCCTTCCCATGCCCCCGTGGAAAAAAAGATGACTTCATATGCTAGGTCATTGAATCGAGGGGGCTCGGGCTTAATTTTGCTAGGATCTTCATGTGATGAGATCTAGTAACTTGAATCCACATTATAAGCTAAACTTTTTCATGATTTGCACATCCCATTATGATACGATCTTCTCGGAAGGCTTCGTTGAAGAACGACACACGCGGTGGAAGCTAGGGATCGAATGATGTTCAGGGGGTGACACTCGACCCAACAATTAGCACCACAGAACCTTGGCATGTAACCAAGCAATCATGAAGGAATTGAAGAACCTAAGTATAGTGATAGACGCCACAATTGATATGGATGAATCAATTGATAAGTCAAAGACGAACACACAAGCTTCACACCTATATATTCTCAATAGTTCAAGAAGAACCATTAAGTTTTGATAAAACTCACAAAATAGAATGCTCAAAAGTTCTGTCATTCAATAGAAAGAAAACCCTATTTATACCTAAACTAGGCTGAAAATTGTACTAAGGAATTAGGGTAAAGTTTGGACGTAACCCTAATTTACAAAGCAAAGAAAATGGCAGTCGGGGACCTTGCGGTCGCAAGTCCCTTGACACCTGCGTCCGCAAGGTCGCAAAAAGTCGGCCCCAAAATCGACCACCTTGCCGCAAGCCTAT
This sequence comes from Codonopsis lanceolata, assembly GCA_013146195.2. NCBI lineage: Eukaryota > Viridiplantae > Streptophyta > Magnoliopsida > Asterales > Campanulaceae > Codonopsis > Codonopsis lanceolata. The sequence continues at coordinate 8,440,600 of CM028383.1, read as the reverse complement.
GATGACCTTGCGTCCGCAAGGTCTCCATAAAGTTTGTTCGCGTAATTACAAGGCATGAAATCGTCCCTCTTGACTTGGATCACGCAGCTTCCTTTGACCCTTGGGGTCTTCTCTTCATGGCTCATTGCTCGTTCTTCCATTTCCATTGTCTCACGAACCATGCCATTGACTTCTTCACGTATTTTCTTGGCTCTAGCTCTTATGACCGGTCCAATGGTTGTCGGATCGGTGTTGAGTTGTTGTTGTTGGGGATGTCCTCATCATTCCCTCCCTCTTGAAAAGGATTTTCCCTCAAATCACTACATCTAAATCAACAACATTAAAAGTAGCACTAATATTATACTCACCGGAAGATCCAATTTGTAGGCATTGTCATTAATTGCTCCAACACTTGAAACGGTCCATCGCCTCTTGGCATCAACTTGGACTTCCGTTGTTGGGGAAATCTTTCCTTGTGCATATGCAACCAAACCCAATCACCGGTTGAAACACCAAGTGTTTCCTTCCCTTGTTGGCTTGTGTTTTGCGATTGTTCCGTCCCCGCTCAATGTTGAGCCTTGCCTTCTCATGTAATTTTCTAACAAATTCTCGCTTTTTTGCCATCTAAATTTACAAACTCTAAATGTGTAATGGTGATAAATCCAAAGGAGTTAATGATTAAAC
>CM028383.1:8385900-8439837 GCA_013146195.2 Codonopsis lanceolata | reverse complement strand
AATTCACAAAAAGCGGGTTCTAACATAGGATATACAATCGGGGAGTTAAAATAAATTCACATATTAGGGTTCTAAGTATGTAGAGTCGAGTCATTGAGGCATTTTACCAAACATGCTTGCTCACAAGCGGAGAGGCGGTGAGAGGGGGCCTCAATTAAAATCAAGCAATGCTTACCTACATAGCAACTTGGATCTTTGCTACACACCACCTAAGGACATAAATCTTGAAAATGAAGAAGAAGGAAGGAGATTGAAAGGAGCGGAAGACTCCATTGTAGCAGGCAATCCGTGATGATACATATGCCAAAACGATGGGTTACCTCGCAACTTGGACTTGCTACACCATTTATGAGGACATAAATCTTGAAAATCCAAGAAGAAGGGAAGGAGATTGAGGTTTGATTCTATGAAGAATGGAAAGCGGAAGACTCCATTGTAACAAACAATCGTGATGTCGTGATATTTTGTATGTAACCGGTAACAACGAACGACGGGTAAGCACTTTTGTCGCTTTGATTTGACGGGTAAGCACATTTTATTAAGGCCAAAGGATATGATAGATTTACTTATTTGGCCTTAATAAAATGTGTAAAATTGACTTGTTTAACCTTATATTAATTGTGTATGCTTTATTAGGTTTAGGGGCATTTATTAATGTCGATAGGGTCACTTTGTCTATCAATTAAATTGTGCATGCTTCCCTTTTATAGTAAGAGAATAAGATATAAAGGTTTAATATGTGGTGTTGGAAGTGAGTTTGTCCCACATTGAAAAATTACAAAAACTTAGCTAATTTAAATACAAGTTCCTTTTGTGTAACCTTGGTTCCATTTCAGCACACTTTGCTCAATACAATATCCGCAGCTTGTTGAACTCCGGAAGCTTTGAAGGCGCTTAATACTAACCCTGGCAATTGGGTTGGGTTGAGTTAAAGCAGGTCGAAGGTTGGAATGGGTTGGAACTCACCATAACCGAAAAAATAAATGGATTGGCTCGGGTCGGGTTAATATTAAATGGGTTTGAGAGTTAACTCATTGAGGCAGGACGACCCTATTTTTTGACAAGTTAAAATTTATTATATGTAAAATATTGCCTTCGTCCCAAAAATATTATACTCATTTTCTTCTTCGTTTGTCCCAAAAATATTGTCTTGTTTGTAACTTTATTTTCATGACAACACTTTTACCATTTTATCTTGGGAGAAATTTGTGTCGGTCCCCTGTGGTGAAATGTTAACCGGAAAAGTTTAGGATATTTTTTTTTTAAAATCGCTAAAGTATATTTTGGGGGTAAAATGACGAAGATACCCTTAATAAACAAAAGATGCGCGCACAAAGCTTCCGTCCTAAATTGAGCATCACAATGCACAAAATTTTGCATCGCAAGTCATAAATTGAAGTTTGAAGTTGGGCATCGCAATGCACAAAATTGGGATGCGGTTCAAGATGAGACTCTCTCCAATGACATGTCGAATGCCCACGCCATATCTCGTAGAGATTTAATTATGTTTCCCGTTTTAGTTAGTATTCCATTTATTTGTCTTTTAGTATTATTATTATTCCTTGTTACATTAGAATTCATTTTATTTAGTCATATTCCTAGTAGATTAAGGATAATTAGTCATATTCCTAGTAGATTAAGGATGTGATATTTGACCCATATAAATAAGGGTTGTATTCTATTTTAAAGAAAAAATTTATTTTATGAAAAGCATTGCTTCGAATTGGATTTTTCCAAGGTTAATTACGGTCTTGCGCGGTGATTGTTATCTCCATCCGTTCAAGCGACATTCGAACAAACGCCCGGCTTGTGCGTGTTTACAAGCTTAATTTTCTTTCTTACGCTTAGTTCTACATCGGTTGGTATCAGAGCCATGACTAACGCTCCTAACATTGAAGATCACTTCATTGCCCTCGAAGAAAATTTGCAGGGACTTCAAGTCACTATTTAGAACCTTCGAGAGGAACTACAAGCGTCAATCCGAGGAAATAATTAAATCTCGGCCTGTGCGAGATATGGCGTGTGCATTCGACGTATGGGTGGAGGCGAGTCTCTTGAACTGCATCGGTCATGTTAGAGAAAACATGAGTCTCAGCGTCGTTCCTGCCCTTTTGGTTCCAAAAAAAGAAGGCTCTTGGCGGATGTATGTGGATAAGGACCATCAACAAAATTACCATCAATATTGATTACATAACAAGGTTGGGCGATATGTTAAATCAACTTTCAAGGACAATCGTTTATTCAAAAATCGGTTTGAAAAGTGGCTATCATCAAATTCATGTCAAGCGATGTGAATGGAAGACATCCTTTAAAACTAAAGAAAACGTATGAATAGTTGGTCATGTCGTTTGGATTATCAAATGCTCCTAATACTTTTACGATGCGGTCATGAGCCAAGTTCTTAAACCATTCCTTGTCAAGTTTGTTGTTGTTTATTTCGACGACATTCTTATCTATATGTCGTAGCCTAGAAGAACATGGAAACCACCTCGGACGGATTTTGGGCACACTAGGAGAATGAATTATACATTATACATTAATCTTAAAAACGTAAGTTCCATGAAAGATAAAGTTCTATTCCTTGGGTATGTGATAAGTGCCGAGGTATGCGATGGATGACCAACAGTACGTGCCATCTTGGATTGGCCCACCAAAGTCTCTCACCGAGGTACGAGTTTCCATTGATTGGCCATTTTCTGCCGCATTCATACGTAACTTCAGTAGTATAGTAGCACCTACTACATATTGTTTAAAGAAAAGTCGTTCCTTTTCCTGGACCAATGAGCTGGTCACAGCTTTGAAGAAATAAAACGTCATCTAGCCACGGCACATATTCTTGCTTTACCAGACTTTGAAAAAATCTTTGAGATTGAATGCGACGCATGTGGCACTGGTATCGGTGGCATGTTATCTCAAGATAGGCATCCCATTGCTTATTTCAGTAAGAAATTGAACGACTCACATCAAGGTTGGTCCGCTTATGATCAGGAACTATATGATGTCTTTCGCGCTTTAAAAATATGGGAACATTATTTACTTCCAAAAGAATTCGTCTCTACACGTATCATCAGTCTCTTATCTATTTTAAGACACAACACGACTTCAAGAACAAAATGAATGCATGTTGGACAACATTCTTTAGCCAATTTCTGAAAATTGTACGACACAGAGCACACTCAATTAATAGAAAAGATTGCATTGCCCCTAATTGAGCATGGGGTAATTACTAGAGTACGCGAAAACATTTCCATCAAAAAAATGTTAGTGAGGGATGTGCACTCCAACCGACCTTAGCCTTTCCCTTGGCTATCGTTGACTACTAATATTCTTGCTATGAGAGGTAAGGTAGGAGTTTCTCCCAGTTGAGTGCTCTAGGGAGGTTGCCTTTCGGGTGGGTTTCCTTCTCCTGGAGGTGAAGGTGGATGTAAGTCCTCCATTTTACTCGCATCTCAATTGAGCTGAGAAAATGAACAAAGACTTCAATTTTTGGCAACATAACCAAAATGGCCATCTTGTCGGGGTTCCATGTGTACCTAGCCCTGAGATCACAAGAAGAAAAAAAGACACCATGAGCTAGAGTCAGGGAGTTATCCCGGCTCAAACTCTCTAATGTTAAAATAAGTATCCACCAACTAGCTAGCTTCTCTTAAACGATCCGAAACTACAAAGTGAAACTTATTGAAATACTAAACCCACATTGGGAATAATCAATCCTAGTAATCACTTTGTAAAGATTATGGGGCCACACCCTCTTATAGCGAAATGGTTTTGAGATGGACCCCAGACTTTAACAAAACCTGAAGGTCTAGTTGTGAATGCTCAAACTCAGAAAGATGTAGGTGTTTGAATAGTATCCACACAGAGAGAGAGAGAGAGAACAGAGGACTCACCAACACCACTATAAGTGTAGGCTTGGCCCGAAAAACGGGCAGCCCATTTCCAAACCCAAAGACCCAGCAACCCAAGAGACCCAACACACTTACCTCCCTCCCGGTTTGACTTTCGGCCGGTGAGTTTGTTTGGGAAAATCTTTCATTTTCCTAATCAACAGCCCCCTTTCCTTTTCCCCTTCAATCAGCCGCCTCCTTCCATTCCTTGGACCATAATCTTTGGTGATTGATTGGCCACTTGAGTACTATATCTACTCCCCTCATTCTGTCGTCTTCAGTAATGGACTGTGCGAGCACAGTGAGAACCAAAAACATCACAGTAGGCAATCTCTCTCTCTCTCTCTCCTTCTGCGTCTCTGGTTTGAGCCGGTACATTGGGTATACACTTTGTGTGTGTGAGCTTGAGATTACTGTGATTGAGAGTTCTGTGAGGGGGGGTTTCGGGTTGTGGGATTTCTTGTTGGAAGGCTGGGTGGTATACACATTTGGGTGAAATCCTTGGAACATTGTCCCTTCGGTAGTGAACTCTTGGGTTGGACTGCTATACTTTGTGTATAGGCAGTGGGGATCTGAGCCTAGGCAACCATAAGCCCTAGACAGATCGAGTTAGGCTCCATTGAGCCGAGGATACTCATAACACTAATATTATTATTTATATTGCTTTGTTATAAATTGTTCTTGCAGGTGATACATTGCAATATACTTTGATATTATTAGTGGGCTTATTTTCGACTTTGGTATATTGTAAGTTTACTGCCAAAGTCGAAGACGGGTTCTATTCAAAGTCTGGTTTTAATTTGGTGTGGCTCCGGTGTTCATTTGATTTGGTAAAGTATCCTTATTTTTACGTTACAGTGGTATCAAAGCGTAGGTGGATTGAATCAAATTTTTTGGGAGCCTTCTTTATTCCAAATTGGGTTTGTGACTTTGGTATTTTAGTTATTCGCCTATTAATTGTGTTTCTTGTCTGCTCTATTATTTTTTGCTTCTGGATAATTTTTGCCCTTTGCCTATCTTTGTTGCATGCAAAATTAAAATCGGTGATTTTTTGTATAAACGTTAAATTGTAATTTTTAGACTATGTCTACTTACACTTTGGAACCGTTTAATGGAAAATCTGATTTTTCAATTTGACAACAAAAGATGAAAGGAATTTTGATAAAAGAAAAGTGTTTTTCTACTATAACTCAGAAATTCAAAAAAGGATGCATCTGAAGATGCTATACTTGAAATTGATGAATGTGTTTACTCGTCTATTATTTTGAACTTGATTAAATCTGTGATTCGTAAGTGTGGTAAACAATCGCATGCTAAAAATCTTTGGGATAAACTTGAGGAAATTTACTTTGAAAAGAATTTGAATAACAAGATGTATCTCTTAGAAAAATTCTTTAGTTTTAAATTAGACCTCAATAAAGATATCGAAGATAATATTGATGTGTTTACCAAATTAGTTCAAGAAATAAAGCAAACGGGTGATGAGCACATAGATAACTATACTTCTATTGTCCTATTAAATGCTATACCTGAATCTTACTCTGATGTTAAGTCTGCGATCAAATATGATAGAGACCAGGTTAAACTTGATGCGGTGATTAACGGGTTGAAGAGTAAGGAGTTAGATTTAAAGGCCAATAAGAGGAAGTCTAGTATGAATGAGGTTAATATGGTTAGGGGTAGAACTCTCCATAGGAATAATGGAAAATCTCATCAAAATCAAAATCAGGGTCAAAATCAAAATTCGGGCAAGAATAGAGGAAGAAGCAAAAGTAGGTCGAGCTCTAAGCAAAGACATAGAACGTGATACAATTGTGGTGAAGTGGGCCATTTTAAAAAGGAGTGCCCTAATCCAAAAAGGAAAAATCTAAATCAAAAACAAAACCAAGGTGATTGCAACTTAGCTTCTGGTAGTAATGTTTCTGCTGATGTGTTTATGGTTATTGATTCTTGTGATAATGTTGTGAATTCTGTGCATTCTACTTGTGCTAGTGAATGGCTTATAGATTCTGGTTGCACTTATCACATGACACCATTGAAATAATTGTTTACTACTTATAGAGAAGTTAATGTTGGTTCTGTTTATCTGGCTAATGAGAAAAGGTGTGATATTCTTGGTATTGATGATATTGATTTGAAATGCAATTCTGGTTATGTTTAACTTTGAAAAATGTGAGACATGTGCCTGAATTATGTAGCAATTTGATTTCATGTGCCTCGTTAGAGGTTGATGGTTTAGAAGGAAAATGGGGTAAGGGTGTTATGAAAATACTAAAGGGTTCTTTAGTTATTGCAAAATGTGAAAAACGTCGGAACTTATATGTTTGCCATGCTTTACCTATGTCTACTTCTGAGATTTATGCTAATGTCGTTAAGGAAGATAAAACGATGTTGTGGCATAAGAGACTAGGTCACATAAGTAATAAAGGGTTAGAAATTTTGCAAAAAACGGGTGTTTTTGAAAATGACAAATTTTCTGGTTTACCTTTTTGTGATACTTGTGTTAAGAGCAAACATCATAAAGTGAGTTTTCCAACCCCTTCCCTAGGTAAGCATTCTAGCAAGAAATTCCTTGACTACATACATGCCGATGTATGAGGGCCCTCTAGTGTGCCCACTCAAGGTGGCAATAGGTATTTTCTATCCATCATTGATGACTTTTCACGAAAAGTCTGGGTTTTCTTAATGAGACACAAATCTGAGTCGTTTGAGAAATTTAAAACTTGGAAAGTTTTTATTGAAAATCAAACAGGAAAGAAAATCAAAATGCTTAGGACTGATAATGGATTAGAATTCTGTAATCATGAGTTTGATGAATTCTGTGTTATTCATGGTATTGGTCGACATAAAACTGTTCCCTATAACCCGCAACAGAATGGTGTTGCCGAGCGTATGAACATGACTCTTTTGGAAAGAGTGAGAGCTATGCTCAATACTTGGTCTCTCCAAACGTTTTGGGGAGAGGCATGCCGCCTATATCATCAATAGGTCCCCTCTCGTGCCTTTGCATGGTAGATGCCCTGAAGCGGTCTTTACGGGCAAAGAGATTGATATCTCGCATATGAGGGTGTTCGGTTGTGCGGCTTATGCACATCAAAGACATGACAAACTTGAACCTAAGGCGGCTAGGTGTGTGTTTTTAGGGTACCCGGAGGGTGTGAATGGGTATAGACTTTGGTTAAAAGAGGAAAATGGTTTTAAGACCATAATTAGTAGGGATGTTGTCTTCAATGAACTTGAATTTCCTTGCTTGATTCCTGCTCAACCTATATCAGTTAATGATGTTCCCCCTCCCCCGGCTCCAATTGCGGTGGAGCAACCCCATGTTATTGATGATGTGCCAACCGAAAGTGTGGAAATTGATCATGAGAATGTTGAAATTGAACACAATGAAGATAATGAAAATGTAGAGGATGAGCACGTCCCGGAAATAGAAACTCTAGATGACTACCAACTTGCTAGGGACCGACCTAGATGGGAAGTTAGGATACCATCTAGACTTAATGATGTTCACATGACATCTTTTGTGTTTAGTGTGCTTGATTCTATTGACAATTGTGATGAACCTAAATCTTACCATGATGCTTTAAAGTCTCCTCATTCTGCTAAGTGGTTAAATGCTATGAAAGATGAAATGAACTCGTTGCATGTTAACCAAACATGGACCTTGGTCCCTAAACCTAAAACATGTTCTCTTGTTGCTTGCAAATGGTTGTTTAAGGTTAAGACTGAGAATGAGAGTGTTAGATTTAAAGCACGGTTGGTTGCTAAAGGATTTACTCAAAAGGAGGGGATAGATTACAAAGAAATTTTTGCTCCGGTTGTCAAATTTACTACGGTAAGAGTCATGCTTGCTTTAGTTGCTCAGTTTAATTGGGAATTAAAACAAATGGATGTGAAAACGACGTTTTTACATGGTGACTTGATGAAAAAATTTTCATGAGACAACCCGAAGGTTTTGTTGATAAGAGAAACTCGACTATGTGTGTTTATTGAAAAAATCTTTGTATGGCTTGAAACAATCTCCTAGGATGTGGAACAAGAAGTTTGATATGTGTATGTTGTCTTTAAAATTCACTCGTAGCTCTTATGATCATTGCTTGTATTTTAAAGCCAACTCTTCTACTCCTGTGTTCCTATTGATTTATGTTGATGATATGCTAATTATCAGTCCTTGTATTAAATCAATTGAAGATGTGCAAAATTGTCTTAGTGCGAATTTTGACATGAAAGATCTAGGAGATGCTAAAAAGATTTTGGGAATGAACATTGTTAGGGATAGAAAGAATTCCACTATTTCTCTTAATCAAATTTCTTATGTGCAAAAGATTTTGAGTAAATTTAGGATGGAGGATGCTAAACCTGTAGATGTGCCTCTAGGAGGACATTTCATCCTTAGTAAAAATCAGGCCCCCAAACTGATTTTGATAAAAAGCAAATGGAGAAAGTGCCTTATTCTAATGCGATTGGTTCCATTATGTATCTTATGGTTAGCACTAGACCTGATATAGCCTATGCTATTAGTTGCTTGAGTAGATACATGTCTAACCCTGGTATGCCTCATTGGGAAGCGGTTAAATGGCTTCTTAAATATCTTGGTTATTCTGTGAATTATGGCTTGAAATTCTCCAAATGCAATGAAGGTGTTGTATTGAAAGGTTATGTGGATTCTAACTATGCTAATGATAGAGATAGTAGGAAGTCTACTACTTCTTATGTGTTCACTTTGTGTGGTTCATGTGTTAGTTGGAAATCTCAATTACAACCCATTGTTGCATTGTCTACTACCGAGTCTGAGTTTGTTGCTATAACTGAAGCTTTTAAAGAAGCGACTTGGTTGAAAGGATTGATAACTGAAATTGGTTTTCTAAAGGAAAAAGTTGTGGTTTATTCTGACAGTCAGTCAGGAATTCAACTTTGCAAAAACCCCGTTTTTCATGATAGAACGAAACATATCGATGTTCGTTTTCATTACTTGAGAGATTTAATTGAAAAGGGTTTTATTTTATTAAGAAAGATTCCATCTCAGTATAATCCTGCGGATATGAATACGAAATGCTTACCTGTGTTAAAATTTCAAACGTGCTTGAAAATTTTGAATTTTGATACCGGTGGTTGAATGCATGCTTCGTGTCCCTGTTTCCCTACTTTGTGTTTGGAAAGTGATTCATGTCCCTTCTACAGTTTTTCTTTGTGAAAATCTGTCTCCTGTTCTTGGTTCCATCTTTGTGTTGGATCAAGTTTGGGATAGGCTATGATGCACCCCACTTGTGTCCTTGAGTTCAAAGTGATGGTCCCGATACTTGTTCCAAGGTGGAGATTGTAAGTGTAGGCTTGGCCCCAAAAACGGGCAGCCCACTTCCAAACCCAAAGACCAAGCAACCCAAGAGACCCAACCCACTTACCTCCCTCCCGGTTTGACTTTCGGCTGGTGAGTTTGTTTGGGAAAATCTTTGATTTTCCTAATCAACAGCCCCCTTTCCTTTTCCCCTTCAATCAGCCGCCTCCTTCCATTCCTTGGACCATAATCTTTGGTGATTGATTGGCCACTTGAGTACTATATATACTCCCCTCATTCTGCCGTCTTCAGTAATGGACTGTGCGAGCACAGTGAGAACCAAAAACATCACAGTAGGCAATATCTCTCGCTCTCTCTCTCTCCTTCTGCATCTCTGGTTTGAGCCGGTACATTGGGTATACACTTTGTGTGTGTGAGCTTGAGATTGCTGTGATTGAGAGTTCTGTGATGGGGGGTTTGGGTTGTGGGATTTCTTGTTGGAAGGCTGGGTGGTATACACAGTTGGGTGAAATCCTTGGAACATTGTCCCTTCGGTAGTGAACTCTTGGGTTGGACTGCTATACTTTGTGTATAGGCAGTGGGGATCTGAGCCTAGGCAACCATAAGCCCTAGACAGATCGAGTTAGGCTCCGTTGAGCCGAGGATACTCATAACACTAATATTATTATTTATATTGCTTTGTTATAAATTGTTCTTGCAGGTGATACATTGCGATATACTTTGATATTATTAGTGGGCTTATTTTCGACTTTGGTATATTGTAAGTTTACTGCCAAAGTCGAAGACGGGTTCTATTCAAAGTCTGGTTTTAATTTGGTGTGGCTCCGGTGTTCGTTTGATTCGGTAAAGTATCCTTATTTGTACGTTACAACCACTTCCTATATGCCATGACCATTGGGGAAGACAAGGATTAAGTGGTGTAGGTGGGGATGAGGTGATGTTGACTATCGTGAGTACTTGTTATCGTGTCTTGCGAGCCAATGAGCGGAAACCATGTACCTAGACCAAATCTGTCAAATATATAGAGTATGTTCCCGATTGAATTCATGATATGTAGCTCGCAAATCGTCGAGAAGCCACACCTCGACAAAGTTGGTGGGGAAGCACCTTGGCCAAGGGGTCAGGGATCAACCACTCGGCCAAGTTGGTGCACCTTGTCCAACTCGGGGCGAGGTCGGTTAGGTTATAGGGGAAGCTCAGCTCGATCCTCGACATTTTTTAAATCTCTAACTTTACTTTGTCAATGATATAAGGGAAAAAGTTGGGTTTGACAATAACTAGGGAGTGGGGAGATGAGTCGATCTACTTGTACATGTTCAATTGTGAGTTGGTGCCTTCAAGTTTCTTGCTACTATCCAATATTTTTGCAACTTCTTCCAATTTTTTATTCATGGTGATCATGATTCAAAGAGAGAACACAAACATGATGATTTGTGGATTTTACATGTGTACTATAATCAGATATTTAACCTAAAATCTTAAGCTAATTAAATAGTCAATTTTTTTAATTTACAAAATTAGCAGCTTTCTTGTTTAAATAAAACATAACGCCACCGTTATCCAATTTGAACGAGTCTAAGGATACACAAAATATTTCATTATCATTAATCTATACACAAATCCGTGTCCCAACACGAACAAATATGCCTTAATTTTAAAAATAGACTCTTTAATTGAAATATCTCAAAATAGAATAATAAACTCTTTGCCTAATAGTTAGTGTTAGAACACTTGACTTATTAAATATTGGCCTAATAGTTGGTGTTAAAACACTTCAATTATAAAATAGTGGCCTGAGTTAAAGGGGGCAACAAAGATCTCGAGTTCGAGATATTGTGTATGCAAAAAACTTACTTAGAAGAGATCCGAAGCTATTTCTAATACCCGACTGTACCTCGAGAATTAATGGCTTGTTTGGTGGAGCGTTTTAATCAAAATGTAGGTAAAATATGTAGCGTTACTTTATATAAGTGTTTCAATGCAGCGTTTTAAAACGTAGAGTTTTAAAAATGTGCAATGTTTTAAAACGATCTAATTTGGAGCGTTTTAAGAATATGTTGCGTTTATAACTACTCTGTTTATGAAATTAGCGTTTTAAAATAGTTTCCCAAGCGTGTTTACAAGGAAAAAATTGCATCTTGAAAAAACTGTATTTTTAAAATGTTACGACAAACGAGGCATAAGTCTTAGCACTTCGAATTTGCGATACCTTAAAAAATCAAGGTACATGTTTGGTGGAGTGTTTTTGTTGTGATTTTATATCACACTGCCTAGAATGAACCCGTACAAAAACAGAGCTTTTGAATAAATACAAAATTACAACCTCCTAAAACTAGCCTATTAATACAAATAGTTAATTAATTAGTATCACCGGAAAAGCTTTTAGACCAATAAGCCTTCGTTCCTGCAAAACAAATATTAGTCTAGATAAAATAAGAGTAAATGAACGGAGGGAAGAAAGGACACGAAGAGTATTGTTATAACGCCGTGACACAAATACGACTCGCCTTCATTGACCACGAAGGTCTAGGCTACAAACTCTTCGACTTAGACACCTTTCACCGACTCAAGTCCACCAGTGAACCCTCTGTAATTCCAGCAAGTATTAACCAAGGAGAAAAGCCCCCAAAACTTAGTCCGACCAACACACTCTGGCAACACCCACGAAAGAGATAACCAGAGAATACGAAAAGGAAGTCTCACTAACTCAGAGAGAGAGAGAGAGAGAGTCACGTACGCATTCACAGAGAAGAAGAAGAAGAAAGATGGGGGCTGTAGCTTTTTCTCAAAGAAAATTGCTTACTTCTTTTGCACTCACACAAAGGCTGCCGAAGGAGGGAGTATATATAATAAGGGACTAATTAATCAGGGAGTAAATCAAGGAATAGCAAAGAAGGAAAGACCAAACCGGCTGCCCAAGTAACCCAAGGAACGGGCTGGGCGGCTAGGGTCACTAGGAGGATGGGCCAGTCTTTGGGCTTGGCTTGGAATTGGTAGAAGGCTGCCACATTGGGCCTCCAATTCTAACATTCTCCACCTTGGATCAAGTGAGTACACATACATGGACTCACAAGGACATAAATAAAGAAAGATTTCATCATCGCCTATCCCTGCACTTGATCCAACACAAAGTAGGACCAAAGCAAAGAAAAACACTTAACTAATTAAACACAAAGCAGAATCGGTCAAGACACCATGATTGTTCACAAAGAACTGCCCATGGATTTCAAGGAAATCACCACCACCAACACAAAGTAATCAAATCTAACTTATTCTAACACCACAGTAAGATCAAGAAAGATACCACGACACACACCAAGTATGTCGAGGATTTTCGGGTAACCAAAACAAAGCGTCAATCACAAGAATCAAAATCAAGCATTTTAAAACAAGATTGAATTTTAGTACTACCAAATGTTTTACCTCCCAATCGAATTGGGCAACTAGAGCAAGCTTAATCACAACCCCTTGTTTTCGAAAAAACTCTTTTACAACCAACCTAGCTTTAAAAGAAATAGATTCAGTCATACAAAAGGGCACCATAGTCCAAGAATGGTTTACATGCAACACATTAACATTATCCATTAAAGCATTTAACCAATCACTAGGATTTTCACATTTTAAAGCACCCTTGTTGTAAATTTTGGGTTCATGCAAATTGTTAAAAGAATCAAACATACAAAACACAAATGAGGAAATGTGAAAATTGTTATCAAAACTAGACGGCTTCCTAACAAAAGGTCTAGGCCTATAACTAGCAAGTTGATACGCACCTAAATTTTCAAAACTAGGAATTTTCATCACATTTTCTTCCTCTCCATTTTGTTCAAATTCTTTATCAACAATTTCAGGATTAGCAAGCATAGTTTCAAGATTTTCCACAATTTCAATTTGCACACAAGGGCTAACATCGAGAGACCTCAACACATAGGGTTGCTCCACCACAATTGGAAACGGGGGAGGGGGTGCATCAATAGCAATTAAAGGTTGAGCAGGAAGCAAGTAAGGAAATTCAGTTTCGTCAAACATTACATCCTTACAAATGATAAGTCTCTCATCATTTTCATCTCTCAATCACAATCTATACTCTCTCACCCTTTCCGAGTACCCTAAGAAAACACAACGAACCGAAAATCAATTTCACTACCAGAAAACACAACTTCAGGACATCTACCATTAAGCGGAATAGAAGAGGACTTATTGATCACATAGGCGGCGGTAACAACCGCCCCTCCCCAAATGCCTATGGGAAGACCCGACAAAGTAAGTATAACCCTCACTCGTTCTAACAGAGTTCTATTCATGCGTTTGGCCAAATTGCAAGGGAATGATTTTTCATGATCAATCCCACTCTCAACGCAGAATCTCTCGAACTTACCGTTATAGAACTTTAACCTTTTATCTGTCATAAGTTTCTTGATTTTCTTACCGGTTTGATTTTCGATCAAAACTTTCTAAGTTTTAAACTTTTCAAAAACATCAAACTTTTCTTGCATAGGAAAATCCAAAATTTCCTTGAAAAGTCATCAACAATAGATAAACAATATCTATTCCCACCATATGAGGGCACACACATAGGACTCCACACATCCGCATGAATTAATTCAAGATGATTTTTGAAAGAGAATTTTTCAAGAGGGGGAGGTGAAAAACTGACCCTTTGATATTTACAAATCACTGAGGTATCACATAAAGGCATACAAGAAATTACATCATCAATAAAAGGTTCCTTTTTGTGAAAATTTTCTAAGCCCTTAAAACTCAAATGTCCAAGTCTTTTATGCAACAAATTTGAATTTTCATTCTTCAAAAAATTTGTTTGATTTTCAGTAAAAAAACACCGGGACCGCATTACAAACATACAAACTCTTTTGTTTTTCAGCTTTGAAAATCACCAAATTTTCCTTTGTAATTTTCATCAAACTCTTACCCCATCTGCCCTTTAAACCATCATCTTCTAAACAAGCACAAGACATCAAATTGATATTTAAATCAGGAACATGTCTTACATTTTTCAAAGTCAAAATATTTCCAGATTCAAATTTCAAGCAAACATCGCCAATTCCAACAACTTGACACATTTCCTTATTAGCCAAAGAAACTTTTCCAGTTTTAACCACTTTGTATGACGTAAACATGTTCTTATAAGGTGTCATGTGAGACATACATGCCGAATCAATTAGCTACTCATTTTCACATGCAGCAATAGAAGGCACAAAATTATTCAAAGTATCACACATGTCCTTTACCATAAAAACATCACAAGGATCATCACTCGAAGAGGCCAAATTACAGTCACTTTGCTCATTCAAATTCCAATTTTGACTTTTCTTTTTCGGATTAGTACAATCCCTTTTAAAATGCCCAGTTTCACCACAATTGTAACAAGTTCTACGTCGTTGTCTAGAAACTGATCTACCCTTGCTTTCATTTTCAAAATTATGTTTTTTCCCTTGGTTTTTATTTTGATAATGTTTTTGTCCATCGTTTCTTTCAAGTGTCCTACCCCTCACTATATGAACCTCACCGGTGTTTGATTTACATTTGTTAGCTTTCAAATCTAATTCTTTGCCTTTGAAACTAGATATCACCGTATTAAGTGTGATCTTATCCCTACCATACTTAATAGCAGATTTCACGTCAGCATAAAAATCAGGTATAACATTTAAAAGCACAATTGAAGAGTAATCATCTATGTGTTAATCACCGGTTTGTTTTATGTCTTCTACCAATTTGGTAAAAATATCAATGTTATCTTCCATGTCTTTGCTAAGATCTAATTTAAAACTGAAATTTTTTTCTAGTAGATAAATTTTACTTGGTAATGTTTTTCCAAAATAAATTTGTTCAAAATTTTCCCAAAGACTCTTAGCATGTGCATGTTCACCACATTTCCGAATAACCGATTCAGACATGTTTAAGATAATCGAGGAGTAGACAGATTCATCTATTTCAGTTATGGTTTCTTCAAAAGTGTCTTTAGCATATTTTAAAGTTATGGCTTTGAAAACATTTTCTTTAATTAAAATACTTTTCATCTTCTTTTGCCACATAGAAAAATCAATTTTCCCATTAAAAGGTTCCAAACTATAATTAGATAAAGAACCCATTTAGAGAAACAACACAAAACTAACCAATCAAACCAAATTAGAATATATAAGAAATTAAGAATTTTTTTAATCACCAAAAAAATTCAAGCAAGCAAATTCCAACCAAACAGTAGCAGTTTAAATAGAGCAACAATCAAACAAATAAATTACGAGACATTTTCTTTAAGATTAAACACGAAAAAAAATAATGTAATTATTTCGAGATGAAAGAAGCTCATCAAATAAACATTTAGAGTTATCGATTTTTGGATCGAATGAGGCTCTACCGTTTCACGATACAGAACGCGGGCTCTGATACCACTGTTGTGATTTTATATCACACTGCCCAGAACGAACCCGTACAAAAAACGGGGCTTTTGAATAAATAAAAAATTACAACCTCCTAACAACTAGCCTATTAATACAAATAGCTAATTAATTAGTATCACCGAAAAGGCTTTTAGACCAATAAGCCTTTGTTCCTGCAAAACAAATATTAGTCTAGATAAAATAAGAGTAACTGAACGGAGGGAATAAAGGACACAGAGAGTATTGTTATAACGCCGTGACCCAATCACGACTGGCCTTCATTGACCACAAAGGTCTAGGCTACAAACTCTTCAGCTCAGACACCTTTTACCGACCCAAGTCCACCAGTGAGCCTACTGTTAATACCAACAAGTATTAACCAAGGAGAAAAGCCCCCAAAACTCAGTCCGGCCAACATACTCCAGCAACACCCACGAAAGAGATAACCGAAGAATACCACTAACTCATAGAGAGAGAGAGAGAGTCACGTACGCCTTCACAGAGAAGAAGAAAGATGGGGGTTGTAGCTTTTTCTCAAAGAAAATGCTCACTGCTTTTGCACTCACACAAAGGCTGCCGAAAGAGGGAGTATATATAATAAGGAAATAATCAACCATGGAGTAAATAAAGGAATAGCAAAGAAGGAAAGACCAAACCTGCTCCCCAAGTAACCGAAGGAACGGGCTGGGCGGCTAGGGTCACCAGGAGGATGGGCCAGTCTTTGGGCTTGACTTGGAATTGGTAGAAGGCCGCCATATTGGGCCTCCAATTCTACATTTTTAATCAAAATGTAGGTAAAGTATGTAGCGTTTTCTCTTTATAAGTGTTTCAATGGAGTGTTTTAAAAATGTGCAACGTTTTAAAATGGTCTAATTTGGAGAATTTTAAGAATATGTTGTGTTTACAACTACTCTGTTTATGAAATTAACGTTTTAAAATAGTTTCCTAAGCGTGTTTACAAAAAAAAATCGCGCCTTGAAAAATCTATGTTTTTAAAACATTATGACAAACGAGGCATAAGTCTTAGCACTTCGAATTTGCGAAACCTTAAAAAACCAAGGTACATGTCTAGGTTTTGTTAAGTGGAATGTCACGTTTTGATTATATAAAATTTTGTCACAATAAAAAAGGGAGAAATTATTTCCATTACGGTTTTTGCTTATTCATTACATTAATGTAAATAGAAAAAAATATCCTTTGACATTTTAAAGTCTCTAACACACATTTACTATTCCAAAATTACCCTTTAGTTGGAGCCAATTATCAATGATAATTAAATACAATGAAAATCTAATTACAGGCATGTGAAGAAATTAACGTTAACCCTAGAGCATATTATGATCTAACATTCTATTGCCTCCTTCCATCATCTCCTTCTACAGACTACCATCAACATAAATTTCCACAATTCGTGAAAAATTATTGACGCGATCATTCGATGGCTCAATCACTAATTTACTACGTAGCTAATTCAATAAGTTTTCTTTATTTAGTTAGTTATTTTTTTTTTTTGAAAAATGTCATCTTTTTCCCCCTATCATTTTATATGACAAGTTAAAGGAAGAATGATGCATATAATATATTTTTCATAAATTTGACATTCTTTATTGTCATTTTAAAAACATATTTTCATACCGACTATCATTGTATGTACCGTACATGTAAATAAAATTATATATTAGCTTATTTTTGTTAGAATTTATATTTTATGTTGTTTTTAATTTGTTTTTGTGTTCAATTTTTAGTTGATAACTAGAGATGATTAAAAATCAAGTGCGAGAGCTTCTTGTTGCATTTGACCTAGGGATTCGCTATGTTGCAAGGCCATTCATTTTACAGATTTTTTTCTTTCATTTTTGACCTTGTTCTTAAGTTTTTATGATGTTAAAAGCATGACTTGTTAGAAGATTATTTCTAGCTTTTATTGTTATGCGATGAAATGTTATCACTAGCTATATTTCCTTACATTTGAAAGAAATTAATAATGTAAATGTTCACCGTATTGTGAGGTTTTAATAACATGCATTGCTTTAATAGATTAGTGGTATAACGATGACTTATTGGAATGTTTATGTAGTTTTGTTGGTTAGTATTGTTTTTCTTTTTCTATATCTTTTTCCGTTTTTTAATTTGAAACTTTTTTTTCAATTATTGTTTTGTTTTTACGATTCTAGTCAGGTTTGCAGTTGTGTATTTATAAATGAATTTTATTGTTTATTTTTTGATATGTAAGAGTGATTAGCTTAGTTGTTAATTTTCATTTATTATATCAGTTGTACTTAGTAAAACAAAAACTAATAAATTTTTTTAGTAATTAACCATAACTATATTTTACTCTAATAAAAAAAATAAAAAAACAAGTTTAAAAGATAATTTGGGCAATATCTTTTGTTATTATAACTGGTATGTAATTTTAGGACAATTTTGTTCAAACAAAGAGTTAATAAAAAAATATTTTTAATGATGCAATGGATAAACATTTATAAAAATAAAAAATAAACTTGAAAGATAATTTGGATAATTTATTCTGTTATTATAATTGGTAGGCAATCTGTTGGAAACTTGGTTTCCAATAAGCTTGAATAAACTAAGTCATGTAATGTATAATGTGGGAATCCCACATTGGGAACAAAATGAAACAAGCTCTACCTTATAAGGTAGAGCTTTGAGGCTTTACTTTCAGGCCCTTGGGCCACTACACTTTTGTGTAGGAGGGAAGACCTACCTAGGTGTAGGTGGTTGGTTGGTCGGTCGGCCGGCCGGCTTGCTTGCCTGCCTGAACCTATCTTTTTGCTACCAGTTCATTTGGCGTGTGACCCTTTTCAGCGTGAACCTTTTGAAAAGGTTAATACTCCTTCAAATAGATTTTTTGCTATAAAAAAATTCTGATCTTTCTATACTACTCTCCCTTCTGCCCTACAGAGATTACAGCAACGGTTGCATTCGTTGGTGATTGAAGCTTTGAAGATCTGCCAAACAACCAATCACGTAAGATCAATATCCTGAGAGACTCACTAGATTCACGCCGTACAGATCTAGAACACGGCTTCTAGTTTTTGTCTTAAGGACAGAGATTTAATCTCGTTGATCTTAATACAAAAACCTACACTACACTGCCAGGCTAATATAACAATCTTAAGACAAAAACTCTTTTGGCCTGGTTGTTGTTTCTGCATGCTATCTGTTTAACAGATACTTCATCTTTCTGCACACATTCTGGAATCTGTTTTATCTATTTCTGTTTCACAGAATCTCACAAAACTGCATGCTACTATAATTCTGCTTATGCATGCTGGCTGTTAACAGATTCTGCATCTTATAAACCTGTACAATCTGATTTTCTGAATGTTGGTTCTGTAAACAAATACATACAGAACATCATTTCTGTATACGACCTGTTTACATTCGGCTTTTAGTTTACAGATTCAGAACTTAGAACCTGTATTATTACATATTCAGAAACAGCCTTAACAGTTTAATGCATTCTTGCATTAAATCGACTTGTTGTAAGCCTTAACATTACTGCCTTAATCATTTATGTTTAACAATTCTGCAATCGATTCATTCCTGTACTTTAAACTGTTTATGTTTAACAGATTTACAGACATCTGCATGCTTCAACCTGTTGTAAATTACAAGTAACAAATTACACTGCCTTAATGGTTTAGATACGGTTTGTAATGCTTACGCTTTAGCTTCACAGTTACACACATTCATTACAGATTACTAATCCTACATATTCTGTGTTTGTTTCTGCTTTGAAACTGTTGCTTTGCAAGCTATTTGTGCTTCAATTCTGCATACTGTTTCTGTAGACCTACTTATACAACTGATTACAGTTTAACTTGTTACAAATTCACGGCCCGCGATTTCGATTCGCATTGAAATTCACTGCGGTGTTTAATGCGCATACGTTTGATCAGGCCACAGCTTCAATTCTGCATACTATTTCTGTAGACCAACTTATACAACTGATTACAGTTTAACTTATTACAAATTCACGGCCACAGTTTCTAATTACTGCATTCAGAAATTCAGCCTGCAGTGTTTAATTCTGCATCTGTTTGATCAGGCCACAACTTCAATTCGCATCTTGTTTACGTGATCTATTACGATTCGATTCGAGACCACAACTTTAACTTGCATCTGTTTGTTCTGAATTTTGTTACTGCATTATAATGCGGATCGCGGATTACGTATCACTGTTCTACTTGTTTCTACCTCAGTTATCTGATTGCATGAGTTTTTGAAATAGTGTGCAGATTTTATCACTTTTTGTTGTTTCAAAAACTGCACATACTGATTCAAACAGATTTAGCAGCCTGAACAGTTTAACCTGAAAATCTACTTCTGCATAATTCTGGACAGAACATCCTTAGTCTACTTTGTCATATAATCTGGTCCAAATTACAGATTCTATATATGTTCAGTTTTTACTGCATTACAATCTCCTTGTAATTCTGATTCACTTCGGTGCAGCAATGACTACTTCTGAAAGTGGAAAGGAAACCGTTGTTGTAGTCGAGCAGGGCCGGCATTATTGCAACTCCCGGCCTACCACCAACGATTCATAGCGGCGACCGAAAAGTTCAACGGAAGCGAATTCAAGCGATGGCAACGACAAATGCTCTTTTACTTGACCACCTTGAATGCGTCCAAATGCTTGAAAGAAACGGCCCGTCCTAGACCCTAACGAGACGGACAGGACCACAGTGGCTGCCGCCGAGTCGTGGAAGCACTCGGATTTCTTATGTCGCAATTACATTCTAAATGGACTTAATAATTCCTTGTATAAAATTTATAGTCCATTTAAGAGTGCTAAGGCATTGTGGGAGTCCTTAGAGAAAAAGTACAAAACCGAGGATGCCGGTCATAAGAAATTTGTGGTTGCTCGCTTTCTTGATTTTGCTATGGTCGATTCTAAGCCTGTTGTTTCTCAGGTTCAGCAGTTTAAGGTTTTGTTGCATGAGTTGGAAGCCGAGGGTATGCAACTCCCCGAGCCTTTCAAGTTCTTTGCGCGTGTCAGCTCCCTCGGTTGGAAGGACTTCAAAAACTACCTCAAGCACAAGCAAAAGACATGTCTCTCGAAGGCTTGATCCTAAGGCTGCGGATTGAACAAGACAACAAGGTGGCGGATAAAAGGACCAACCGCAATGTGGACGGGGCCAACGTTGTTGAGCAAGAACCAAGGGGCAACAAACACAAGCACGCTGCCGAAAGCTCCAAGAAGCACAAGCAGTCCTCGACCGAAGAGCCCAAACAACACAAGAACTACAAGTTCAAAGGAAAGTGTTTGAACTGCGACAAGGTCGGCCATAAAGCCGCTGAATGCCGCGGAAGAAGCGGGTCAAGCGTGAAGCAAACATGGTTGATGAGGAGATCAGCATGATATGTGTCGTCTCCGAGACAAACATGGTTGGCACGGGCCGCGAGTGGTTCGTGGACACCGGCGCGACGCGTCATATCTGCGGCGATGCCAAGATGTTCTCAGCCTACAACAAGGTGACGTCCGGGGAAAAGCTTTTCATGGGCAATTCATCTACTTCGGGAGTGGAAGGCAAAGGCCAAGTGACCCTGAAAATGACGAGTGGGCGGGAATTGGTGCTAACCAATGTCCTTCATGTTCCCGACATTCGCAAAAATTTGATCTCCGGTTCTCGTTTGGTTAAACATGGGTTTAAGTTGGCTTTTGAGTCGGACAAGTTTATCCTAAGAGTGGAGTTTTTATTGGTAAAGGTTACCTCGATGAGGGCCTTTTTAAGTGTAATGTAATGGTGGTTAACACCGCATACAATGTTGATAATAAAAGTGCTACAGCACCATCTTCTTCTTACTTGCTTGAGCATTTTGATCTTTGGCATTATCGATTAGGTCATGTTAACTATGACTCTATGAGACGATTAATGAAAATGGAATTAATTCCTCCAAGTCGCATTAATAAAAATAACAAATGCCATACTTGCGTTGAAGCTAAGCAAACAAACGTCGTTTAAGACAATCGGCGTGACACGACACCATTAGATTTGGTTCATAGTGATCTATGTGACTTAAAATCCATAGAATCTTATGGCGGAAACAAATACTTCATTACCTTTATTGATGATTGTACCCGGTTTTGTCATCTCTATCTCTTAAAAAGTAAAGTTGAAGCCTTCGAAGCTTTTAAACTTTACAAAAACGAAGTCGAGAATCAACTTTCAAAGAAGATAAAAATTCTTAAGTCTGATCGAGGAGGCGAATATGTGTTTCCCTTCAAAGACTTCTGTGCTGACCACGTGATTATTCACAAAGTTACACCCCCATATAGCCCACAATCCAATGGGATTGCCGAAAGAAAAAATCGAACCTTAAAGAAAATGATGAATGCATTATTGCTTCAATCCGGTCTACCCGACGAAATGTGGGGGAGGCGGTGCTCACTTGCCAATTACTTGTTAAACAAGCTTCCCCACAAGAAATTGGACAAAACACCCTATGAATTATGGCATGGTCGAAAACCATCCTACAAATACCTCAAAGTGTGGGGGTGCCTAGCTAAAGTAGGCGTCCCACCACCTAAAAAGGTTAAAATCGGTTCCAAAACCGTGGATTGTACTTTTTATTGGTTATGCAACCCATAGCGGCGCCTATCGGTTCTTAGTCCATAAATCGATAATCCGGAAATCGAGGTGAATACCGTTATGGAATCAAGAAATGCCACGTTTTTGAAGCTATCTTTCCTCTAAAAGTTGATACTTCAGTAAAACGCTCATTTCCTTGGTCAATTGACGAACAAGATAACACCTTACAAGCAATAGTCCCTATGGCTATTGATCAAGGTATTCATCAAGAAGAAGACATTGATGAACCTCGTCGAAGCAAGCGAGCTCGCACGAGTAACACCTTTGGACCAGTCTTTGTGACCACGTTTCTCGTGGATAATGAACCACGTACGTTCAAGGAAGCAATGTCTACTCCCGAGGCTCCACAATGGAAGGAAGCCGTCAACGGCGAAATATCTTCCATTATGCAAAAACCACACACGGGAGCTCGTCGACCTTCCCAAAGGTTGCAAACCCCTAGGGTGTAAATGGGTCTTAAAAGCGAAAATTGAAACCCGATGGGTCCATTGATAAATACAAGGCCGGCTAGTCACCAAGGGTTTTAATCAAAAGGAAGGTGTTGATTATTTTGACACCTATGCTCCAGTTACTCGAATTACTTCAATTCGCCTACTGATTGCCTTCGCGGCACTACACGGTCTCGAGATACATCAAATGGATGTCAAGACCACTTTCCTCAACGGTGAACTTGAAGAAGAAATTTATATGAAACAGCCAGAAGGCTTTATTGCTCCAGGCAATGAAACTAAGGTCTGTCGACTGGTCAAATCTTTATACGGTCTAAAGCAAGCACCAAAACAATGGCATAAATGTTTTGATGACGTTATACTTGCTAATGGTTTCAAGACTAATGAATGTGACAAGTGTGTATACGCTAAGAATACACAACAAGGTTACGTCATTATACGTCTACGTTGATGACATGTTAATTATTGGTAGCAATAATAACATGATCAAAGACACCAAAAGATGTTGGCCAGCCAGATTTGACATGAAAGATTTAGGGTTAGGCGATGTCATCCTAGGTATTAAAATATCTAGAACATCCGAGGAGATCGCTTTTTATCACAATATCATTATATTGAGAAACGCTAGAAATTTAGCAACGGTGATACAAGCATTGCTAAGACTCCAATCGACCCTAACTTTCATCTCAAAAGAACCTACACGAGAGTGTATCTCAAATTGAATACTCTCGCATCATTGGAAGTCTTATGTATCTTCGAGCGCACGCTCCACGACCTCGCAAGCACCGATTGAGTCGGTTTACAAGTAATCCGGCCTCGATCAATGGAAAGCCATTGTAAGGACTCTTAGTTATCTTCGATACACTAAGGACTACGGGTTGCATTACTCCAAGTATCCGGCAGTTATTGAAGGATACAGTGATGCTAATTGGATTTCTGATACTAACGACTCCAAGTCAACAAGTGGATTTGTATTCACTCTTGGTGGCGGTGCCATTGCATGGAAATCTTCCAAACAGACTTGCATTGCAAGGTCTACTATGGAATCAGAATTTATCGCCTTAGATAAAGCAGCTGAGGAAGCTGAATGGTTACGTAACTTCCTTGAAAATATTCCAGCATGGCCACAGCCAGTGCCAGCCATATGCATCCATTGCGACAGTCAAGCCGCAATTGGAAGGGCACAAAATAACATGTATAATGGTAAGTCCCGCCATATAAGGCGACGACACAATACCGTTAGGCAACTACTCTCCAACGGCGTGATCACCATCGATTATATTCGATCTAAGGACAACCTAGCGGATCCATTAACTAAAGGATTGTCCAGAGAATTAGTATGCAGTTCATCGAAGGGAATGGGTCTCAAGCCTATGAAATAAAGAGAACCTTTAGCGGAAAACCCCACCTAATTGATTGGCAACCCCATGGTCTAGGTTCAAAGGGACAACCAAACTAATTGATCTCACTGTTAACACTAACGGACTCACACTCCTACTCATTCCTATGGTGAAAACACTAGTGTTACCTATCACGATTTAGGATAAGCACTGTTTTTAATGATTCTTGTGACTTGATTTGATCAAGCGGGGTACTGACAGGATACACCCTTATAAGAAATCACCTATGTGAATGTAAGACTGGCCGATCTTATGGAAATTTCGAGGCAAAATTTTCTAACAACATTCACAGAACCAGGAAGCGTTCAGGGCCAAAATGAACACAAACGTAGAATCAAACGTTGTTTGAGGGCAGCTATGTGAATACTATTGTCTTGGTTGACATCAAACACCAGTCAGTTCAAGACACACCCGTCACTGATTAGTAAGTCTTCCCGATAGTAACTCATAAGGAAAGGTTCAAAGCCAAAAGCCACCTCTTCCACTCTAGCTACTCTCAGTTGTATCTCTGTAAATATCAATATGTCATCAACTTACATGATATCTTATTCAATGTGGGGGATTGTTGGAAACTTGGTTTCCAATAAGCTTGAATAAACTAAGTCATGTAATGTATAATGTGGGAATCCCACATTGGAAACAAAATGAAACAAGCTCTACCTTATAAGGTAGAGCTTTGAGGCTTTACTTTCAGGCCCTTGGGCCACTACACTTTTGTGTAGGAGGGAAGACCTACCTAGGTGTAGGTCCACTACAAGAAAAAGTAGTTTTTGGGACCACACTTTTTAGGTCCCATGTAATAGGGGTGCCTAATACCTAGTTTTTTTGGGACTAAAAGCACTATTGGAGTCCTTAATACGTTTTTAATATGCTGGGATGCAAAATGAAAAATTTCCCAAATCGCTCCTCCCCTATATTTCCCGCAATTTGCTGGGGTTCTTGAAGGCAAATATGCTGCCCGTCTCCCATTCTCTCTCAAAACGTTTGCCCTTTCTCCCTTGCCCACGTTCGTGCATATCAAAAATTGTCTCCCTCTCTCTCAAAACCTTCCGCTTTTTAGATTTACGAGTAGGTGAAATACTCTCAAAGGTGGGAGAAAGTTGAAGCTGCTTGATTTCGAAGAAGTTACGTCTGCTGGATTAGGTTATCAATTTTTGAGGTAAAAATTTCTCCATCCAAACCTGTAATCTATGGTTTCACGATGTTTTAAATAGCTCTGTATGATTGAGCTTGAATTGCCATTATACTGTTCTAGGGTTTGATTGTGCTTGAATTGAGTTTTTTTTTTCTCAATTTGATTGAAAGGGTTAGATTTGATGAAGTTGTTTTTAGTGTTGATTTATCTCCTTGCTCTTACTGTGTGTTCTAGGGTGTAATTTGGTTTGATTTATCTACAACTGTTGATTCGTGTACTCACTTGGCCTCTACTCCCACAAGTAGTTGAAACGTAAGAATCCCAGGCATAAAGGTAACCACTTCCATTCTTTTTGAGTGGTTAGGTCATTCATCTCGACCAATAAATTTTGTGCCCTTGGAGTTTGATAAAGGTTACTTTTTTGGCTTTAGAAGCTTTCAGACCCAGATTATATATCCTTTTTGGAATTTGCAGCTGCTACCTTGCATAAAAGAAGGCGTCAAAAGTTGTAGATAATCCCGAGAACTCGGAGGGGAATACCCTGTATAACTACTTCTTTGAACCATTATACCAGCTTCACATAAGAAAAAGATCAGATCACTAAAGAATGAAAAGGTACATATTTCTCTTGTCGTAATCGAATAGGACCTAATGCCATATGTATAAGACTCTGGTGAGTATCTTTCTTTTTCTTACTAATTCAATGGTCTTCAGTGAGCCCAAAAAGCTTACTATAATAAATACTTGAGCAGCCGGTCTGAAAACGATCTGCAATAGAATGATTCATGTAAAATTTATGGGTTTTGGCTGCATCATAGAAAGACGAAATCATGATTGCACGAGCATGTTAAATCGAAGAAGTTCTTTGTGGCTTTCTCCCATTAATAGTAGGATTGATAAAAGAAGAGCTTTGTACAAAAATTCACACTAATTGTAGTGCGAGGGAGAGGGAGTTAAATCCTTGTGATCATCCTGCCCCCTTTACTTTGTAGATATGGAAATGTTTATAATTCATTGGACTCACATATATGTGTGCCTAGTGATTGTTGCTCCTAAGATACTGAAATTAGATATTTAATTACCCGACTAGAAAGATTTTTTTGTCATAATAAAGCATTGACTTTGTTCCTGTTTTACTTTTTTTTCATGCTTTTTTATCTTTAAATGTTTACACTATACTTAGAAAAGTTTAGCTTTGGGAACAAACAGTAAGTATTCCAATGAAGAATGTCTCTCAAAATGGATTCTTTAGCATAAGTCTTCTCGTAAGCCTCTGTTTTAGTTTCAGTTTTGTAGATTGTTGTATAGGTATGGCCACAATAGGGGATTAATCTCAAGTTAGAAGATTCCCTTTGTTATTTAGGCAACTCCAGCAACGTATATACGTAGTTCTGTTTGTTCGCGAACTGGAAGTTCCAAAAATAACTACATCATCTTCTTTCCAGTTACTCCAAAAACATTGGTACAAAATATTCTTTTCTTATTTAGGCATGCTTTCTACGTAGTTATTCAAATTGTTTCTCATTTTTTCGTAACAATTATAATTAAGTAGGCTCAGAATCCTGAAAGTCATAAAAATTTTGAAAACAAGAAATGGACATTTCCAAAACAACTTTTTGTCCTTTTTAGATTTGATTGAGCAACTAGTATTTGTCTAGGCTAATTATGAGAATGCTTCACCAATGACTTGAAAAACTGTGTCAATGAAGATTTGTTCTTTAAAGTGTTACTGTTACGCTCTTTCTATTTTTGTTGTGAGGTACTTGCAATCGAAAAGATTTGCTCGCAGGAATTGGGTATATTTTACAATGTAGGAATCTTCAGTATGGCTTCGATATGTGTAGTACTTGAGATTTTTCTTATGCGGAATGAATTGGAAAGACTGTGAGGGCTTAATTATCGATGTCATTTACAGTAAGCGGAAATTTTGGATAGGAGGGTAGAGTTCAAGGGGCATTTCTTTATTTATTTGGATTGTTCATTTATTATAAATGGCCTCTACAAGAACATTATCTCATGTCCCTAGGCCTAGAACATTGCTGACTGGGGAATACTGATTTGTTACTAGTTTGTTGTCTGAGTACCATTTATCATAGCATACACTCAGACACAAGCTACAATTTCTCCATTTCTTTTCATTTGTTTGCAATAGAAATGTTTTTACTAGGCCTTTAATACTTTGGATTGGCCATGGGTTTCTTGTGTTTGTGTGTGTATGTATGTGTGTGTGTGTGAGAGAGATCCTTAGTGTTATATGCTTTCTTCTTTGGGTTTCTTTAGTATTCTACATTTAGTACTAAAAATATTCATTTCTTAGCACGCATATATAATTTTACCTCCTTATCGAGCCATAATGAATGTGCTTTAGTTCATGCCGAGATTTGTTTAAATTGATTTGATTAACTTGACTTCCCTAAAGTTAGATAAATATGCAGTGTTGGACCCTTGAGCATCAGTCCATGAACTGTAAATTCTTCTCAAAGTTACTTATTTTTTATTTTGTGTTTGGTGACTTTGGTCATTTTCTAACCTCGATATTTTGTCCTGCAATTTTGGATGGTAGTACTTAATCTCTTTGCCTTTCTACACACATACATGTCTGTGTGGGTGTGCCTGAATTCAATCCTTTCTGAACCTTCATGTTTTCTGATGAAAATGCATCTATTGAACTATAATCATTCTCTTGCAGGAGTAACAGAACTCAACTGTGCTAAAGGATGACTAAAATATGATCCAAAAGCTTCTTAGTGTAAAACAAATACTCCGTGAAGCAAAACAATGTCCAACTTGTAAGATGGAAATTTCACGACTGAAGGTTGCAACAAGATGCACTGTCCATCTTGTGAAATGTATTTCTACTACCGTTGTAATCATGCACTTGATGGATATGAGCACTGTAGGTTTGTGATCCTTTCAGAGTACTTTGTCCATTAAAAAGGCATAATTGGAACATTGTGAAGGACTAAACAACTTGTTTTTGTTGAAGGGAAAGAACATGTGAACTTTTCCTTTAGGAAGAGGTTTGGAATTAGGAGCAATAGATGAATGCACGCCAAGAAATTGATCAGGAGTTATGGTTGTTGTGATGTCTGTGATTGGATCTTCTTGGAGTTTGATTCTCTTGTGTTGGTATACACTTATCTCATTTTTTCGTGTCTAGCTTTTCAAGTTTGTTAATGTCATAAGATGAGTTGGGATTACCTGTGTATCAAAAACTATGCTCAGGACTAGTTTTTACTTGAGTTCCTTGTGCACAATGAAGGTATATCTAGATTCAGAACTTGCTGGACTAAGAAAATAGGGACAAAGAGCTGAATTTCATTCCTTCTATATCTTTCTTCCTTGAGAGAAATGGGGCTAAATGTAATGACCTAATCAATCTGTCTTAGAATTAGTATGCAATGACATGATTATATACAATATGCCTCAAACGTGAAGATATGATTTGACAAGAACCCCAAAGTTAAACCAAAATTGAGCTTTCTGATGAAGTTACATATGTATACAAAGTGTCTAATTCATAGAGAGCTCATATTATACCGATGTATGTGCACATTCGTGTAAGTTTATATGTATAAGAAAAAAACATCAATTACATGATCGAATGAACTAGCTTGAATAGTAAAGGTTGACACACCATGGTTTCTGTCGCTTTGGAACTGATGGTAGGGAACTCCCTGCCAGAAAAATATTCAAGCAATTATGAGATTGAAATTCCAATAACTAAGTAGGTGGGGTTCTCGAAAATATAGCATATGAGATTGGGGTGTTGTCTATCGCAGAAATTTCAATTTGGTTAATTCTCTGTGGAGTTGTTATGGTTATAATTCTCTATGCCAAGTATTTGAGTTTAGAGAGATACCTTCTGTAACACTACTCAGTTGTCATGCCTATTACATGAACATTTTTTGAAATTTTTGAGATGTAGGTATGATTAGATGTGCATTCTTATGTTTTTAATGATTTCATAGAAATTTTGGACTTGTTTGCTTAGGTCAATTTTCTTAGCTTTCTAATCCATACAAATTGATTGGTATATAGGGAGCTGGCAGTTTGTACAATTCCAAACCTTCACTGTAGGAGGGAAAAGGAAAGGGTGAAGTGTTTCAGGACGATAAATCAATGTTTGTAAGGTTTTTCTTGATCGTCATATGTGTTTGAAGTATGTTTATATCATCTGATTCTTGAATGGTCTCGATCGTTCTAAGAGCTTTGGTGGTGGATAAAAGATCCTTCAATACTGTAAGAGTTTCTATAGACATCCAGTCCTTTTCTTTTGGTGATACTTATTAGACAAGAGAATATGAAATTGTAATGTGTTTAGTGTTAGCGTGTAACTATTATTCTGAAGTAATTTCAAATCAATGTCTGAATATGCGATTAAAACTTGAATCTAGGAATGATTGCTAGCTGTAGCTTCTTTATTCGTTTTGACAATGGCTGAGCCGAGTTATACTTGGATTTTGTTCTTGCAATCAACTCTGCACTCTGTCTTCTCAAATCCTAATTCAACAAGACTATTCAATTAGTTAAATATCAACTATTTTTTTGTTCATTGTGCCCTGGCAGTCTGCTTGAGTTTTCCTTTTCCTTCTGTGATATAAAGACCGGCTCAATAATAACTGTAACAATGACTTTCCCATGTGACAATTTAGCATCGAATGAGTAAGATTATCCCCATATTTCTTACATATGCATTTGAAGATTTCTCCTTCTTAAGTTGTCTCCCATTCTGATAGCCGCATGAACTATTGAACTGTCTTCCAAGAGAAAAGGGTTACTTCAATGAAGTTGTAGTCCTCTATTTTGTTCCCCATAAATAGAGGTATTCCTTGCTAACATAAGAACTTTAATTATTCTATTTTCTATAGAAGTATCAATCTTCATTTCTAATAGTTGTTTATATTTAAGTTGCAGCAAAAGTATAAAAGGACAATAAGCTAAACTAAAAACCGAGACAAGGCGGGCACCATCATGGCGTGCATTAAAGACGGCTTCTGTACGTAGTGCAAAGATCACATGGTGAAGCATCCTACAGAACAAGGTCAGATCGTCTTCCCTCTCTTGAACTATTATTATAAGCACAAACTAGTCAAAAGCTCTTGTTAAGATTTGGAAATATCAATGAATGCCCCATCTCTTCAGTGCAGTTGTTTCCTCGTAATATTTTTAATCTCTTCGACCCATTTCTACTTGTGGGTCTTATTCCTGGACTTGAACTATAAAAGACCCTTCACAGTTTTAACCTCAAAATAGGCTTCCACGTTTTCTGTTTCTTTTCTGTATGGCCATGAGGATATCTCATCACAGACTCCATAGACAATACCTGATACCAATAGATCAGAGGTAATAAGGTAAGCATGTGACATGAATGGAGCAGAAAGAAAATCACAGAATGTCACAACTGGAAGTGAATGCACACCTTTATCATTTTTGGTAAAGGCTCCTCCGACATGTTTGCTTTTTTACCTTAATAATGACCTGCCAGTGTAACTCGTGAGAAAATAATGCCATCTCTTTTATCAGTCTATTAAAATTCAAACACAATGATTACATATCTAAGTTGATCAATAGAAATGTGCATATAATATAAGTAAAATGTTGTTATTTGACTTTTGTCTGTAAATGGTGTAACAAGTCGTTAAGAAGCCAACTTCAGCTCGGCTTGTTTAAAGCTCAACTCTTGTCAACTCATGTTGGGTTGGAGTCAAGCTTGAACATGATTTCTCGTTCAAGCACGTTCTTTCATAAGTTCAATCCTCGGTTAGTGAATTAGTAGGATTAGGATCACCACTGTAACTGTGATATACAACTGTTGGATGATTGAACATAGTCATTTTCTTACCACTATCCCAGTTATTTGCTTGTTTATGTCTGCAAATTGTTTGATGTGTTAGCAACTGTGACTGTGCTAGACTGCCTATTATGATGCTGCAAGTAGTGTGATTTGCAACTACATCAGATGTATGAAGTGTGTGTATGGTGTGTTGTTTAACTATGATTTTTGCTGGTGTGTATGGTGTGTTGCAGAACAATGATTTGTGGTTGATTTTGAACTTGATTTGTGTTATACAATTTTTGGTTCTACATGATCTTATAGGAAGTTTTCAATGAAAATTATGTGATTCCTTTAATTGATTGTTTTATTTCATTCATTTTTGCAGGTTAATTTTGGGAATAACACAATATGACGTTCAAAGCTTATTGGTCAAAAGATATCATCAAGCCTTTGTTTTTTTATTTTTTGATCTACTAGCTAGTTTGGAGTTTAAACTTGAGACAATATTTTTAAAGAAGTTGTTTGTAGCTAAGTTGATTACATTAGTAAACAAATAAAATTTAATTTCTTGATGTAGTGATTATCTTTTATATATTATTCATAATTTCTTATTACTCAAACATTTGTTTGTTATCAACTTTATGTACAACGCTCTAGTGTATGATATAAATAAATTTTGTTGATATATTGTGTATATGAGAAATGAAACAAGAATATATCAATATAAGAAATTATTGTTTTATAATTAGGATTGAGTGATCTCGACCCTAATGTTTTGTAGTATATCTTTTGGGACGGAGAGGCGACCATAATAAATTTTCCCGCCAATTTTTTGCAACATTACCCGCCAATTCTATTAGTCATTTCCTACCAAAAGTTTTGGCGCCAAAACATTTAGGACGGCAACAATCCGTTCTTTTTGTTTTCCCACCAATAATTTAGAACCAAAATTGTTGGCGCCAAAACATTTAGGACGGCAACAATCCGTCCCTTTTGTTTTCCCACCAATAATTTAGAGCGTTTTGAAAGGTATTAGAATCGGCAAAAGTCGCGTCCTTAAAAACCTTTAGGGACGGCTCATCGCGTCCCTAAAACATTTAGGACCCATATTATTTAAGCCCCTATTTTGCCGTCCCTATGGCCGTCCTAAATACTATTAAGGACGGCAAATGGACTTTTAGGGACGGAAAACGAGCGACCCAAATACTCTCTTTTCTTGTAGTGGTCCAAACACACGCTGCGCCGCCGCCGCCGTCGGCCGGCCGGGGCCGGCTTGCTTGCCTGCCTGCCTGAACCTATCTTTTTGCTACCAGTTCATTTGGCGTGTGACCCTTTTCAGCGTGAACCTTTTGAAAAGGTTCAGATCGCCAGGAGGTTAATCAATTTTGAAAGGTTGTGTCTCTTCGAAGAATCGCTTGAACAGCTTGTGTCGTTCGTTCCAATGGTTGTGTCTTTTCAGACAGCCAACCGCCTCCAACTGCTCCCAACCGTCATCCTAACTGACATTTAAATACTCCTTCAAACAGATTTTTTGCTATAAAAAAATTCTGCTCTTTCTATACTACTCTCCCTTCTGCCTACAGAGATTACAGCAACGGTTGCATTCGTTGGTGATTGAAGCTTTGAAGATCTGCCAAACGACCAATCACGTAAGATCAATATCCTGGGAGACTCACTAGATTCACGCCGTACAGATCTAGAACATGGCTTCTAGTTTTTGCCTTAAGGACAGAGATTTAATCTCGTTGATCTTAATACAAAAACCTACACTACACTGCCAGGCTAATATAACACAATCTTAGGTAATTTCAACTATGTGGCTTTTCCCACTATTTGGAGTGATAAGAAGGATGATATGATTGAATTGCCCAGCCCCTCCAAGGTCACACAACAATCATTTCTTGGTGAGCTTTCCTAAAAAGTTTTTTTTTTTTAATTTTTATTTTATAGAATTAGATCAATGATTAATTACCACAACTCATTAGTGTGTTATCACGTTTAACACCCTTAAAAAATATGAATTTCCAAATGGAAAGGTTGTGCACCCATAGTTGTGCATGAATAGGTGACTAACCTAATTACCTTTTCAAGGCTTGACATGTATTATGGTTCCCCATAATACCGTGCTTGCATATAAGGGATGCATGCGATAATGCAACTGTGTTAAATATTTATCGGGAGAGTTTTTACCATCACAACGTGGTTTTATCTGATACGGGAGATTAGTTTTTGGTTTTCAGACCTGTGGCACTTTTGAAAAGTCAGAACTAAAAATATAAATAAAAATACTCCTAGCAATCTTGTTTCTAAGTATTAATGGGATGTGCGAAACATAAAAAAGTTTAGTTTATAATGTGGATTCAAGTTACAAGATCTCATCACATGAAGATCCTAGCAAAATTAAGCCTAGAATTGCATGAAAAATTTGTAAAAATATATTAATTTGTATTCTTACAATTTTCTTAGATAAATGACGAGTTGATTAGAAAAGTCTTTAGGACAAGATTAAAATTATATGTAGTACTTTATTAAATATTCAATCTCTTTTCGTAATTGGTTAAATATAAATGATCCAGCATACGAAGTCATCCTTTAACCAATTACATATTTAAAACTTATATTTGTATGAGAAATTTGTACTAAAATATTTGTAGTATTTATCCTTACGATTTTCAAGGATAGTGTAGTCTCTTTTTTGTAAAATTTAAAGTAATAAAAAAAAATAGTACACATATATTAGAATCCAAAGTTTATTGCTTAGGCAATGAACGTAGCAAGCAACATTCAAGTTTTAAAATTTGAACTAATAAAAAAAATAGTACACATATTTAATATGAAACTTGCTTATTCGGTAATTAAAGCTACCGATTTAGCAACAAAAATATTTCAATCTTCTTTTTCTATTGCCGAACTAATTTTCATTATGCTCTTTGACAAGATTATTAAAGTTTGCTATGGTTTTAAAAAAATTGAACAAGGCTACCGATAAGACCTAACAATACTCATGAATATAAAATTATTAAAATGAAAATAAAATCAATAAACATTGATAATTAATTATTATTATTGCAAATATCACTAGAAATATATCATGATCTTTTATCATCATTTTCATTATTGTGATTAGTTTATTATTATTATTATTAATATTATTATTATTATTATTATTATTATTATTATTATTATTATCTATATTACAATAAAACTCATTCTCACACATGTGCAATTGATTAAAGCTATTTAGATGTTGAGATTAAATTATCTTAAAAAATTTAATGGTTGGAATTCACTCTCACATTCAGATGTGTGAGAGTAGTTATCCACTTTTAGCTCTTTATTTTCTCTTACTCTATTATAAAGTCACCCCTACAATTAATATTATGAGTAGTCACACCTTGAGATTAATCTTCTAAACCATTACCCTTTACAAAACATCAACCTTACATAATATAATCTCACAATAGAGCTCAATTAATTGACTGAGACTATCTGGCCATGGGGTTGATTCTGCCGCAAAATCAAACGTTTATAGGTCAGTTACATATAACTCCTTACAAATAACCCCCCTCGGCTATGGGTCGAGTTCGAATAGCGCCCCTCAACTACTACTTGAAGTAATGGACACATCAACTGTAACAGTTTTTAAAATCGCATCTTCTATTTAGATGTTGACGTTTCAATTGACGAAATCAGATATACTGTCACCGTGTCATAGTCACGGACACGAAAATCTAGTAAAATTAAAGTAGTCATCATTATCATCATTTGTATTCAATTTTAGCATTATTGTTATTTAAATAATTATTATTGAAAGATTTGTAGCTAGGGTAATTCAAAGACAAACTAATAAACCACCGGTTACCAATGCATAATGTGATTGCATTGCAGACTGTATCGATAAACACATCGGATAAAATAAAGACAAGAACTTTGTTGGGAATCCTAGATACAGCAATGTCGAATACAGAAACCTGGATATATTGTAGAATCATGTACCGAGCACTTTCCTACAAGAATTATTCAACCCCATCAAATGCCATGGGTTACACGAATATTTTTGTGGGATAAGACTACAATTGCTCTCCTGTTCTGACACTAAAACAGGAGACTACTGTTGGAGTATTCTATGTATCACCACCAAAAACGAAGATGATGGAACTATTATATAGTATATATGCGTCCCTTGCAGATAATCAAGTTTCCTTTCAAATGGTTGTATCCCTTAGAATTCCAACAGTCACCAGCGAGACCCCCGCCAGGGTTATTCGTTACGAAAACGATAAATCGAAAGGAAACAGAACACTTGATTATTAACACCCGTAAGCCCGTAAAACTTATGTGAATGTGCACTCCGCACCCCTAGATTCATAATATAGTATTCCCGAGCTCACCCATCTTCAAAACATAAACCCCGACTATACCAAATGAGTAATGATTTTACTTAAATCATCAACAAACTTATGTAAGACGGTCTTACGGATATTTTTAATAAGATGAATGCTCTTTATCCGACCTATCGTCTATTGGTGGGTCGAGCTGTAAAAGAGTGAGATTCCATCTTGCGAATTAAGATCTGTAAAATGGTCTTACAGGAGACTCACTCTAAAATAAATAGAACATTGTTTAAATTCTTTTCAACAAGTATTTTTTACTTGTTGATGTATCAATTTAACGAAGCTTTCAATAGGAAATATTTGTTATCACAATACAAAAGAAATAAACCCATCAACTAGTGAAAATTAAATGAAAAACTTCGTACGAAATAAATCTATTCTAATCAGTACCACTTATCCAACAGTGTAAGTGTTAGGAATATAATGTGCATCAAATTTGTTATATTACTTGCATATTCCAAACACATTGATTTGCTTGATCCCATTATAACTATGAGAATTATATTTCCAATGATTTTTCTATTGACTGTTGAAACAAATATTTATACAGCCTGTACAAAATGTAACTTCTATCCTAGAAGATTACAATCATATTCGAGGGAAAGAATTATGGAGTATGTTCAGGAAATACATTTAATATAATATATAGCATAAGATTAGGAGAGAATTAGTCAAGGAATTTGATTTTGTGTATCTCTATCATGCCCCCGCAAGATAGACGATCATGTAGTGAGACCAATCTTGGACATGAGCTCATTGAAGCGGGTGCGGGCAAGTGGCTTAGTGAGAGCATCAGCTAGTTGACCGTTGCTAGAAATATATGATACACGGAGGGTTTGATTTTGAACATTCTCACGCACAAAATGATAGTTAAAGGCTAAATTTTGCATTCTTGAGTGGAACATAGGATTGGCGGCAACATATGTAGCTCCCATATTGCCATAGTAGATGATTGGTTTGTTTGTAGGTAGATGTCCGAGCTCACGAAGTAAGTTTTGAACCCATAGAACCTTAGCATTTGCCGCGGCAACAGCTTGGTACTCGGCTTCAGTTGAAGAACGAGCAAGAGTGCGTTGTTTATGAGAACTCCAAGATATAGGATTTTGACCCAAGTAGACAATGTAACCAGTTGTTGAAATGTAGTCATCTTTATCCCCTGCCCAATCAGCATCCGAAAAAGCATGGAGAGTATGAGTCGAGTCTCGGCGGAGTAGTAGACCTTGTGTGGTGGTCCCTGCAAGGTAGCGCAGTAGTCTTTTTAGAGCAACCCAATGATCCTCGGTTGGTTTGTGTATGTATTGAGATAACATGTTTACTATAAAGGAAATGTCAACTCTGGTTAAAGAGAGATATTGTAGGCTTCCCACAAGTGCTTGATATTCGGTTGGGTTGGCTAGAAGAGTCCCAGTTTGTTTAGATAGGAGAGGGGTCGTGGCCATGGGGGTGGGTACATGTTTGGCATTGGTCATATGAGCACGTAGTAAAAGGTCTTGGATGTATTTGTGTTGACTAAGAAAGAGGCCATGAGGTGAGCTAGCATTTCAACTCCAAGAAAATAGGATAGGGGGCCAAGATCTTTGAGAGAGAAACGAGAGGAGAATATAGAGATGAATGTGTTTAGGAGAGTGGGATTGGAGACAGTGATGATGATATCATCAACATATACAAGAAGATAGATTAGATCATGGTTATGATGTAGTGTGAATAGAGATGAGTCGGAGTCAGAATTTTTGAACCTAAGAGTTAAAAGATAGGACTTAAGTTCATCATACCAAGCTCGTGGAGCTTGTGTGAGGCCATAGAATGCTTGACGAAGTTTACAAACATGAGTAGGATGAGATTGACTGACAAAGCCATGAGGTTGTACCATAAATACATCCTCCGTGAGAGAACTTTGAAGAAAAGCATTATTAATGTCAACTTGACGAAGAGACCACCCATAGTTTATGGCTAGAGAATGAATAGTACGGACAATAGATGGTTTAACTACAGGGCCGAAGGTTTTAGTGTAGTCGAGGCTTGGACACTGATGGAACCCTTTGGCTACTAGACGAGCCTTATGGTGATCGATAGAGCCATCTGGTTTATATTTGGTCCGAAAGATCCACTTACAACCATTGAGATTGTGCAATGTAGAGGATGGAATAAGATCCCATGTTTGATTTTTGAGTAAGGCATTGTATTCCGTTTGCATGGCTTCACGCCAAACCAGGCTTTTGAGAGCTTGAATGATGGTGGTAGGTTCTGTAGAAGAAGATTGGAGTGAGGCATGAAGGTTCAGTTTAGTGATGGGTTTTCGAATATTATTTTGGAGGCGGGTGGTAGGTCGTGGTGGAGGTGGAGGTGGAGGAGGAGGTGGAGTAGGGGAGGGTGTTTAAAGTATAGTAGGATGGAAGGTAGTTGGGGATTCGGCTGTAGTAGAGGAGGGAGAGAGATGAGGTGATGCAGCTTGTTGGGTTGGAGATTAAGTGGCTATTGTGTTTGGGGCAGCGGAAATAATAGGTAGATTAAAGACACACCATTTTTCCGTTTCAGCGGACGTATGAAGTGTTGCATACATAGAGGTAGAGGAAAAAGGGAATTTATGTTCAACAAATTTGACATGTCGAGAGACATGGATTTTTTTTGAGTTGGTATCAAGACAGTAGTAGGCACTTTGAGTGGTAGAATAGCCAACAAATGTACAGGGAGAAGAGCGGGGATCAAGTTTATTTGAGGTATAGTGTCCTATATAGCCATGGATAGCAGAGACATCCAAAGCTTCGAAGTTTGAGATAGTTGGGTGTGTGACCATGGAGTTTGGAGTAAGGAGACTGCAAGTGAAGTGTAGGAGTAGGCATGTGATTAATTAAGTAACAAGCATTAGCAAAGGCGAGAGGACAGTATTTTCGTGGCATAGAGGGATGGGTGAGGAGAGAAAGATCGGTTTCGACTATATGACGGTGGCGACGCTCTGAATAGCCATTGTGCTCTGGCGTATGAGGAGGGGAGGTGAGATGTGTGATGCCATGAGACGCAAGTGTTGAACCTAAACCAATATATTCACCACCATTATCACTGAAGATTGTAATGATGGGACGTTTAAAATTTTTTTCAACCAAGAGTTTGAATTTATTAAAGATGGCAGTAGTATCATTTTTGTGTTTGAGAGGATAGAATCACACACATTTAGAATAATGATCAACAAAAATAAGATAATATTTGTCGCCATCATAATAAAGAGTGGGAGAAGTCCAAACATCACTGTAAAGAATATCAAGTGGACCATGAGATTGAATGGTATTTTGATAAAATGGTAGTTTGTGGCTCTTATTGCAATCACATGAATTACAGTGAAAAGAGGCTGGTGTTGGAATATTTAAATTAAAGGCATTACTAATATGACGCAAAGTCGAATAAGATGGATGGCCTAATCTATGATGCCAATTGGTAGTAGTGGTCAAGTTGACAGAATGAACAACAGGACGAGTAGGATGCCATTCATAGATTCCAGATTTAGTTGGGCCTTGAAGAAGAAGTGCCCCCGTATGAAGATCCTTCACAGGATAAGAGTTAGGTAAGAACGTGATAGAAGCATTATTATCATGACATAATGTAGAAATAGAGATAATATTGTGAGAAACGGAAGGTACATGAAGAATATTAAGATTAAATTTAGTAGTAGAAGTGAGAAGGGAAGTTGAACCAGTGTTTGAAATGGTTAGGCCCGAGCCATCGCCAATAATAAGTTCCTCAGTACCATCATAGGGAGAGTATAGAGCAAAATTTTCAAGGTCATGAGTAACATGATGAGTTGCACCACTATCAAGTAGCCAACTATTGGGGTTGGAGTTGGTAGTAGTGGCAGCATAGGCACGAGGAAAAGGTGGAGAATAAGGTTTGTTTGGGTACCTAGAGTGAGAGGATTGGGAAGTTGGAATAGGTGGTATGGCTTGTGGGAATTGACTCTTGAATATTAGACATTGGGAGACAAAGTGACCGTGATTCCAGCACCACTGACATTTGCCTTTGAATGGATTTAAGGGACGGTAAGTGGGTGTGAGAGTGGATTGATTTGGGGTGGGAAGAAGGCCAGCAGATGACGAAGATTGGCGATTGTGGTGATTGCGGGTGTTGGGTTTAGCCACGTAGTTAACTGTAGCAGGAAATGATGGAACTGAACTTGATTTGTGTTTGAGGGAGAGTTCACGATTGATGAGCTTTTCATGGAGCTCATCAAACGTGATAGGTGTTTTACGGTTTTGGACAGCAGAGATGACAAGATCATAAGTTGGGTCATTTAATTGTTCGAGGATTTTATCGAAAATATCCCTGCGTTCAAGAGGACGGCCAAGAGAAGCTAGTTGGTAAGTGCACTGCTTGATGTCTTGCATAAAGTCAGAAACTGTGCGAGTACCCTTGGTGATGTTGCGAAGATGATCCTTAATTTCTTTGAGATGGCCTTTTGAAGGGTTGGCATATGTCTTAGCAAGAGTTTGCCAAGCCGAAAAGGTTGTAGGACATTGGGAAATGAGTGGTCCCTCCTGGATTGGTTTTACAGGTTTGATCGTTCCTTCAGTAACTTTATTGCCATTTTAGCATTTCCAAGGTTTGATTGTTCCTTCTCTTTCTTTATTGTTTTGTTCTCTTTCGTTCCTTGTTTTCTTTTTGATTATTTGTGTTACTGATTAATTATTGTAGTCTTTTAGTTTTCTTGCTTCAATTTGCTGTGTTTATGTGCCATGGTGGAAGCCATGCATGACCCCCTAGATACTTCAGACATGCCTGCTCCCCCGAAGACCTTTGCTGCATCTCTCTCTTCTCCTCCTAGCTCTTCACAAATGATGTGTCTAATTTATTTACCTTGCAAGTGCACAAGACTATTACAGAATAGATGTATGGTAGCAAGGGTCGAACCACAGAGACAAGAAGTATCTAAGAGCAAGTAAACCGGTAACAATTAAACTAAGAGGGGGGGGTTTGTTTATTAAACTAATTTATTCTACTAAAAGCAAGTAAACTTATTAATAGATTAAAGTAGTAATCACAGTTATGAAGATCTTATGGTGGGTGGAAATCTAAGAATATGGATTCACTTGTATCTACTCTATTGCTCTTTTGCCTAGTGTATCAATCAATTTAATCTTAGGTTCGTTCACTAAATATTGGTATAGATTGTCAAATTATAATTTAGTCTCCATCCTAAATAATTCATCCAATCTATACCCTTAAACACAAGAACATATGAATTTCCTATCTGTCACTTAGGAACATATATATGAACATGACCCTAACTTATCACTCTCGTCCATCAATAAGGTCAATTTATCATAGTGGTGAGCCAGTGTACGACATATGCATATGGCCGTGCAGTTATCCGCACCTCTTGGTCTTTACTTCTTGCGATTCCATTCATTAGGAGAAAGCTAGATAGTAAAGAGATTGATAAACACTGTAATCAACAAGATTTGATTGAATAAAAATATATACAAAACAATAGATTCAATACAAGTTACCTCCAATCCCTAGATTATGGGATGGTTAGTTCATCCCTGACGATGAATAGATCATTGGGATGAAAGAATACATGAACGATCTTCTAACTATAATTACAAACACTAAAAACTAAGTATTACACACTAAATCAAAGTAAAAACCGTCTCCAGGTTGTGGCTACATGGCTTGTATTTATACTAATGTGTTCGGGGGAAAGAGATATAATTAGGGTACAACACTCTTTGGTTGATTCGAAAGGGCTTACGGGGGCAAGGTGAAGAGGGCGTGCGGCCGCAAGGCCTTGACTCCAATTTGGCTTGCACGTTGGAGACCTTGCGGGGGCAAGGTCTCTTACCCTTGCGTCCACAAGGGGTTTCCTCATCCAATGCAATCTTCTTTTCACTTTTAGCACTTTGCACCCTTCCTTCAATTCTTCACTTTAAGCCTTGAAAATCCCATAATTTCACCTAAAACCCTGAAACTCACAATTAAGCTCAAAAACACATATTAGTAGCCAAAAGCCTCGTGAAATTGCTATTTCTAAGCTATAAAAGTACCCAATAAATGCGTATAAAACACATCTATCAACAAGCTTCTGCTCTTGCTTTTATCATTCCTCCGACCCTATATAAGGGTGAGCCTTCACTCAAGCTTTCTGACGAGCTAACTGATGTGTTGGCTAAGCCATTCCACCACACGCTTGTGCGGAAATTCTCTCACGACCGTCCGTCCATGGAATCAACATGCAAAGCTTTCCACACATTTGGACTCAAGGCTGCTTTCTCGGTTGGTCATCTTGATTCTAAACATGTCCTCATCCAAGTTAATCATGACGAAGACTTCCAGCGTCTCTGGATTAAAGACCAATGGTACCTGGGTAGACACCATATGCGTGTTTTTAAGTGGACTCCTGACTTCAGACCCGATGTCGAGTGTTCTATAGTCCCGGTTTGGTTCACTCTCCCTAATCTCCCAATTCACTTGTTCCATAAAACTGCATTATTCTCGCTTGCTAATTTATTTGGCAAGCCTCTAATGCTTGACCACCCTACAATAAATTTATCTCATCTTAGTGTGGCTCACATCTGCATTGAATTCGACTTGTTAAAACCCCTCCCTAAGTATATCTGGATTGAAAATGGAACCAAATATGCTGGTTTTTGGCAAATTGTTGAAGCTGAAAATTTACCGACTTATTGTGGTCATTGTCTTCGCCAAGGTCATCAAGAGATCTTGTGCAAAATTAAAAACCATCCTCAACTTGCAATGAACGAACATAAATTTTCCGTGCTTTCCACGGACTTAGCAACTTGCTGGACCCCTAAAAAAGTTCAGATTGGTACTCCTGAAAACTTGACTCCCTTGTGTATTAATAATACTATTTTGCATGAAAATAATTCTACTATGAACATGGAAACTTTGCAAGAAACTAGCTAAATCTTTGCAGGAACCAAACTCCCATAACTTACAAGATACTAACAATTTGCAGGGTCTCACTCAACCCCCCATCAATGCCCAAAATCTTTCTAATCAGAACTCTCCAGATTAAGAACCTTCTACTGGAACCAACATTACTACTCATAATGTGATCCCCACAGCTTCTCCTTCCAATTTAGTCGACAACGTTATTAAGGTTGGAAACAATCAGGTTGAATCTGTTGACGACCACGCTGCCCGTAATGGAAATTATCATATTGGATCCGAAATTAAAGACTCGGAACAAGAGTTTGACTCTTTTGCAGGTTAGGATATTGAAGACTCGGATGCTCCACATATTAATATAGATACTGGAAAAGGATACTGTTCTATATCTGAATTGCATACTTCACCTAATAAATTTGCTGTTCTGGACGTTCTTGAGGAGGAGGATGAAGACACTTCAGTTATTGATGCTTTACATCTTGAAACCCCTATTCCCACTAAACAATACAAAAACATTCCAGTTTCTGATCGTCTCACTAGATCAAAGGCTTCCAAGCCCTCAGAATCTTCCCCTATTAATGGTTCCCATGGATATTAAGGCCCTATTCTGGAATGTTCGTGGGATTGGTAATGACCCCACTATCGCAAGGTTAAAGTATTTAATCTCTGCTCACAATATTTGTTAATTTCTATATTCAAACCCATGATAGATTATGACAGAATTAATATTATTACCCGTCAGCTTAAATTCAGATTTTGTTTATCTAATGCTAATGGTAAAATCTGGACTTTTTGTCAAAGCTGTTTTTACTTGTCAGGTCATTGATAGCTGCAGTCAACAGTTAACTCTTCAAATTCAATACTTTTCTTGGTCTTCCTTCTCCTATATCACTTGTGTCTATGCCAAGTGTGATGTGGAGGAGAGACGCGATCTTTGGACAGACTTATCAACATAGGGACTCAGTTTCATGGTTCTCCTTGGCTTATGGGAGGAGATTTTAATTGTACTCTTCACCCTTCAGAAAAAAATGGAGGAACGGGCTGGGACAGAGCTGGAGCTCTGGAATTCCATGATTGCCTTTTTGCCTCTGGTCTTACGGACTTGGGTTTCTCTGGTCCCTCCTTCACTTGGTGGAATAAAAGAGAAGGAACTAGAACCATTCACGAACGTATTGATAGATTTTTGGGTAACTCAGACTGGTTGGGCTCTTTTGCCACCTCTAAAGTATTGCACCTTCCCTGGACCTGCTTAGATCATGTAATACCCTAGATTATTGCATGCTTGTCTTATACTTGAATGAGTTCATACATTCATATTCATCATAAGTATGTTTACATAGTTCATTCGTATGTTTGAATTCAATAACTCCCTCTTTGTATCGTTTTCTTTTTTATTTAATAAATTTCTACAGGGTGCTGCCCTTGTTTCCTTTTTTTAAAAAAAAGTTGACGTTGATTTCTATGCTCGTATGCATCCTTTTCGTCATGAGATGTGTTGGGACTTTGATTGTGTATATATGTTGAAAACATGTGCATAAGTATTAATTGTTATTCATAACATCCTTAACATGATTTAGATGTTGATTGAATGCTTGTTGCATCGTCGATTCAATCGTTGCTTACATCTAGTTGTTGTTCTTCTTCGTTTGGCCTGTTTGAGTGTTGTTCGGGAGTGTTTTGTTTGAGTTCTAGACCATCTTTGAGTGAGGTTTGAGCCTTGGGGACTTTGGTCTTGAGTTTTGGGGTGATTTAGGTTGAATTCTAGACCTTTTGAGCACTGGTGAGCTTGCGGCCGCAAGGGGGTTTGGACCTTGCCCCCGCAAGGTAAGCAGATTTTGA
This sequence comes from Codonopsis lanceolata, assembly GCA_013146195.2. Taxonomy (NCBI): domain Eukaryota; kingdom Viridiplantae; phylum Streptophyta; class Magnoliopsida; order Asterales; family Campanulaceae; genus Codonopsis; species Codonopsis lanceolata. The sequence goes on along the minus strand of CM028383.1, from coordinate 8,395,740 downwards.
GGAGTGGTGTACTGCCTAGCATGCGCTCGCATGCTATCTCGACCATGCGGCCGCATGGTGCTGTTTGCTGTTTCGGGCAGTTTTGCTTTGTGAGGAATTTTGTCCATTCTAACCCCACCCAAACCCATCCTAAACCACTCCTAAACCATCCTAACTATCATCCACTATATCCTAACCATCCATTTGAATTTTAAGTGGGTTGGTTGACATTTTATCTTGGGAAGACCTCAACATGCATTGGTCACACTTCCCACTTACCCTTTTCAACCTTTGGGAACCCAAATACCCACTAAGCCTCCATTTTTCTGCCATTCACTTCTAAAAAACGTGGAGAGCCTCTTCAGAGCTGAAAGGAGAGTTTTCTAGGATTTCTTGAGTGTTTATCCATGGAGTCCAAAGCTTGAGAGCTCCATTTCCAAATCCAAACCATAGAAGTGAAAAGGAGGTTAAGGAGAACACTTTCCACCCATTGCATGTCCGTTTTTATTGCTTGAAGGGCTGATTGTAGGTAAGTTACTACATCTCTTTCTCTTTGTTTTTGCCTCATTAACCCTAGGGAAAACAATCTTGCTATTTGAGGTCAATGAGAGCATTTAGGGCTTTTTAGAGATGCCATGTTTTGCTATATGTTAAATGATGAATTTTGGTTGGATGAACATGTTAGAAATCATGAGTAGGATGTTATTCATATGTAGAGATGTATGTTAATTTATTATATCTTGCATGTTCAAGTATTGGAAGCATATTTGATTAAATGGCTAGAATGTATATATGCCTAATTTGTGACTTTGGTTCTATGTTGCCTAATTAAATGTTTTATTGGGGTTTTATGGGTTTGATGACCTTAAGAACATAGACATTGATGTTAGTATGGACATAGGAGGGTATTATGGCCAATGGCTTCTATGCCCTAATTTTTGAAAGTTTATGAATGACTCAACGGAGTCGACTATTGGGTTAGAATGACCTTAAGGAACTATATGCGTAAGTCCTACGGAAATTTGGGTAGTATTGATGGAGGTTAAGCCTCCGAGCATTTAGAAGTGTATGAAGAACACTTGATGATTAGAGTCTTAATTTTATCTCTAATGTGTTTATATGCTAGTTATGATTGAAATGCATGACTAGATGATTGTAGAGTACATGCCTACTTAATTGAGCATATGAGTATGTATTACTTATGCTTGAGTTTGAGTCCAGCTGGAGTCGATTTGTCGAGTCTGTGGCGGGACGATGTATCGTCTTCACGAATTGTGGGATTCATGGTTTCGATGGATCGCCGCGCTGGGTTGCACACACCCCTCCATCGATGGCCACGGTGGGGAAGTAGTTGATCTTAGGTGTAGTATGAAAACATGACTTTTATAACTATGGAACTCGAGCGGGGAATGTCTCGGGGACGTCGATACCACAATTTGGGTATCGAGGACACATATGAATTGCATGTGTTTTTGCAGGAGCGACACGGCGGAAAAATGGTAACGGTATCATATCCCTTTTATATGAATTGACCCACGAGTGTTTATATGTGAATAACGTGCTACGTGAATATGATATGATATGATATGATGGTTGAGGTGATTTAATGAATTGTTATACCTTGTTGATAACATGGTATTTAAGATTGTTAAGTATGAGTGCCTTGACATGATTATTAATGGAATGTTATACTATGTTGATAGCATGGTTTATTATTGTTGAGCATGATATCATGACAGGAAGTTATGTTTAGTAACTTACTAAGTCTTTATCACTTACTCCTATTTGTTGATTGTTTTTCCCTAGATCCGAGTCGTGCTAGCGGATCGAAGTGATTGTCGAGTTGTGTTGGTGAATCTTTTGGCAAGGTTGCTACCCTATAGTTTAATATCTTTTCTTTTGGCAAGGACGATGGGAAACGTAAAGTGATGTAAACTTTATGAAGGGTAGCAAGACTTATTATGAGTATTGATATTTGTACTTGTTAACTAGTACTTAATCTTTTGGGAGCCGACTTGTGTTAGTCGTCCCTTGTGTATTTATGATGGTTATGTTTCAGTTATGTTAACCATGTATTGGTTGGTTTATTATGTTTGTTCTCCGGCATGTTTTTAGCCGTTGAGTATGTTATACTAGAGTTGTAGACTTAGTTTAATGTTGGGTTCCGGCTGTAACGTCGCCGATGACTTGGTATATAAATTGCTATATTGATATTGCATGACAGGTGGTTTTGTTCTACGTGCCCAATGTTGTGTCACGTGATTTTAATATTTGGACCGAGAGATTCATTATCTCTTTGGTTGTATTTAGTTGAGCTTGTTAGCTCGGGCGCCACTGTATTTATGTTTCGCTTCCGCGTGTTTTAAAGATATTGTCGTATCGCTGTTATAGCCTTGCCCATTATTTGTATGTTGCTTATTTTTGGTGGCACGACCTTGGGGTCTCGTCTTGGGATCCAGGTTGGGTCGCCACAGATCATTCCCCTCTGCTCATCACTTTCTCTAGATACACTGTGCGTCGGCCCTCTTCTTTTCGGTTTCTTCATACTTAGATCAGTCATCTGGGAATTTTCTTGATGTGGTTAAAGATGCTTGGGGTATTTCCGTTCCTGGCAGACCTCTCTCTACCTTCTCCAGTAAGCTCCGCAACGTCAAATCTGCTCTTAAAATCTAGAATAAGGTGGTTTTTGGCAATATCTTCTCTCTTTTAAAAGAGGCAGAAGACATGGTTTGTGAGAAAGAACTGTTATTTGAATTGAATCCTTCTAGCGAAAATCATAGTAATCTCCTTGAGGCTCAAGCCAAACACCGTCTTATGCTCAATTGTGAAGAATCCTATTGGTTGCAGAAATCTATTATCAAGTGGCTTAAAGAAGGTTAGGGTAATACCAAGCTCTTTCATGCTTCTGTTCGCCAGACTCAAAGGAAACTCTTTCTGCATTCTATTATTAACTCTAAAGGCAACACTCTTGATACTACAAATTCTATCAAACAGGCTGCCATTAATCATTTTAAATCTCAATTAACTTCTAATGTTCCAGTTGACATGAGCCAGTTAGATGTTATTCCCAGTCTGGTCACTCCATCCTGGAATAATACGCTCATTTCTCCCCCCACCTTAGAGGAAGTTAAAAACACGGTTATGGGTAGGTCTGGCAATTGGGTGTTAGCGGTTAATTTGGATAAAACCATTATCTATCCAATATAGTTAATGGGTAGTTTTGGATATTATCCAATAACACCCATTAACCTTAATGGGTGTTATTGGATAATATCAAATTCTATCCATTAATAAATGGGTATTATCCGGATAATACCCAATAAGGAACATCATTTATTGTTTTGAGTATTACTTATCTACTTATATTATGATTCACTAAGCATAACATACACACACAAACCCACCCAAACACACACACGCCAAAAAAAATACACACACACACACACACGATGATAAGTTAAAAACTTAATATTCATAAATCATAATATTTTCACAAACTTTTCACATTTAATAAAAAATTCATGGGCCCCACGTTCAACAACGACCGAGATATTCTCTTAATTTTGACATTTATCTTTTCTTTCATTTTTTTACTCATCAAATAAAAAGTGACATTTGCAATGCGACACTATTTTTATCACCTAATATATATAAAGTTGTCAAAATTTTATAATAATCTGCATAGTTGTGAGATAGAAAATATACATGTTTATTGATTTGACACTAATAAATGATTATGTAAAAGTAATAAAAAATAAAAAAAGTCAAATACCTTATTGAAAAATTAAATACTTATATTCATTATAATTATAAATTATAAATAACAAAAAAATATTCTTAATCCAAAACAAAATAACAAATACGTTCATAATAATCAATAATTTTTATGATAACTTGTTTATATTTATATTAACTGTGAAATAAGTATCAAAAGGTGGTCTAGCCTAGTGGTAACAAGCTTTGTTATAAGGCAACTTGATTGAAGTTCAAATCTTGCTAACAGTAAGTTATGTATCTAATTATTATTATTTTTAAGTAAAGAACATATAGTGGTGATGGGGCGGCGATGGATGGCAGTGGGCAGTGGCGATTGCCGGAGGTTGGTGGTGATGGTTGACGGAGGTGGCGGCGATGGATGGCAGTGGCGGTTGTTGGAGGTTGGTGGTGATGGTTGGCAGAGGTTGCTTGTGGCGAAGGTGGGAAGTGGCGGCTGTGGGTGGAGGCGGTTGATGCTGGTGGCATTAGTTGATAAACTCAATGGTGGTGGTGGCATTAGTGGATAAATCCAATGGATAACCGGTTAATATCCATTTTGTTAATGGATAACACCCAATAAGTCTTTTATAATGGATATAATAGATAACCCAATGGGTTTGCCACCCCTAATTATGAGGCTTAATGGGGATAATGGCTCTGGTCCTAATGGTTTCTCTAGAAAATTCTTCTCCTCTTACTGGGATATTATTTGTAAGGTTCTTCATCAGGCTATTTTAGATTTCTTTGCTGGTTTTCAGTTGTCGAGATCTTGGATTAGCACACTCATTGCCCTTGTCCTGAAGATCGACAATCCTTCCTCTTTCAAAGAGCTTTGTCCTATCAGTTTGTGTAACTTCTGTAACAAAATTATTACCAAGCTCCTTTCTTCCATACTTAGTGTTATTTTGCCTCATCTCATCTCCAGTAATCAAAGTGCTTTTACAAAAGGTCGAGACATTCATGATAATATTCTCCTTGCTCAGGAGATGATGAGCTATATTGGTAAAAAGGTGATTGATTCTAACATGGTTCTAAAGCTTGATATGGCTAAAGCTTTTGACATAGTTTCTTGGGTATTTTTTGATTAAAGTCCTCCGGAGATTTGGTTTTCATGAAATTTTTATCGATATGGGTTGGCATTCTATCTCCAGCAACTGGTTTTCTATTCTTCTTAACGGTGCTCCTGTTGGTTATTTTCAGTCCTTTTGTGGTCTTCGCCAATGGGATCCTTTATCTCCCAGTCTTTTCATTTTAGCAGCTGAAGTGTTGAGTAGAAGCCTCATTAAGCTTCATTGTGAAGACCCTTCCGTGGCTTTCTCTACTTCTAGGGGATGTCCTATTATATCGCACCTTGCTTTTGCTGATGACGTAGTTATTTTTTACAATGGTCATTTTAGATCCTTCAACAAGCATATTTCCCTCCTTATGCACTATGAATGTTGCTCGGGGCAGCTGATTAATAAATCTAAAAATAGTTTTTATGTGGTTGCTTCCATGGATGATAAATCTAAAAATAGTTTTTATGTGGCAGCTGATTAATAAATCTAAAAATAGTTTTTATGTGGTACAGGACAACAATTAAGAGTCATGGGCATCCAATTTAGTCAGTTGTGAATTCATCAATTTGTTCCGACGTGGCCGCCTTTGAGGCATCAAAACCGCTGCCATTTCAAGTCCATCAATTTTGTACCGTATTGTAATTTTAAGCAACACCCAAAGGTTAGATGCTAAGGAAGGTAGGTAGGGGGTTAGTGAGACAATACACTGTTGTAACACTAATAATTATAAGGGATAATGTATGAACAAAAAAGTGACATAGAGATCAAGATGTTGTTCTGTGAAGGGGGAAGAACCCTGAACCCAAATGATTATAAAACTCAAATTAAAACCCAAACACTTGAGAAGAGAAGAACCCAAAACTTAGAAGAGATACACAATAATCTAAGCTCTATACAAAGATCATATACAATATAACCCCCATCGCAAAACTTAAAACACAGAAGAGATACAAATCATAAAACCCAGAAATAATTTTTGCGATGGTTGAAGCCTGACATTAATCTGATTAAATAAACCATTAATTAGTTTTCTTTTTCATTTCAAAGGATTATAAAATGCTTTTTTTAACTATAGAATATTTGGAAGATAAAGTCCTATGGAATTTTGATTACTGTAGGAGCCTGAGTAGGACCAACGAATCCTTCTACCTCATGATGCCTAACAACTTGCAAGCTTTTTACTCATAACCAATGAATATCACTTTTTTGCTTTTTCTTTGGTTAACACAAAACAAAAACTCAAAATTTAAAATTAACTTCTATGTCAAACACTGGACGACATTGCAACCACAATTCAGATTAATGTCAGGTTTTATCATTTGTATCTCAAACAAAAACTCAAATTAAAACCCAAACATTTGAGAAGGGAAGAACCCATAAAAAATTAAACCCCCAACACAAAAAGTAAAACCCAGAATAGATGCAAATCATAAAACCCAGAAATAACGAAAAAGCAGAAAATTTTACTGACTTAGTTTTTCACATGAAAAATTTTCGAAAACCCAAAAATAAGAAAAATAAGAAACTCAGAGACAACTTACAAATTCCGGCAACGGCAAGAGAGAAACTAATAAAGAGAGAGAGAAACCGAGATAGATAAATCGAGTAGGAAGAAACTGAGCCGAGGAGGAAGAACCCGAGTGTGCGAAGAGGAAAGCAAAAGAAAAGAGAGGAAAAGAGAGAGAGAGATAGAATAGGAAGAGGAATAGAACTGGGAGAGGAAGAGAGAGAAAGAGAGAGAAAGAGAGATAGAAAAGAAAAGAGAAAGTGACTTTAATACAGAGAAAGATGAGAGAAAATAGGGAGGTTTTCGTGAAAAATAACCGTTTTACACGTTTGAAAACTGAGTTAATCTTGGCCAGTGATTGTGTTTGGTAAAAACAAATTCTGGCCGGTAATTAGCTTTTTTAACCATAGGATCTTGATTTATATAATACTAGTACTCTTGCACGTGCCGATGACACGACGTCAGTTTGAGAATTTATAAATAAATGAAGCAGATAATGTGAAAATGAATTAATATTTACTTATAATTTGTAGGGGTTGGATATATGTACACTACACAACGAAAAGGGGAGAAAACTCAAATATGTAACAAAATAAAACATTTTTCTTCAATATTTATTTCATAAGAAAACCAAGAAATAAATATTTTAATTGTAACTACTGTAAAAATACGAAAATAAAATTTTATTGAACGAAAACTCGGTCTTCTTTTTCTGGGGGTTCTTACTTAACAACAATGGAAACCAAATTAATAACTTTGTCAAATTTTCCATGAGATACAATAACTTTTTCCATTATAAATAAATCTAAGCCAAACATAAATTAAACTGAGATTCAGATGATGACGATAGCAATCAATTAAGAAACTACAATTAAACATTTGTAAAACCGTAAAGGTCAATTTATTATTAACGAACTTCTAAAATTATTATTTTCTTAAAAAAATTGACTTTCAAACGGGGCCTCTTTACCCGGAACGGAGGGATTGATTAATAATTTGTATACGAAATTGTGGGCTGAACAAACAAAACGGGCCGGACAAAAATTAAATTGATTAAGTTAATTACGATAACATTTAAAAAGTAAAAAAACAAATATTTCAAATTATAAAACTTACGATGTTTTTTTAATTTTTTTTATTTGTATACGAAATTGCGGGCAGGAAAAAAAATTTAATTGATTAAGTTTAGCACGATAACAATTAAAAAGAAAAAATAAAAATAAAAATATTCCAAACTTAGACATAAATTAAATTGGGATTCACTTGATTACGATAGCAATCAATTAAGAAACTACAACTAAATATTTGTAAAACCGTAAATGTCATTTTATTATTAATAAACTATTAAAATTATTTTTTTCTTAAAAAATTGATTTTCAAACAGGGCCTCTTTACCCGTAACGGAGGGATTAATTAATAATTTGTATACGAAATTGTGGGCCGAACAAAAAAACACCGGACAAAAATTAAATTGATTAAGTTAATTATGATGACAGTTAAAAAGAAAAAAAAATTTAAATTACAAAATTTAAGATTTTTTTTTAAATTTGTATATGAAATTGCAGGCCGAAAAAAATAGAATTATATGTAAAAAAAAGAATTATAAGTAATTTCAAAAAAAGTAGAGATTTGTATGTAAAAATAGAATGAATGATGATTAATTTCATGATCATAGATGCTCCAAAATGAACCACAAATCCCAAGATCACATGTTTGATGTTTCTCTAAATCCAAGCCAATGGTTCTCTCTCTCTCTCTCTCTCTCTCTCTCTCTCATTACTTACAAATAGTCAACTCAAACAACCAATTTTAGGGTTAGAAATTAAGTTAGCAGAAAAACAAAGAAACCGACATGATACACTATAATCTTTCTAATTAATAATCATAGAACACAAATTTCGATCTTTTGTTTCAAGACACAATTTGATTGTTTAATCACCATTGATAGTGGTCAAGAGAATTTGTAGTCAGTTCATACATATATCGACGGAACCAACCCCATATGGCAGGGACCTATCTTCTCTCTCATCCCCAACTTTTCTCTCTCCTGCTCTTTCGGCGAATCCCAGCCCTCTTTGGCACCAGCCAAACATCTACATCCCGACTTCATCCCTGATTTCCCCCAAATTGAGAAAACCCATCACCCCAAGACTCATTTTTGATTGTTTCAAGAAACAATTTGATTGTTTAATCACCATTGTTAATGGTCAAGAGAATTTGTAGTCAGTTCATACATAAATCGACGGAACCAACCCCATGGCAGGGACCTATCTTCTCTCTCATCCCCAACTTTTTTCTCTCCTGCTTTTTCGGTGAATCCCCGCCCTCTTCGGCACCAGCCAAACATCTCCATCCCGACTTCATCCCCAATTTCCCCCAAACCTGAGTCCACCTACTCCATCTCTCTCTCACGCACTGAACCCAGCAGCAAACCCATCAAAGCTTCCATCTTCTCCGTCACCCCAAATTGAGAAAACCCATCATCCCAAGACTCATTTCTCTCAAGAAACATTCGAGCAAACTCATGAAGAATAAGTTCAAGAAATCGATAACAAATTCCGGCAACGGCGAGAGAGAAACCGAGATAGATAAACCGAGCAAGAAGAAACCGAGTTGAAGAGGAAGAGGAAGAAAGATTACGCCGAAGAAAAGAGAGGAAGAGCTACAATTGCAGCCATCATGAAGAATGCTAAAAGAGAATCCTTTTTCCTCATTACCGTTATCTCTCCTCCCGTGTGTATATAGTTACAGTTATGGGAAAATAGGGAGAGAAATTAGAGGAAGAGAGAGAAAGAGAGATAGAAAAGAAAAGAGAAAGTGACTTGAAGAGAAAGAGGAGAGAAAATAGGGAGGTTTCCACGAAAAATTAATAATCGTTTTACACGTTTTGAAATCAGAGTTAATCCTGGCAAGTGATTGTGTTTGGTATAAACAAATCCTGGCCGGTAAATAACTTTTGATAACCGACCGATCTGTTTTATATAATAGATAATATAATAATATATAATTTATATATATATATATATATATATATATATATATATATTCATTTTGAAATTTTAACATTTGTATAAGGTTTGTATTGCATTCAAATTTGTAAAAATCTGGTCAAAGATTGAGATGTTTTTGAAATTTCAAAATAGGACAAGGTTTATAACAAAATTGTTTTGCCGAGAAGAATGACATGGATATGAGCTCTCCCGCTCAGTTCATGTAGACAACCACTAAATGAGTCACGCCTTCCCGTTACAAGAACTAACTAGTTTTTGATGGAATGTTTTAATTGGAAAAAAAAATTAGGTTGAAGTTTTACATGAAAATACAACAACACATGGTTTAAAAAAAAAAAAAACTAAAGTAGGTCAGGATTTTTTTATACAATTAACCCTATTTTAACATATATATTGTTTGTTTGTTGTTGTTGTTGTTTCGGGGCATGGGCAAGGGGCTTTTACTTTGGAGGGAAAACCCTGTATTTATTTTTAAAGATGCTAGGTTTACAACTCTCGATAACTAATCTTCTTTATTATAAAAGTGTGG
>CM028383.1:8346521-8385800 GCA_013146195.2 Codonopsis lanceolata | reverse complement strand
GTTAAGGTGCACATGGTATTTCACGTGAATGACATTTTGGTCATTTTTAACAATGTTTTTTGTGCTTTTATTACCCAAAAAGAAACTTCATTTTCTTATTATCCGACAACGCTTTTTCTGTTTCTTCTCCAACAATGACATCTTATTAATTTAAATTTTAAGTGAGATAAAACTCAAAAAGTGTCTCATTTTCATACCTTATTTTTCTATTTGTCCTTTACTCCCTCCGCCTATGGGTGTTAAAAGTAGTAACGCATTTAAAATGATATGTACACGCACGTTAATATTATTTTGGTCATTTTGCTTGGGGTGGAAAATGAGATTTACTTATAACTTTATTATATAATTAACCATTTAGTATTTAAAATATGTTTTTAAATAAAAATAATATTAAATAATTGTTTCAATAATTCAAAAATAATTATATGACCAAATTACAATTTCCAAGGTATCCACTAAATCGTATAATGCACCCCACCTAAGGTTTGTCTCATAATGATATATGCGTTTACTTTTTTCCATTTCATCCCTATCGCTGATGGACATTAGAATATTCACGTTAAATGGCACATGGTCTTCCACGTGTGGGGCAAAAATGACATTTTCATTATCTCGCTTTTGTGGGTCACCGTGTGCACTCGAGCCCCGCGCGCCCTTGGATAGGGGTGCGCGCACGTGCGGATACGGGACACCACTGTTCTCATTTCATCCTCCCTTGTTTAGGGGAAAACGAAATTAAAAGTGCGAGAGGAGTGCTGTCTAAAATAGCACGTTGGAATGCGCTCGCTTGACTTTAGTGGATTTTTATCCAATATGGGAACTTTGGATTTCCCGCATCAAGTTATCCATTTTTAGGGATACGGAATATGGGAATGCATCACCTTTTCATTCCCATTTTCCCTTTTTTGGGGAAAGCAGAAAAAGTGCAAAAAGGATGTTGCGGCCCCACTATCGATTTTATTAAAAATAGCCTTATGGCCAATTTTGGGTCACTATGGAAGCTTTGGGTTTCCGCATCAAGTTATCCCTTGTTTAGGGATATCGGATATGGGAATACACTTTCATTCCCATTTTCCCTTTTTAGGGAAAACAAAAAGTGCAAGAAAGGAGTCTTTGAGGCTTGGATCCAAAATGTTTTAGAGTAGCCATCTTTATTTTAAGGCAAAAATAAAGCAAAACGAGAAAAAAGAAAACGAGATTATGAAAACGGGTTCGGAGGCTAAGTTACGAGTTAGGTGCTAGGCACCCAACTCGCCCTTTCGGTCTCAAAAATGGTTTTTGGCTAAAGTATGCTTATTGTTATATTTATTTAGCAAATAAATAAAGCATTAAAAGACGAAAAATAAAAACAAATACATCCGTGGCTACATTATTTACGGACTTGCAGCCATTTCCTTACAATAATTACAAATATACTTAAAAATATTTGGTCATTATAATGGCTCTTTTACATAATATTTTCTAATCTAATCCGGGCAGCCAACGGCTTATATTAGCTACATTGGGATTTTAATAACAACTTTATAAATAATAAATAAAAAGAACGCTTAAAGGCTATTACCTTTTAGAGCGAAGTGTGCTCGCCTCCGCCGTGGGAGAGGAGTCTTTTGTTGTTGTTGTTGTTGTTGTTGTTATTGTGATTGGGGCGTAATGACCGCTATTCTGATGGTTTTGGCCTGCTCCTCCGGCGGAATGACGGCTTATTTATGGTGGTTTTGGCTCGCTCACTCGGGCGTAATGACGGCTTATATGGGGTGGTTTTGGCATTTTTAATCGGGCGGGCAGCTGCTCTTTCCATGATTTTTGGATCGGGAAGTAGGGTGGAAACCTAGCTAGGGGCTAAAGCTCACTATCGGTGGGTTTTAATTTTGGAGGAGTTTTGGCAGGTTTTGAAGCTTTGGTGGATCACTCACTTGTCCTGCTTCTTTTTAGCGTAACTTGAGAAGCAGCGGCTTCTGGCGAGGAAAGGCCTCTAGGTGGGCCTCAGGGGCCTCTATTTATAGCACAGGATGAGGACTCATCGGGGAATAAATTTTCTCTATAGCATCAAGAACATCGTAGCTCATTTCTCGGTACCCATGTTCCTGGCGCCACTCCCACACATTATGTGGGTGGCGCCACCTGTGCTTCTTTCTTTCAAATTTGACACTTTAACCCCCTCATTTCACTATTTTGCGCATCCTCGCTTTGTCCTTTTGCATTTTCAACCTTGTAACTTGACATTTGTTAATGTTTTAACAAGTCTTGATATTTTATGTCATATTACATACCGAGTACGAGAATTGGGGTGTCTACGACAATTTTTAGGGTAAATGTATTAAAAGTAAAAACTCTAATATCACACCCTCTCCTTCCCTCTTCTTTTGGTGCAAGTGCCCATCTCTAGCTCCACCATAATATATAGCCGCCATCTCTAGCCCAAAACCCTTCCCACTTTGGTCACGCCTATCACAACTTTTAGCACCGTCCTTCTTCGATTCTAGCCAAACTCCATCTGGTCTTCCTCATTCTATCTCATGCAAAAGTCGCGCCTAAAATAGAAATCAGAGGGTATATACTATACTTACTAAAAACCCTAGTAAAAACATGTGATTAACAAAAAAACACATAACCCTTATCGACGAATTCATCGGAAAGAGAGACGGGCTTGAATGAAGAGAAATGGTAAGGAAAATGCTATCCTTAAAACTTATTATATTACCTTCCTTACAACTATGCTTTGAAGAAGTGCAAAGTTGTTTTGAACAAAGACATTTTTGCCCTTGAAGGCTTAGTCGTAAGGAAAATTATAAAATTAGTTGTAAGGCTGACAATGTTATTATTTTAATTTGTCTCATAATTAAATTTAGAATTTATTTAATTTATACACCCATCATTCATACACCCACCACCATTACCACCACTACCACCTCAAATAATACCATTAGCGTAGAAATCATTTTTTTTAATTTTATCTTATTTCTTTGTTTAATTGCTTACTCCTTTGTTTAATGCCGTATTCTACCTAAATCACTACTGTCATGCTTAAAATCGCCCCCACCACCACCAGCATCCCTGCAAATATCACCCAGCTATCACCACTACCAAGAAACGTGTCCACCCTGCCTTGCTAAAATGGAAAAATAACATATATTTAGCTTCCGTTAAGTGGAACTACTTTCTTCAAATGATTTTCCTATCGATTCTAACTTAATTTCTTCTCTAACAAAAGCATAGATTTGTCAACTAAGTTCTCCATTTTTCTTTATCTTCTTGACATTATAGCACCTTTCCTTAACACGTTTCCCTTAGCTTATTCGCACGCAATTACTAAGCAGGCTATAGATTTGCTTAATATCTTGATACTCACCAACCAATGTATTATTATAGTTACAATTTTTCATATACCTCTAATAATGTCATTCCCAACCTATTATGTTCACTTTCCTACATGTTTTTTCTATTTGTCTCATTTTGTCCTCTCCCGTCTATGACCATTAAAAATAGTGATGGAAAATCATGTACATGATGATTATTTTGGTCATTTTGTTTGTGGCGCAAAGTGGGATTTGTTATAATTTCATCATTTAGTTTGCCATTTAATATTTAAAATATTTTTGAAATTAAAAACTAATTATTTAAATAATTCCAAAATTAGTTATACTTTGTATGATATTTAAATTCAAAGTTAAAAAATGCATTACTCCAAAAAAATAAATTTTAAAATTTATTTTTTAGCCTCACTTTCTTTCGTAGACTTACCACCACTACCACCTCAAATTTTTACCATTAATCCAAAATTTAATTTTTTTTTGATTTGATTTTATTTCATTTTCGTATTCCTTACTCCTTCCTTGAAAGTAACCCATTTGGAAAATCCTTCAATGATAGACACACCACCACCACAACTTTAAATTTAACTTTTTATAAACTCAAATTCAATTTTTTGAATTTTCAAAATTTCAAATTGAATCTGAAACCCATATGGATATTTGAAAATTTGATGATTAGAAATCTCACAACGATGTATTTCATCTAATCCACCATTGTCATCCCTAAAATCACTATCACCACCGCCCCTAACACCATCATCTCTGCGATTAGTAAGCAGCCATCACCAAGAAAGCGCATTCACCTCGCCTTGCTAAAATAGAAACATAGTATCTCTTTAGCTTCTGATTAGTCAGACTTATTTCTTGAACGTCTCTCATTTCTTACTTCCTATCCACTTTCGGTGTCAAATTACTAAGTAAGGAGATAATCTAATGTAGGATGCAGCTACTTGAAAGGATGTTGATTGGTGACAATTTCTTTCAATTAAATGAGAGTTGTGGTAGAAGAAACGAAATTTGATAGCCAGGGGAGGGGAATAGAGAGATTCTCACACGTAACTATTTCGGGATCTATAAAGAGGAGCAAGCAAGTTAAGATCAAAAGAGGTTAGAGGTTTGGAACCCAGTTATGGGAAGGAGTAAAATATTTTTGAACCTAGTTATTTGTGATTACTAACAGTGGTTTGTTTGTAATATTTATAAGTTAGGACCAGTATGATAGTTTTTAAGTTGTTTGTAGTAGTCGACAATTCAAAGAAGTAAGCGTAGATTTTTTTTTCTTTTGTACCAAAACATAGATTCATCAATTGGTTCTTCATTTTCTTCATCTTATTGACACTATGACACATTTTTGCTTAATATCTTGATACTCACTAACAAATCTATTATTATAATAACATTTTTCATTTACTTCTATAATGTTTTTACTGAGTAAAACCATATTATTTAAGAAAGTAATATCATATTATTTTTTAGTTTTAAATAAAGTTTTAGTCTCTCGACTGAGTAAGTGTATTTATGTTATTTTAAAAAATATTGGACGACATTTGTAATGATAATGGGAGGAGTGAGAAACTGATAAGAAAGTAAAAATACAGGACGAAATAAATAGAAGTCAAAATTGTGGTTAAATTCGTAGAAGATCTTTTTCCCGTTATGGAGTACCGAAGGTAATAATCAGTGATTAAGGAACTCATTTTACTAATAAGTTATTAAATAATGTTCTCAAGAAACATGGTGTAATTCATAAGTTAGCTACATCCTATCATCCTCAGACATCTGGCCAAGTAGAGGTTAGCAATAGGCAAATTAAAGCTGTATTAGAAAAGACCGTTAGGCCCAATCGTAAAGATTGGGAATCTAAACTTAAAGATGCTTTATGGGTATACCAAACTGTTTATAAGACCCCGATAGGAATGAGTCCATACCGAATGGTATATGGCAAAACATGTTATTTACCAGTTGAAATTGAACATAAAGCCTATTGGGCTGTCAAAGACCTAAATTTAGATTTAAATTTGGCAGGTGAGGAAAGATTGTTCCAATTAAATGAATTAGAAGAACATAGGCTAATTGCATTGCACGAAAATGCGAAAATGCTAAAAGCATTATAAAGAAAAAGACAGAAATACCATGACATGGGATTAGCCAATAAAATGTTTTGACCGGGATTAATGAAAGTTTTACTTTTCAATTCTAGGCGAGGTTATTCCCTAGAAAATTAAAATCTAAGTGGTGCGGTCCTTTCACAATTGTACGAATTTATCCTCATGGAGCTATTGATATTAGAAATCCAAGAACCAATGAAGTGTTTAAAGTCAATGGACACCGACTCAAACCATATCTTGAACCAATGTCAGTCGAACGAACAATTGAATTAATTCGTTTAGCCGACAATGCACCACCCGATGACTAGGTTTGCAGTTGGGTCGAGCCAAAGACGTTAAACAAAGGCGCTAAGTGGGAGGCAACCCACTATGATGAATTTTTATTGCTTTTGTAGTTAATTTAAATATGCTATTCTCCGTTAAATTTAATTTTGGACATTTAATTTTGAAATTAAATATACCAAAATTTAAGTTTGGGGGAGAAAAGCATCTTAATGTTGTATTTATATGTTGCTAATATAGCTAGTTTAGAGTTTTTGTAGAATTTTAATAATGCAAGAAAGTGACGAAACATAACGGAACCTAACGGAGGGACCTAACTGTTAAACTGCTGAAAAAGAAGAAAAGGAAACAAAGAAGGAAGAATCTGCCCACCTTGCGGACGCAAGGTGCTCAAGGCCTTGTGACCGCAAGGTCCCCATAAATGCGATTATCGTGAACGGCAACATGCAGACGTGGGAATCAGAAGCGGCTTTACTGCCTACCTTGCGGACGCAAGGTAAAAGACACCTTGCGACCGCAAGGTACCTCTATATAAGGCTGTGCCGGGCTTCTTCACAGATCACCAGAAAATTCACCCTCCTTCCTCAAGCAGCGAGCAGCAACAGCCATACTCCTTCAAAATTCTAGCAAGCTTCAAGAAATCCTTCCAAATTCCGGCCCGATCTTCAAGGTACCCACCTCTTCAACTTCCCTACCTCCACTCATTCTCCATTACACCCCATTAAAGTTTGAAGAAAGGTGAAGACACCATTTTTGCTGGTGAAGAAGCACGAACTCCGGCGAATCTCCATCTTAAAGCTGCAAACCTCAAGTAACTCTAACCCCTCTTCCATTTTTAAGTACAATAATTTCATGTTAGGGTGTTAGAAAATTTATGTAGAGATATATTTTTGCATGCTTTAGGAAATAGTAAATTTTAATTTTTAATTTTAAAAGTAAAATATTTTTAATTGTTAGATTTTTATTTGTGCTCAAACAATGGCCCCTAAACATAGAAACCTTGGCCCCTCTACTTCTCGCCTTGTTGAGGAGGAAGAGCAAAATTTTGACCACCGCCGCTTTATATCCTTTGAGGCCTCGGAGAGATACGCTGCAAAGCTCTCCAAGTCCTTGATTCCGAGAGGGGATTAAAGGTTGCCGAAGTTTGGCCTCCACCATGAATTCACAACGCACTTAGGTGGGGGTTGTTGACTGAGTCCCCGAACAAGGCAATCATGCCTATTGTTCGTGAGTTCTATACCAATGGCCGCATTGGCATACATGGTGGGCTTTTAGAGACTAGTAATGTTAGGGGCATTAGTGTTAACTTTTCGTCCCAAAGCATTAACATGTATTACAGCACCTCCAACTTTGCGGAGGGTGCCGACGACTATAGAACCCACCTTCACCCCCCCTATTCCTGTCGAGGTGGTCAATGCGACCATCTCCCATCCTGGTGTGGTGTGGACCCAAAACTGCAACCCACCATTCGGTCCACGCACCATGGAGGAGTCCTTCCTCTTGGACACGACCAAGCCCGTGTTCAAATTCATTTGCTCCTGCCTTATGCCTACCAGTCACCAACACACGGTGACTTGGGCTAAGGCCGTCCTGATCTACACCATCATGACTAGTGGGTCTGTTGATGTCGGCCGTCTAATCAACGGCCAAATTAAGACCCATATTAGTGGTACCACAAATGCGGGGTTCGCGTTCCCGCATTTGATTACCGGACTGTGTAAGGATGCAGGAGTGAGATGGCCTCGACACGCGGAGAGGCTAAGAGATGTGCCCGCCATCACTAGGGTAATTTTGTTTGAGCACCACCAGCAGCCGCAAGAGAGGGTTCCTCACGTGGAGGAACCCGAAGAGGAGGAGATGGATTCGTTGGAGGAAATCTCCAATAGGTTGGAGGAAGCCGTTCTTCAGACTGATATGGTGAGTCAGCAGTTGGCACAAATGTGTGCCGACCAGACTCAATTATTCGGTTGGTTTAACACTGTGAGACAAAATGTCTCCAACTATTATGGGCTGCCACCTGGCATGATCCCCGAGTTTCGTCCTCATTCGTTATTTCCTCCCGACTCACCATGAGTCGAGGCCCAAGTTTCACCCTCTTTCGTTAGGTGGGCCTGCTATGTCCTTTTGATATTTTCCCTTCCCCATCAAGCCTCTCATATGTTCCTCAATTTTGGGGACAAAATAGAAATTAAGTTTGGGGGGGGGGGGGAATTCTAAGCCTCTTAGCAGGTCCTAGCCTAAGGAGCAGTGGAGTTGGGCTATGTTTTTAGGGTGGGGAAAATTTTCTTTTCCCTCTATCGTGTCTCCTCCTCACCCGCCTTTCTTGCTTTTGAATTTTTCTTGTTTTCGGAGATGTTGCCTTGACCAGAATACTATAATTTTGGATGCTTGTGGATTCCTCTCATGGGGATCCATCATCAATTGTGTCATCAACATCTCCAATTTTCTTTATTAAAAAAAAATTCAAAATCAAAATAAAAAAAATATTTTTATTCAAAATTTTCATCCTCGAGTTTTGGTGTGGTAATACTAGTCGGTGAGGAATTAATACAATGAACCGCATAGCTAGTCCGTAGATCCCTCTGGAATTTACTTGATTTTGCGAAACTTTTACTTTTCTCCAAATTCTTCATGCACCCACACCAGTCATAATTATAGATTAATTAGAATAGTTTTATAAAATTTATAGCACCTACTTCATTTCAACAAGATATGCACATGAATATGATGCATAGCCATTCGAACATGAATGTTGCATTAAATTGTAACTTAGGATCAATTGCATGATAGTTAGATCCCTTGGATTTTTCTTATTAATATATCTCAAGCACACTTTCGAACCGTGTCTGCATGTTAGTCTCAATTGTCCCTACCATCTGTCTTAGCGAATGCTTATGTGAAATCCAGTGATGCTAAACATTCAACCCCACAATTCCCATAGTTGATATGATGTTTTGTGTGTCTTACTTGCTTTAAAAACTACATGAGCATTTGGCATTAAGAAATGACTTAGACCATCTTTGGATCACTAGGGCCTAAATATTCCCTGGCCTTTACTAAAAATATCCCTAGTGTCCCCTTTTGAGCCTAATAAAAAAGAATGGAGTGTGCTAAGCACACATTAAACCCCCATTCGACATCGTTTCTATTACCCACATTAACTTAACCCTAAAAGCCTATACACTTTTAGCCTACTCTTCGAGAGAGTAGGATGTGGGTGGGAAATAAATTTTATGGGACCATTTTTTTTAGTCAGGCAATTTTTCTGAAGACTTCTTCTTTCCGTTGTTGAAAAAAAATAGAAAAAGAAAAGAAAAAAAAATAGATCGACGAAAAATGAAACGGAAGAAGAAGAGTGCAAATAGATTCAAATGAAAGCATAGCTTTCAAGAAAATATGTTAGAAAAATATTGCTGAGAAAAATGATGAGCTATTTTTAGATTATATATTTCCCAAAACAAGTTTGGGGGGGGGGGAGAAGAAAACTGAAAAGTAACTGAAAACACCCCTTACTTGTAGTCTTTGCAGGTCCAAGCCTAAATAGGTAAAACTTTCTTTTGCTTGGAAGTATGAGGGATAAAGGGTAGTCTTACACTCTCACTTTGAATTCCAATCCCTTTCCATCAAATCCCCCATCACCTTGGTCTTACATTACAAGCTAATAAAGACCTAATGATCTTCTTGCCAATGCTTGTGCGTGTTTTCTCTGTTAAGTGAGTCATATAGAATTGATCAAACGCTTCATGTTCATGTTACTCACCAAAGCTCACTGTGTTAGCATAATCTTAGCTATTACAAGTAATTGGGAAAGGAGAGCATTGTATGTCATACATAGAAGTGCATGGGATGGATGTATAAGTGTTTGAAATCCTTGGTGACCTCTCTTTCTGTAATAGACCGGGTTTGGATGGTAGATCTCATACTTTATGATGCATTGGTTTTAATAAAGCTTTGATTTTCATATGAATGTGGTGCTTAGCTTAATAAAACTGTTTTAGTTAAGATATTCTCTAAGACTGGTGATCACACACACGGAGAAATTAAGAGTAGTAGCAGTTTTAAGAAAAAGTCAGTTGGTTTTATGTGACTAAGTCTGCACATATGTGGTGAGCATCAGACTGAGACTGCTTTGTTATGACATGCTATTATGACTTGAGGTTGAAGCCAAAAAGATTTGTACTTTATTTTTATGTTTAGTTTAATTTTTATCTGTTTTTGTATTTATCAGTTTTTGTATTTATCTGCATAGTCGAGTCACTCATAAGAGTCTCCTTGAGTTTGTGAGTTTCTAGAGGAGTGTAAATAGTGTCACCCTCCAAAAAGATTTTTCGTTATTTTGTTAATTGAATGCTTTTGTATTTATAAGTACTGTTTACTCGTGGACGAGCAAAGTTTAAGTTTGAGGGTATTTGATCAATGTATTTTATACGTCGATTTCCTATACTTCTATGTCTTAAATAGTGCGATTTCACGAGGCTTTTGGCTACTGATATGCGTTTTCTAGTGATTTTGTGAGTTTCAGGATTGTAGGTGAAAGTATGCAAATTACAAGGATTTTTGGTGAAAATTCCAAGAAGTGGTCAGAGTGTAAAAGTGAAGAAGAAACGAAGAAGAGCCAAGCTAGGAACCTTGCGGTCGCAAGGTGCAGTAGACCTTGCCTCCGCAAGGTAGGCAGAAAGTCAGGATCTCAACCCCGGATTATTGAAGGACCTTGTGGATGCAAGGTGCCTCATAATACCTCCCGAATTTGCATTTTCACAAGAGATCTAATTGCAATACAACTCCATGGTATAAATAGAGGTCGGTAGCCAGAGAATAGGACGGCTGGAGACAGCTAGAAAGTAGTTTTCTATAGCTTTAGAATTGATTTTAGGTTGTATAACATAATTAATTAGTTGTTGTAATTACAAGTATTGAAGATCGATTCATGAACTCATTCATCTCCATGTGATGTTCATCTTCAAGGATGAACTAAATCTTCATTAATCTAGGAGGTGGGAGGTAACTTGTATCGAATCTATGCTTTAATTTATATTTATGTTTATTCAATTCTTGTTGATTGTGGTGTTTATCAATCCCTATATTATTTCACTTTGAACAAATGAATGTAATCGTGAATAATAAAGGCCTAGAGGTGCGGATAACTGCATGATCAATGTGCATATGTCGTACACTGGCTCACCATCACAATAAATTGGACCTATCGATGCACGAGAGTGATAAGTTAGGGCCAGGCTCCATATATGACCTAAATGACAGTTAGATCATATGTTCTTGTGCTTAGGATATAGAATGGATGAATTATTTGGAGATAGAGACTGAACGGTAATTCAACAGGCTATATCTATATTTTGTGAACGAACCCAAGAGATTGAATGATACTTTATTAAAATTAAGCATAGAGGAGATACAAGTGAAACCCTAATCCTAGATTTCCATCCATCATAAGATCTTCATAACCTGTTATTGCTGCTAATTAGTTAAACCTGAATAATAATAATTAGTTTAGAATAGAATTAATATAAAACCCCCCTTAGATTAATAATTTGTTATCAATAAATTGTGCTATTTGTGATCTTCTTGTCTCTGTGGTTCGACCCTTGCTTCCCAAAACTATTCTCCAATAGTCTTGTCCACTTGCAAAGAAAATAATTAAAATAAGACATCGATCACCCGCCCCAAACCCTTTTTCTTGTAATACTTTTCCTAATTTGCTTTTCTGATAAACTTGATGGATTTTGTATATTATTATCTTTCCTTCCTCGACTTTTTATTCTTCTTTTTTATTCTCCTACTTTGCATTTAGTTAGGAAATTATCTCCTTGCTGTAATTAAGGATTCCTTCCTTGTATATGTTTCTCCTTCTACACGTCTATATATTAAGACGTCATAATACAATGAGAAGAATTATTCTGCCACATTTTACAAAACTGGTAGGGTTTTGCCTAACCCTCGCCATAACAGATGGCTTTTCCAAATGAATAATATATATATATATATATATATATATAGTTTGACTTTAAGATAAAGAAAGGAGACAATTAAACAAAACAGTGAACACATACACGTCACAACTCTTATTAGATAAAGATGACACTAAGAACAAAGTTTTGAATAGAAAATTATTCATGTCAAAGCCCACACACTTAGGAAAAGCAGTCAAACAAATATAAAACCAAATCAAGGCATAGAAAAGCAAAAACATTCGCATACACTCACACACAAAATTAATGTTGCAAGTGAAAGAAAGCATGCACTAGTTATATGGGTATGGTCTCGACAAACAAGGAGATGACATGATGTTTGAGCACCTTTTCGGGATGAGTATAGCCATCTGCATATTTGTAAACAACATCTATAATCCGCGTAAGATTAAGAACTCTTATGAAGAGAGGCATTGCTACTAGGGTTGGTTTTAGGCATTCCTCGTTTATGTCCTTCCATCCATTTTCAATCCTTTTATTAAACTCAACAATTGCCTCTTCCTTTGACACTCCATACTCATTCATAAAACACTCAAGCCCCGTAGCTGCATGTCCCCTTGCCTGCTCCTCCTACAAATCAACATCACATATGAAATCATGGCACCGTAACACTCTATTATAATTTTATACTTAACATGCTTAATTTATAATTTTATACATACCTCGGTACTCATAATGTCATTCATGAGTCGTGTAATAGTGCTTGAAGCAAGAAGAGATTTAGGCTTCGATCGAGTCCAAACAAATGCTTCAATAGTAGCAACTTCTGCAATGCCCATGAGTGATATTGTGGCGAATAAGAAGCTAGCAGCAGTAACTACGCCAACCCGCATGTAGTCGTCAAACAACGGTACAAACTTTGCATGATGCCACTTTGTCTCGGTGTCATAACATCTCACCAATTCTTTAAACTGATATAACCATTCATAAGAGCAAATTAAGTCATTTTCAATAATAATAATAATAATAATAATAAAAGAAGAGATGAAGCTTAAGGATAACCCGCCAGTCATACAGCATCAATTGAATATCTCGCACCATATGACCTTCCTTGCTTTGAAAACTCCTTCTCAATTTCTGCATAAAGGTTCAGGAGAGCTGTATATATGATCTTCATGTAATCCGGAAGCTTGTTGACGGCTCCCATCTCCCATCTTGAAAATTTTCCAATTATGTTATGTTTAATGGTACATAATAAGTTTTGGAGAAAAGTTAATCGCTAACTTATCATTTAACATTTCGCACTCTCACTCTAATTATTGGCTGTTTGATTTGATTCGTATCACTTTTTACAATGTTAAGTTAGAACCTTTTTTCTATAAACACAGTAGATACTCTAGTAAAAATTTGTATTATGAAAACCCGGTATATATATATATATATATATATATATATATTGTAGAAACTAATAAAGTTTAGGAATAACGGCATAACCTTTCCATTGATTTAATCACCTATTTATAGGGAGAATTACAATTAGGGTTACACTTGGAGTAGGGAACAAGAAACCTATACAAGGAAGGAAACATAATAAGGAAAGAACTATACAAGGTAATTACCACAAATTACTAATTACAAATAAACAAGAATAATAAAAATATATTATTCTCTAATATGCCCCCGCAAGA
Organism: Codonopsis lanceolata; assembly: GCA_013146195.2. Lineage (NCBI taxonomy): Eukaryota > Viridiplantae > Streptophyta > Magnoliopsida > Asterales > Campanulaceae > Codonopsis > Codonopsis lanceolata. The sequence goes on along the minus strand of CM028383.1, from coordinate 8,372,487 downwards.
TGGACGTCCGAGAGGAGAGACCAATCTTGTGGAGTAACTGATGAAACCGCTGGCGAGCAAGAGGCTTGGTCAAGGCATCGGCCAATTGATCGGCCGAGGAGACATGACAAACTCGTATGAGCCCATCCTGAAGTTGTTGCCGAATGAAATGAAAGTCCAGAGCCACATGCTTCATGCAAGTATGAAAAACCGGGTTGGAGCAGAGACTCATGGCGCCCACATTGTCACAGTAAATGACTGGTGGAGTTAAGGAGGGGAGACCGAGTTCAGTTTCTGTCGAGGAGCGAGCTACAGTGCACTGTTTCTTGGAGCTCCAAGAGATCGGGTTGCTTCTAAGATAGACAATGTAGGCACTGGTGGATGTGTAGCCATCCTTGTTGCCAACCCAGTCCGCATCAGTAAAGGCATGGAGAGCAGGAGGAGACTGGCGATGAAGGAGGATGCCCGCATTAATAGTGCCACAGAGATACCAAAGAACTCACTTGACCGCATTCCAGTGCTCAGTGGTCGGCCTATGCATGAACTGAGATAGTTTGTTGACAACGAAGGCAACATCAGGTCGAGTGAGAGATAGATATTGAAGACTCCCGACCATTGCTCGAAATTCTGTCGGATCTGTGAGAGCAATGCCCGTGTGAAGAGTCAAGGTAGGCGAGGTAGCAATGGGCGTAGCTACTAGGTGAGCATCTGTCATGCTTGTGTGAGCAATGAGATCAGCTATGTACCCACGCTGAGAGAGCAAAAGACCACTTGGGCGCTTAATAACTTCAACCCCAAGAAAGTAGTGGAGATCACCAAGGTCCTTGAGCGAGAAGCGATTAGCGAGTAGAGATATGAAAGTCTGAACTGCAGCGGGTTGGTTTCCAGTGACAATGATGTCATCAACATATACAAGGAGATAGATGATGTTGCCCGCAGTACGAAGGATGAACAGTGATGTGTCAGCCATCGAGTTTTTGAAGCTAGAGGCAAGTAGAAACTGATGCAGCCCATTATACCATGCTCGGGGAGCCTGCTTGAGACCATAAATAGCCTTGTGAAGCCGACACACATGTTAAGGTTTGTCCTTATCTGTGAACCCAGGTGGTTGAGCCATGAATACTTCCTCGGACAGATTGCCTTGAAGAAAGGCATTGTTCACATCCAGTTGTCGAAGCTCCCATCCTTGACAAACGGCCAGTGAGAAAACAAGACTAACAATGGTCGGCTTAACCATCGGACTGAAAGTCTCGTGATAGTCAACCCCTGGTCGATGGTGAAATCCCTTGGCCACTAGGTGAGCTTTGTAGCGATCAATAGTGCCATCAGCATGTCTTTTGATGCACTAGATCCACTTACAACCAACAATATTACGAGCATCTGCTGAAGGGACTAGTTCCCAAGTTCCATTGCGAGCTAGTACATCAAACTCCTCAGACATGGCCTAACGCCACTTCTCATCTTTTAGAGCCTGAGTGACACATGTTGGTTCACTGTCCGCTGCCAGTTGAGCCGAAAGACTCAGTTTGGTGATGGGTTTGTAGATATTGTTTTTAGATCGAGTAACTATGGTTGAAGTTCCAAAAGCAGGTCATCGGACACGAGAAAGACCAGTGCGGGCACAAGAATGTCGGCCGGCATGGTGCAAGTGGGTGTAGTGCTATCCTCGGGCATGGAGCTGATTACCGAGGAAGGTTGAGCAATCAACAAAGGACTAGTAGCCGGTAGTGGTGAGGGTGGGTGAGGCTGTGGTATGGGCGAGCTAAGATCAACCACATTCTGATTAGTGCGAGAGAAACTGGCGGGGAGGCACTGGAGCAAGCAACCGATGGTGTGTATGAGTGGCCGAGCAGATCATGAGGGGGTAGCCAAGAAACACTAGCATAAGTATTTGGGCGAGCAAGACTGGTGGGTCGGGTGGACATTGGAAAGGTAGACTCAACAAAACGAATATGACGCGAAATGTACATCTTGGTGGTGCTCGGATCATAACAGAAATAGGCACTCTGAGTGAGTGAGTAACCAAAGGAAGACACATGGAGTGGAGCGAGCAGCAAGTTTGTGAGCAAAGAGTAAGAGCGGAGCCAAGGGTAGCAGAGACAACCAAAGGCACGGAGTATGAAGTAGTTGGGCGGAGAGCCAAAAAGTTTATGGTAGGGAGACTGGTGAGCAAGAGTGGGTGTTGGTAGCCGATTGATGAGATAGGTCGCGGTTTGGAAGGCAAACGACCAGAAAGGCAGCGGAAAAGATGCACGAGAGAGTAGGGAGAGACCAGTTTCGATAATGTGGCGATGGCGACGTTCCGAGAACCCATTGTGTTCCGGGGTGTGAGGGGGCGAGGTGAGGTGAAAGATGCCATGGGCGGACAGGTAGGCGGCCAAGCCAGAATCCCGGCAAGCCCCATGTACTCACCTCCATTGTCTGATTAAAGAGTGACAATGGTTGTTTTAAAATAGTTTTCCACCAAGGCTTTAAACTTGGGAAAGATGGTGGCGACCTCAGATTTAAGTCTGAGCGGGTAAAGCCAAATGTAATGGGTATAGTGGTCAACAAAGATCACATAATATTTGAACCCATCAATAGATGGAAGGGGGAGGTCCAAACATCAGTAAATATAGTTTGAAGAGGAAGAGTAGACACAATAGTATTTTGATGAAAAGGAAGTTTATGACTTTTATTAGAGAGACAATCATTACAATGAATATGATTGCGAGCAGTGTCTAATGCTAAACCTAGGCTAGAGAGTATCTGACTTTGGACGGGGCCAGACGGATGGCCAAGGCGATGATGCCAATCTTGGTGGGAGACTTTGGAGCTGACATAAGTAGAGGGGCGAGGAGAGGGAGCTATGGTCGGCCATTCATACACACCATCCTTAAACTGTCCGGTCAACAGTATTCTCCATGTCATTAGATCCTTCACATGAAAAGAAGATGGTAAGAACTCAATAGACATGTTATTTGATATGCAGAATTGAGATATGGATATGAGATTGTGTTTCATGCTAGGAACAAAAGGGACATTTTGTAAAGTAAAGGTATGTGCAGGGGTGGGAAGGATAGAAGAAACAGTTTTGGAGATATGTAGGCATGTACCATCACCAATGACCATGTCATCCATGCCGGATAGTTGTAGTGAAGATGGAGGTTGCCAAGATCGTTGGTAACATGGTGAGAAGCTCCATTGTCAAGAAGTCATCCCGGAGTCCCGGTGTCCGCTATGGTCGCAAGATGTGCCCAAGGGTGCCTGGCGTAGTTACTGGCCGAGTTGGAGTCAACGGCCAGAGATGTGGTGGCGACCAATTGAAAGTTGGGGCAGCGAGCAGCCGTGTGGCCCTGTTGGCGACAACCCTGACACTTACCAAGATAAGGTCGGTGCTGGCAGGGAGCAGAAGCCGAGGACTGCTGGGAGGGTTGCCGAGGTTGAGCGGGAGCTGCCCGAGCTTGCGAGAAGTGCCGAGCATGCGAGCTGTGGTTCCTCGAGATAGCAACACTAGCAGAGACAGGGTGCGAGAAGGACGCGGGCTGTGACTGCTTCAGAAGTAGTTCTCGATTGATGAGTTTTTCATGGAGCTCATCAAACGAGATGGGAGTGTCCCAACCTTCCACCACATCCACGATGTGGCGGTAGTCATCATCCAAACCACCAAGGATGGTCTCAATAAGATCCTCGTGGTCAAGTGGTTTTCCCAGAGCCGCGAGTTCATCTACCCGACTTTTGACAGATTGCATGTAGTCGGAGACCGACTTAGTGCCTTTGGATGCCCGCTTAAGGTAGTCTTTAATTTGCTTGATGTGGCCGCGAGTCGGGCGAGCATAGGTGTGAGCCAGAGTTTCCTATGCTTCTCTAGTAGTGGTGGCCTACTAGATCATAGGAAGCAGGAGAGCAGAGAGAAGCCAACAAGGGCGCCAAACAAGAGTTTGTCTTACGAGATCCGGGGTTGGTAGTGTGGGTTTGGAACAGGAACGTCCTTGGATGATTGAGCATCCTTGGTTAGGACGGTGGGAGGCGGGCATGGGTGTGAGCCGTCTACAACTTGTAGAGGTCATAGCCAATGAGGGTGGCCTCAACTTGGAGTTTCTAAGCTATGTAGTTTGTGGAGGTGAGTTTGGTGATGTTGTGGTGAGAGATGTTGATGAGGTCGAAGGTTTGTGTAGGGTCAAGAGGGTTTTTAATGGTGAGGGATTGATTTTCGTTAGCCATGGCGGAGGATGGTAGGGGTGGCGGTTAGAGGAAGAAGATGGGTTTTAGGAGCAAAGCTCTGATACCATGTAGAAACTAATAAAGTTTAGGAATAACGGCATAACATTTCCATTGATTTAATCAACTATTTATAGGGAGAATTACAATTAGGGTTACACTTGGAGTAGGAACAAAAACCTATACAAGGAAGGAAACATAATAAGGAAAGAACTATACAAGGTAATTACCACTAATTACTAATTACAAATAAACAAGAATAATAAAAATATATTATTCTCTAATATATACTCCCTCGGTCCCTAGATTACTGTCATACTTTTGTTTTTCGTTTGTCCCAAAAAAATTGTTTTGTTTGTAAAGTTTTTTTAGAAAAATATTTTTATTATTTTACCCTTATTTTTCATCATACTTTAATTATGTGTCGTATGCAAATAGATATCGAAGGAAACTATTTATTATGGTAATATTAATAATTAAGTCAATTTGCATCTGTAACGGGTCAAAAAAATCATTAATTTAGAGATGGAGGGAGTATGTGTGTGATCTACTATTCCTTTTCCTCTTCCTTGTGGGTTTTCATTTTTTTAGCATTTTGCCTCTCCTTTAAAATCATTAATTTAGAGATGGAGGGTATGTGTGTGATCTTAATAATTAAATAATAATTTGATATGGATGATTATTTTGTTAATTACAATAGTTTAAGTTTTTATATTTTGTTTATTCCTTTTCCTCTTCCTTGTGGATTTTTAATTGTTTTCATTTTTTTAGCAATATTAATAATGAAGTAAATTGTTTTTCATTAATCCTCGGATCAAACAAGACAACTTTGAGACGGGGATTTTTTATTATGAATAATTTTGTGTTTTATAAGATATGTCTATGAAAGTGTATTGTTTATGATTTCTTCTTTTTTTTAAATGCTTAATTGTTCATGTGAGAAAAAAACAAAACGAAAAAAATTTTAAAAAGTTTTTAATAAACATATGGTAGGAGATGCATCGAGAATAGAAGGAATTAGAGCATTAAAGTGTGATATGGTTCACTCATCATTTCATTTATAAGTTATACTATGGAATTTCAATACCTTTCGATTGCTTCGGTATAAATTTGATGTTCTTGGAGTGTTCCATATGCATCATATGTATCATCTGTGATTGAGACCATAAGCATGATTTTTGCAAGCGTAATCCGAACAATCGAGTACTTGGGTTCAAAGTAAACTGTCAAAGCCCATAAATAACATTCAGGAGCTCTATTCCTCGCATAGGGAAGTTGAGATGCAAAGTCCAGCTCTTCCCACCACCTACCATTCAAAGAAAAAAATTAGGGTTCCATAACTCGTATCTATCTTTTTCCTAATCAACAACTCCGTACTTACCCTACTGTATTTACAACGACTCTATTTATGAAAATAACATTTTAAAATAGTTTCTCAAACGTGTTTATAAAAAAAACATGTGTTTTGAAAATGTTGTGTTTTAAAAACTCTCCGTTTTGAAAAAATTGTCTTTTCAAAACGCTACACCAAAAGAGCCTTAAGATTCAGTTAACCTCTTTATCGATCAAGTACCTTTCTACCCATCTTTCTTAATTTCTTTCATACATACCTTGAAACATGACATAGTTCTTCCTTGTGTAACATCTGCAATAGATGGAAATCCAACTTTCCGAACCTCAACAAAAGATCATCTTTAGAGGGGTCCTCTTCATAGACAGAGATGTAGTGTCTTGCCTCAACTCTTGGTATACCTTTGTGGAGTGACTGTTTCAGGGCATGCATCACTTGCTTACCAAGACGAGGGCTTAAAGTAGGAGCCATGGACTCAAGGCAAATGGTCGTGAAGGCAAAAGCCTGGTCTAAAACATCATCTCCATGTGTCCTCACATGTGTTGCTTCATACAAGCTCAACATACCCTTTGGATCTTCAATAAGCGCTTCTTTGAAGTCTTTGCCACTATTCATGTATTTTATGAAGACAACTGGTTTCCAAAGGCACATCATCGTCATGACCATTTTGATAAATTAGAAAAATGAACAAACTTAACGCAATTTAATTAGTGGAGATGTTAATCGGGTCAATCCTATCTATTTCGGTCTCATCTGACCGTTTTGGTCCCTAACAAATTGTGATTTAAATAGTTCACTAATAATGCAAACCTAAAACTAACCTTGCCGATCTATGTTTAAACAGGTCACTGAAGAGCTACATATAAAAAATTAAGGCACGTTTTATTTAAATCTAAAATTTGAAATTAAGTAATCAACACAAATCCAACAACAACAAAAAAGCATACAACGATATAACCTAAGTAATAAAATTCAAAACTCAAATCATTGAAACTTCATAATTTGCTTGAGCTCAATCAACATGTTTAATTAATAGTCATAATACATGTATTATTAGATTAAGTCAATGCAAATTAGGTTTCTTATATATATTTTAACTCAAAGTATTTTAGTAATTTCTTTGGATGAAGAGGGATGTCTAGTTAGAGTTTAATGAAAACCATGTGAACAACAGAAAAACATATTATTTTCATACAAGTGGCTGCATTGACGACTCAAAAAAACCAATTAACATTAATCGGGCCAGTCTGGTTGCTTTCGGTCTTGAATAGGTTGCAAGTTAAACTATCATATTTAAATGGTTCGATCCTATGGTTTTCGGCCTTATTAACATCACTGTCAATTAGTTTGTTTATCTCACTTTTGTAATTTAGCATTCAAAGTCCCAAATATAGTCACAAGAGTTTGATATAAAAATAGTCGCAATGTCTTTAGCTTTTTGTCATGAATTGACGACATATTGGAAGCACACGTGACTAGAATGTGAAGGCTTATCGGCAAAACAATGGTATATTTTAGACACCCATTTTGATGAGAGAAAAAAAATTGTGTTTGAATTCTGTATTTTAGACCATAAACTCCAAAAATAAGATATACTTCAAGGGTAATGCTAGAGCCACTCTAATAGCACTCAATTTTGGGTACCAAATAATGTGGCATCTTATGTATCATATTGTTAATATAATTTTTTAACTTATAGTGGAGCCCATAAAATGTCAAATAAGATAACACATTGAAAACCACATTATTTGGTGCACAATTTTGAGTGCTCATTGAGTGGCTCTAACATTACTCATACTTCAAACCATTGAATACATTTAAACTAGCCATAAAGTTTACGATGTATGGAATGAGGACTTACCAGAAGATAAATTATAACCATGTTGCCTAAATATCCTAAAAAAGAGAGCAGTGGTGAAGAGATCATAGTCTTCAAATTTAGCATCGCGATCATGATCATTAAACATTTTCTCTAAATGTTTTTCAATTTCTTCCTCGAAGTGATAAGACACACCAAGTCTTTCTAGGGTGTCGATCAAATTCATCACCTCTTCTGGTTTTCTTCCAACAAACATGCCTCCTACTTGTCCTTTCAGCCTTTCAATTTCGTTCGAATACGTTTCACAAGCCTGCACAAAAACGTAGAAACGAGTAACCACTTGCGATACTTTAGCGCGAAAAAGAGAGTTATACTACAAACTTTTTCTTTATAGTTACCCAAAATTCACATCGAGTAATGCAAGTCTAGCTAGGCACTTATATCCAAGGGTTACTTCGTTCAAATAGCATGGAGAGAGATCAGAGAAAGAACCCTACAGCTCTTGGTGGTGCAAGCGGCAGTCGTACAACTTGTTGTGGTTAGAAACATCGACAATGGAGTGTGACATTCAGGAGGAGACCTTCTATGGAAGCTGTATGTGTAATACCCCAACATCATTCATAGACGTTTGGGTCGGTTTGTAGTGGGTCTGATGACCTAAGATAATGCGTGCTCAATCGACCAGTGTGTGGGTTACACATAACGGATCGGGCTTTCAAGCTCGGGGCGTTACAATATGACTTGTGTTGTTTTGGTGTCATATTTTGTCTTTTCGTTTCAGTTTTGGATTCCATTTTGGCGAGGTAAGTATTCAAGTATAAATAGAACGTATAGTAATTGATAAAACAAAATTAGAATGTCATTATTAATCTTGTGTATGTGTGTGGAAGAGTGGGTATACAATATAAATATATTAATTATGTTAAATGTCATTATTAATCTTAAGTATTTTATAATTATGTGTGTAATTGATAAAACAAAATTAGAAGAGAAAGTAAATGAGTTTTAGTATGGGTGTCATAATTAATGTGCCCAAGTGGGCATGCCCATTTGTGCCCATTTAAAATTTTGAGTGTGCCCATACCTATTATTTATAGTAAATTGCCACCTCTAAGTAAAATCTTAGGTGATTGAAGAAGCCCAAAAAAGTGTGGTTTCTGTGTTAACTCTTAAGATGGACCCCATTAAAAAAATCAAGTGAAGGGAGAGGATTGGTTACCTGATTATCTATAGAGATGGAAGTGAAAAGATTACCCCATATGCTAGGGGGAAAGTTTGCTAGTGGACGAACAATCTCAGCCTTCCCATCCCCATTTACTTGGTTCTTCATCACTACTGCCACCTGAGAAGAGGCCATATTGCCATCTATAATAAATGAACTTCTAGGACGTCGTCTATGACCTATTTATAAGAAAACTAAAGATCTGCAAGATTTAGGACATGTGTTAAAGTGGATTCAATTAGATTGAATTTTCTTCTACTTGTAAAAAAGTTTTATTAAAAATTATATTAAGAGCATGACCATTGTAGGTTCTTATTAAAATTTTTAATAAGAACCTGTACATTCCTTTACCATTGTTGAATTCTTATTAAGAACCCAAATGCCACTAGGAGAGAGAAATAGGTTGAGTTCTAATTTAAGAACTTCCATTTTGCCTAGGAAAATGGGAAGTGGCAGGCGGCTGTTGGGGGAAAGGGAAGGGGGGGGGGGTTCCACTTTCGAAAAATAGTGTGTGTGTGGGGTAGGGGGGGCTGTTTTATGTAATTTTTACTTTGTTTTTTTTTTATTTTTTTCTTCTTCCCCTATATATATTACTTCAATATTTCATATTTATTCAATATTATTCTCTTTTCCATTTCTTCATCATCTCTTTTAAAAAATTATTTTTTTTACATACTTATTGACGTTTTTATGTAATTATAATTATTGAATTGTTTTGATGTAATTTTTAAGTATTTATGTTTTATGTAATTTTTTATTTATGTTATTATGCGAGTTATGTATAATATGTGTTTTATAGATAATTTATTTATTAAATTATAAATTATAAAATTTAAAAATAATAATGTAATTATTATTTTTAAATTAATTTATGTCTTAATTTATAAATTAATTATTTATACGAAATATTTAAATATGAAATATATTAAATAACGTGTTTTAAATTTATTTGTTGGATAAGTATAAAAATAAGAATGAATTATAAAGTTAATGAGGTGGCGGTGACCTAGTTAAGAATATGTTAAGAATAGTGGGAAGATATATTCTTAAGTTAATAAGTGAAAAATTGGACCCATAGAAGTTGTAATAAGAATTTGTACATTGAGGATGCTTTAATACAAACACATTTTTTATATTATGTTTTCGCATTTATTAGTTTATTTATGCAGCTCACGTGCACAATGTGAGGGCTAATTTGTCTTTTACATAGACAGTAATTACCTTTGCCTTCTTCTCGTGCCAAGTCTTCCTGCCATTTGTCTCTCTCTCTTCTGCTCTCCCCGGCCATATATAATGTTCATGAGTTCCATTAAAGCAACCCTAACTCAAAAAATTCAAATACATCAATGCATGTGGAGCAAGGAACCAAGGATACTTATCAAAATTGCTTGGACCCATGCAAACCCTGGATGACGTTTGTTCACGTGAGGTAATAATCTAATATGTAATGCTTTGTAATTTTTGCAATTACTTTGGCCAATTTTGGTATGTTATGTATGGAAGCAATTAGGGGTGGCAAAATGGGTGTTATGGATCAATGGATAATAGGCCATTATCCATGGTTATCCATGGATAATGGCCTATTATCCATTGATTCATAACACCCATTTTGCCACCCCTAGAAGCAATGTACCAATTTTGTTTGCTTTTTTTCTTTTTACTTTACTGTAATGCTTTGTAATTTTTGTATTTTCTGCTATTTTCTTGACTCTGTTGAAATGTTTTCTTATGCTTTTAAAATTTATGTTTAATTTGTTTATTTAGCTTATCCTGTGATGTAATATATCCATTGCTCAAGTCCCACGTTATGCCATCATTCTTGGAAATGATTTTAGTCTTTCATCGCCCTACCAATTGGTTTGGGATGCTCCTGCACCAAATAGCACTCAAAATGAATATTTTAAGTTATCCCTAATTTTTTGCTTTTCCTCTGTATTGAAGAGTTTATGGCGGCAGCTTTCATAAAGGAGAGGGGACGAAATGGAATTGAGTACAACTTTAACTTTTATCGGAAAAAGTTATAGAATAGAGAGAAAGAGAAGATTTTACGCTTATTTTCTTCCATTAATGGCAAAATCTTTTTTTTGTTTCAAAAGTTTATTTTTTTGATTAAAAAAAAGGTACCACGGAGATTGAATATTATTGAAAGGGAACTGCCGGTTATCACCCATTTTTTTCCAAAAAAACAAAATTTGAAAGAGAGAGACACTAATTAGGGGTTAATTACGCCAACCATGCCCATACTATTGACCTATTTCATAATTGGTCTACAAACTTTCATTTGTAGTAATTTCACTTGTAATATATTTATAATTTAGTTATCATTTTGAAAATAATTGTCTTATTTTTTTTTATCTGTTATAAAATAATGGTCTTATTTGATTTTTTTTTAAGACAACATTTTATCACTTTATTCTTATTTTTTCATCATACTTTAATTATGAGTCATGTATGCATGAGCTTTAAAATAAAATATACATCAAGCTAATATTAATAATTTAGTTAAATGTATTTTCTTAAACCGCGCCAAGTCCACCAAAACGATAATTTAGAAACGAAAGGAGTAATTTTTTTACCATTTAACGGCAATATGCCTTGTCATGTACACTTCAACAAGTTGTATTATAGAATTTGAGTCACTAAAACCGAGCTACAAAAAGTTCAACACTATTAGTTTATGACTACTTATACATTTTTCGTTAAGCATCGATGAAGGATAATATTATCTGTATCTAAAAAAATTGTCATTTATCAAAGATTAGTTATCGCAAACTTTGTCATTTATCAAAGAGTAGTTAGGTACACGTGTTCTTAATGATTTTTGTGAAATGTTTTGTCTTCTTTTTTTGTTTAATTTTAATTATTATTTTTATATATGAAAAAACTATATATATTTCTAAAAATTGTCCTTTATGCAATTTTAATGTATATTTTTCACAAAAAATAGTAAATATTTATATATTTATATTTGTTTGTCCTTAAATAAATTACGGATGATTTATTAGATGAAAGGTTAATTTTATCCATATATTAATTTCTAAAAGACAACTCACACTTTTATAATAAAGAAGATTAGTTATCGCAGAGTTGTAAACGTAGCATCTTTAAAAAATAAATACAGGGTCTTCCCTCCAAAAGTAAAAGCCCTTGCCCAATGCCCCGAAACAACAACAACAACAAACAAACAATATATATGTTAAAATAGGGTTAATTGTATAAAAAAATCCTGACCTACTTTAGTTTTTTTTTTTTTTAAACCATGTGTTGTTGTATTTTCATGTAAAACTTCAACCTAATTTTTTTTCCAATTAAAACATTCCATCAAAAACTAATTAGTTCTTGTAACGGGAAAGTGTGACCGAACATTCTAGTGGTTGTCTACATGAACTGAGCGGGAGAGCTCATGTCCATGTCATTCTTCTCGGCAAAAACAATTTTGTTATAAACCTTGTCCTATTTTGAAATTTCAAAAACATCTCAATCTTTGACCAGATTTTTACAAATTTGAATGCAATACAAACCTTATACAAATGTTAAAATTTCAAAATGAATATATATATATATATATATATATATATATATATATTATCTATATATATTATCTATTATATAAAACAGATCGGTCAGTTATCAAAAGTTATTTACCGGCCAGGATTTGTTTTTACCAAACACAATCACTTGCCAGGATTAACTCTGATTTCAAAACGTGTGAAACGGTTATTAATTTTTCGTCGAAACCTCCCTATTTTCTCTCCTCTTTCTCTTCAAATCACTTTCTCTTTTCTTTTCTATCTCTCTTTCTCTCTCTTCCTCTCCTTTCTCTCCCTATTTTCCCATAACTGTAACTATACACACACGGGAGGAGAGATAACGGTAATGAGGAAAAAGGATTCTCTTTTAGCATTCTTCATGATGGCTGCAATTGTAGCTCTTCCTCTCTTTTCTTCAGCGTAATCTTTCTTCCTATTCCTCTTCAACTCGGTTTCTTCCTGCTCGGTTTATCTATCTCGGTTTCTCTCTCGCCGTTGCCGAAATTTGTTATCGGTTTCTTGAACTTATTCTTCATGAGTTTGCTCGAATATTTCTTGAGAGAAATGAGTCTTGGGATGATGGGTTTTCTCAATTTGGGGTGACAGAGAAGATGGAAGCTTTGATGGGTTTGCTGTTGGGTTTAGTGCATGAGAGAGAGATGGAGTAGGTGGACTCAGGTTTGGGGGAAATCGTCGATTTATGTATGAACTGACTACAAATTCTCTTGACCACTAACAATGGTGATTAAACAATCAAATTGTTTCTTGAAACAATCAAATTGTTTCTTGAGAGAAATGAGTCTTGGGGTGATGGGTTTTCTCAATTTGCGGGAAATCGGGGATGAAGTCGGGATGGAGATGTTTGGCTGGTGCCAAAGAGGGCTGGGATTCGCCGAAAGAGCAGGAGAGAGAAAAGTTGGGGATGAGAGAGAAGATAGGTCCCTGCCATATGGGGTTGGTTTCGTCGATATATGTATGAACTGACTACAAATTCTCTTGACCACTATCAATGATGATTAAACAATCAAATTGTTTCTTGAAACAAAAGATCGAAATTCGTGTTCTATGATTATTAATTAGAAAGATTATAATGTATCATGTCGGTTTCTTTGTTTTTCTGCTAACTTAATTTCTAACCCTGAAATGGGTTGTTTGAGTTGACTATTTGTAAGTGATGAGAGAGAGAGAGAGAGAGAGAGAGAGAGAGAGAGAACCATTGGCTTGGACTTGGAGAAGCATCAAGCATGTGATGTTGGGATTTGTGGTTATCACCCATTTTTTTCCAAAAAAAAAAAAATTTGATGGTGCTTGGTATAGAAGAAAGAGAGAGATACTAATTAGGGGCTAATTACGCCAACCATGCCTATACTTTCATTTGTAGTAATTTTTAATATATTTATCATTTAGTTATCACTTTGAAAATAATTGTCTTGTTTTTTTTATCCATTTTAAAATAATGGTCTTATTTGAAACTTTTTTTAGAACAATATTTTTATCACTTTATCATTACTTTTTCATCATACTTTAATTATGAGTCTATACGCATGGGCTTTAAAATAAATTATACATCAAATTATTGTCTTACTTTAAAATCAAAGTGTTGTATTTCAAATGAAAATTGATGTATATATTTTTTACTTTTTTTTCAGAATTATAAAACACATAATTCGTACAACCAAAAAATTATTACGAATATCATGCTTTATGATTTTAAAAAATATATACGTCAAATTTTCATTTGAAAGCGGTCACTTTGAAACAAAAATGTCAAACAGAATAATAATTTAGGAACTGCGCACTAGAATAATAATAACAGAAGAATATCCATGGAGAGCAGAAAGACTATGAGCATTAAAGTGCATGTGCTATGGTTCATTCATCATTTTTTGATAGTTATTATTATACTATAAAACACTTTGACGTGAGATTGCATTACCTTTGGATCGCCTCAGTATAAATTTGAAGTTCTTCAAATGTTCCATATGCATCTTATGTATCATCTGTGATTGAGATCATAAGCACGGTTTTTGCAAGCATAATCCGAGAAATCGAGTACTTGGGTTCAAAGTAAACTGTCATAGCCCATAAGTAGCATTCAACTGTTCTCGCATATGGAAGTCTACATGCAAAGTCCAACTCTTCCCACCACCTACAATCCAAACAAAAATTTAGTACTGTTCCATATATATCCATCTTTTTCTTGATCTATTGCTCCTTATTTAGGGTTAACTATAATCCAAGGCACTAAGTACTTTGTCTTATTTTTGAAACTCTTAGTTCGATTATCTAAATTTACACAAATAGATGTCGTGATTTAAATGTCAAAAAAGGGTATATCAAAAAGTTAATCAACTTCATTTTGAGGCAACAAAAGTTCTGACTCCATTTGACTAAATTTGTACACTTTTGCCTTTAAGATACAGTTAACCCCTATCTATCTACCAAAGTATGTATGTATCTACATATCTTTCTCAATTTCTTTCGTACCTTGAAAGATGGCATAGTACTTCTTTGTGTAACATCTGCAATAAATTGAAATCCAACTTTGCAAATCTCAACAGAAGATCATTCTTACAAGGGTCCTCTTCATACACAGAGATGTAGTGCCTTGCCTCAACTCTTGGTATTCCTCTGTGGAGTGATTGTTTTAAGGCATGCTCCACTTGCTTACAAAGATGAGGGCTTGAAGTAGTAGCCATGGACTCAAGGCAAGTGGTCGTGAAAGCAAAAGCCTCGTCTAAAACATCGTCTCCATGTGTCCTCACATGTGATGCTTCATACAAGCTCAACATACCCTGTGGATCTTCAATAAGTGCTTCTTTGAAGTGTTTGTCAGTATTCTTGAACTTTTGGAAGACGCCTAGTTTTCAAGGCACACGATCATGATCACTTTAATAAATAAGAAAAATGATCAAACCCTAAATGGCTAAATGCAATCTATAGTGTTTAAACTGTAGACCCAAAATTGCATAAATAAGGTACTCTTGAAACCATCGAATACAATTAAACAAGTCATAAAGTTAATTAACAATGTGTGGACAAAGGACTTACTAGAAGACAAATTATAGCCGTGTTGCCTAAATATCCTAAAAAAGAGAGCAGTGGTGAAGAGATCATAGTCTTCCAATTTAGCAACAAGACCATGATCATGAAACATTTCCTCCAATCGATTTTCGATTTGTTCCTCGAAGTGATAAGACACACCAAGTCTTTCTAGGGTGTTGATCAAATTCATCACCTCTTCTGGTTTTCGTCCAACAAACATGCCCCCTACTTGTCCTTTCAACCTTTCAATTTCTTTTGAACACGTTTCACGAGCCTTCATAAACATGTATACAAAGACTTAATTACACCACAATTATTGTTAATCTAGTAGCATTTTGTTGTAATTAACATTCTCTACTCTCCCATTACATGGAAGGAGTACATATTCTATTTTAGAATGATTCAATAAAAAGAATCAACTTTTTACAAAACTAGTAAGGTTCGCGTGTGTTGTACGTGATTAATACACGTGGTGTTAATGGTTTTTTAAAGTGATTTGCCATCGGTATCGGAATTGAAAACAATTCAAACTTACTTTCTTAGATAAGCACATTGTTGTTGGGGACTTTACTTAAGTTGTTTCTGGAATTTATGACTCTCTTTGAAAAATAATAAATTGTGTTATAGAAATCAAATTCACAATCCCAAAGTATGTACTTATACTCTAAAATACAAAATTCACACAGTGTATCTATAAAGTCTCACTTTACCACCCAACCTAACTTTTGTGTCATTTTCATCTTATTGTATAAGTTTTTTCTAGTTTGCCCTTTAGACACTACTAAGGTTACTAATATGACGTTAAGGTGCACATGGTATTTCACGTGAATGACATTTTGGTCATTTTTTAACAATGTTTTTTGTGCTTTTATTACCCAAAAAGAAACTTCATTTTCTTATTATCCGACAACGCTTTTTCTGTTTCTTCTCCAACAATGACATCTTATTAATTTAAATTTTAAGTGAGATAAAACTCAAAAAGTGTCTCATTTTCATACCTTATTTTTCTATTTGTCCCACTTTACTCCCTCCCGTCTATGGGTGTTAAAAGTAGTAACGTACGAAAAATGATATGTACACGTCACGTTAATATTATTTTGGTCATTTTGCTTGGGGTGGAAAATGAGATTTACTTATAACTTTATTATATAATTAACCATTTAGTATTTAAAATATGTTTTTAAATAAAAATAATATTAAATAATTGTTTCAATAATTCAAAAATAATTATATGACCAAATTACAATTTCCCCCAAGGTATCCACTAAATCGTATAATGCACCCCAACCTAAGGTTTGTCTCATAATGATATATGACGTTACTTTTTTTTTCCATTTCATCCCTATCAGTGATGGACATTAGAATATTCACGTTAAATGGCACATGGTCTTCCACGTGTGGGGCAAAAATGACATTTTCATTATCTGCTTTTGTGGGTCACCCGGCGTGTGCACCCGAGCCCCGCGCGCCCTTGGATAGGGGTGCGCGTACGTGCGGATACGGGACACCACTGTTCTCATTTCATCCTCCCTTGTTTAGGGGAAAACGAAATTAAAAGTGCGAGAGGAGTGCTGTCTAAAATAGCACGTTGGAATGCGCTCCAGTTGACTTTAGTGGATTTTTTATCCAATATGGGAACTTTGGATTTCCCGCATCAAGTTATCCATTTTTTAGGGGATACCAGAATATGGGAATGCATCACCTTTTCATTCCCATTTTCCCTTTTTTAGGGGAAAACAGAAAAGTGCAAAAAAGGATGTTGCGCGCCCCCACTATCGATTTTATTAAAAATAGCCTTATGGCCAATTTTGGGTCACTATGGAAGCTTTGGGTTTCCCGCATCAAGTTATCCCTTGTTTAGGGGATATCAGGATATGGGAATACACCACCCTTTCATTCCCATTTTCCCTTTTTTAGGGGAAAACAAAAAAGTGCAAGAAAGGAGTGCTGCGAGGCCCCACTGGATCCAAAATGTTTTAGAGTAGCCATCTTTATTTTAAGGCAAAAATAAAGCAAAACCAGAAAAAGAAAACCAGAGATTATGAAAACGGGTTCGGAGGCTAAGTTACGAGTTAGGAAGGTGCTAGGCACCCAACTCGCCCTTTCGGTCTCAAAAATGGTTTTTGGCTAAAGTATGCTTATTGTTATATTTATTTAGCAAATAAATAAAGCATTAAAAGACAGAAAAATAAAAACAAATACATCCGTGGCTACATTATTTACGGACTTGCAGCCATTTCCTTACAATAATTACAAATATACTTAAAAATATTTGGTCATTATAATGGCTCTTTTACATAATATTTTCTAATCTAATCCGGGCAGCACAACGGCTTATATTAGCTACATTGGGCCGGATTTTAATAACAACTTTATAAATAATAAATAAAAAGAACGCCCTTAAAGGCTATTACCTTTTAGAGCGAAGTGTGCTCGCTCTGTCCTTCAGGGAGAGGGAGTCTTTTGTTGTTGTTGTTGTTGTTGTTGTTATTGTGATTGGGGCAGAATGACTGCTTATTCTGGATGGTTTTGGCTCGTTCACTCCGGCGGAATGACGGCTTATTTATGGTGGTTTTGGCTCGCTCACTCGGGCAGAATGACGGCTTATATATGGTGGTTTTGGCATTTTTAATCGGGCAGAGCAACTGCTCTTTCCATGATTTTTGGATCGGGGAAGTAGGGTGGAAACCTAGCTAGGGGGCTAAAGCTCACTTCTATCGGTGGGTTTTAATTTTGGAGGAGTTTTGGCAGGGTTTTGAAGCTTTGGGTGGATCACTCACTGTCTCTGTTCTTTTAGCGTAACGAGAACGCAGAAAGCTTGCAGAGGAAAATTGGTCTCTGAAGGTCGACCCCGAGGCCTCTATTTATAGCCTGGGATGAGGACTCATCGGGGAATAAATTTTCTCCTTCCGTCCTTCACAGTATTGTACATACTGCGGAGAAATTGATACATTATGGCAAACTGTAGCAGCTCTATAGCATCTGGAGAACACTGTAGCTCATTTCCTGGTGCCACCCATGTTAGTTCCTGGCGCCACTCCCACACATTATGTGGGTGGCGCCACTCCAGGCTTCTTTCTTTCAAATTTGACACTTTAACCCCTGCATTTCACTATTTTGCGCATCCTGCTTTGTCCTTTTGCATTTTCAACCTTGTAACTTGACATTTGTTAATGTTTTAACAAGTCTTGATATTTTATGTCATATTACATACCAGGGGTACGAAATTGGGGTGTCTACAGCTTTAGGGGTAAATGTATTAAAAGTAAAAAACTCTAATATCACACCCTCTCCTTCCCTCTTCTTTTGGTGCAAGTGCCCATCTCTAGCTCCACCATAATATATAGCCGCCATCTCTAGCCCAAAACCCTTCCCACTTTGGTCACGCCTATCACAACTTTTAGCACCGTCCTTCTTCGATTCTAGCCAAACTCCATCTCTGGTCTTCCTCATTCTATCTCATGCAAAAGTCGCGCCTAAAATAGAAATCAGAGGGTATATACTATACTTACTAAAAACCCTAGTAAAAACATGTGATTAACAAAAAAACACATAACCCTTATCGACGAATTCATCGGAAAGAGAGACGGGCTTGAATGAAGAGAAATGGTAAGGAAAATGCTATCCTTAAAACTTATTATATTACCTTCCTTACAACTATGCTTTGAAGAAGTGCAAAGTTGTTTTGAACAAAGACATTTTTGCCCTTGAAGGCTTAGTCGTAAGGAAAATTATAAAATTAGTTGTAAGGCTGACAATGTTATTATTTTAATTTGTCTCATAATTAAATTTAGAATTTATTTAATTTATACACCCATCATTCATACACCCACCACCATTACCACCACTACCACCTCAAATAATACCATTAGCGTAGAAATCATTTTTTTTAATTTTATCTTATTTCTTTGTTTAATTGCTTACTCCTTTGTTTAATGCCGTATTCTACCTAAATCACTACTGTCATGCTTAAAATCGCCCCCACCACCACCAGCATCCCTGCAAATATCACCCAGCTATCACCACTACCAAGAAACGTGTCCACCCTGCCTTGCTAAAATGGAAAAATAACATATATTTAGCTTCCGTTAAGTGGAACTACTTTCTTCAAATGATTTTCCTATCGATTCTAACTTAATTTCTTCTCTAACAAAACGCATAGATTTGTCAACTAAGTTCTCCATTTTTCTTTATCTTCTTGACATTATAGCACCTTTCCTTAACACGTTTCCCTTAGCTTATTCGCACGCAATTACTAAGCAGGCTATAGATTTGCTTAATATCTTGATACTCACCAACCAATGTATTATTATAGTTACAATTTTTCATATACCTCTAATAATGTCATTCCCAACCTATTATGTTCACTTTCCTACATGTTTTTTCTATTTGTCTCATTTTGTCCTCTCCCGTCTATGACCATTAAAAATAGTGATGGAAAATCATGTACATGATGATTATTTTGGTCATTTTGTTTGTGGCGCAAAGTGGGATTTGTTATAATTTCATCATTTAGTTTGCCATTTAATATTTAAAATATTTTTGAAATTAAAAACTAATTATTTAAATAATTCCAAAATTAGTTATACTTTGTATGATATTTAAATTCAAAGTTAAAAAATGCATTACTCCAAAAAATAAATTTTAAAATTTATTTTTAGCCTCACTTTCTTTCGTCAGAGACTTACCACCACTACCACCTCAAATTTTTACCATTAATCCAAAATTTAATTTTTTTTTGATTTGATTTTATTTCATTTTCGTATTCCTTACTCCTTCCTTGAAAGTAACCCATTTGGAAAATCCTTCAATGATAGACACACCACCACCACAACTTTAAATTTAACTTTTTATAAACTCAAATTCAATTTTTTTGAATTTTCAAAATTTCAAATTGAATCTGAAACCCATATGGATATTTGAAAATTTGATGATTAGGAAATCTCACAACGATGTATTTCATCTAATCCACCACTGTCATCCCTAAAATCACTATCACCACCGCCCCTAACACCATCATCTCTGCGGTCGTAAGCACCGCCATCACCATGACCAAGAAACGCATTCACCTCGCCTTGCTAAAATAGAAACATAGTATCTCTTTAGCTTCTGATTAGTCAGACTTATTTCTTGAACGTCTCTCATTTCTTACTTCCTATCCACTTTCGGTGTCAAATTACTAAGTAAGGAGATAATCTAATGTAGGATGCAGCTACTTGAAAGGATGTTGATTGGTGACAATTTCTTTCAATTAAATGAGAGTTGTGGTAGAAGAAACGAAATTTGATAGCCAGGGGAGGGGAATAGAGAGATTCTCACACGTAACTATTTCGGGATCTATAAAGAGGAGCAAGCAAGTTAAGATCAAAAGAGGTTAGAGGTTTGGAACCCAGTTATGGGAAGGAGTAAAATATTTTTGAACCTAGTTATTTGTGATTACTAACAGTGGTTTGTTTGTAATATTTATAAGTTAGGACCAGTATGATAGTTTTTAAGTTGTTTGTAGTAGTCTGACAATTCAAAGAAGTAAACTGTAGATTTTTTTTTCTTTTGTACCAAAACGCATAGATTCATCAATTGGTTCTTCATTTTCTTCATCTTATTGACACTATGACACATTTTTGCTTAATATCTTGATACTCACTAACAAATCTATTATTATAATAACATTTTTCATTTACTTCTATAATGTTTTTACTGAGTAAAACCATATTATTTAAGAAAGTAATATCATATTATTTTTTAGTTTTAAATAAAGTTTTAGTCTCTCGACTGAGTAAGTGTATTTATGTTATTTTAAAAAATATTGGACGACATTTGTAATGATAATGGGAGGAGTGAGAAACTGATAAGAAAGTAAAAATACAGGACGAAATAAATAGAAGTCAAAATTGTGGTTAAATTCGTAGAAGATCTTTTTCCCGTTATGGAGTACCGAAGGTAATAATCAGTGATTAAGGAACTCATTTTACTAATAAGTTATTAAATAATGTTCTCAAGAAACATGGTGTAATTCATAAGTTAGCTACATCCTATCATCCTCAGACATCTGGCCAAGTAGAGGTTAGCAATAGGCAAATTAAAGCTGTATTAGAAAAGACCGTTAGGCCCAATCGTAAAGATTGGGAATCTAAACTTAAAGATGCTTTATGGGTATACCAAACTGTTTATAAGACCCCGATAGGAATGAGTCCATACCGAATGGTATATGGCAAAACATGTTATTTACCGCTTGAAATTGAACATAAAGCCTATCATCAAAGACCTAAATTTAGATTTAAATTTGGCAGGGGAGGAAAGATTGTTCCAATTAAATGAATTAGAAGAACATAGGCTAAATTCGTACGAAAATGCTAAAACGTATAAAGAAAAGACCGAGAAATACCATGACATGGGATTAGCCAATAAAATGTTTTGACCAGGATTAATGAAAGTTTTACTTTTCAATTCTAGACTGAGGTTATTCCCTAGAAAATTAAAATCTAAGTGGTCTGGTCCTTTCACAATTGTACGAATTTATCCTCATGGAGCTATTGATATTAGAAATCCAAGAACCAATGAAGTGTTTAAAGTCAATGGACACCGACTCAAACCATATCTTGAACCAATGTGTCACGAACGAACAATTGAATTAATTGCTTAGCCGACAATGCACCACCCGATGACTAGGTTTGCGCTTGGGTCGAGCCAAAGACGTTAAACAAAGGCGCTAAGTGGGAGGCAGCCCACTATGATGAATTTTTATTGCTTTTGTAGTTAATTTAAATATGCTATTCTCCGTTAAATTTAATTTTGGACATTTAATTTTGAAATTAAATATACCAAAATTTAAGTTTGGGGGAGAAAAGCATCTTAATGTTGTATTTATATGTTGCTAATATAGCTAGTTTAGAGTTTTTGTAGAATTTTAATAATGCAAGAAAGTGACGAAACATAACGGAACCTAACGGAGGGACCTAACTGTTAAACTGCTGAAAAAGAAGAAAAGGAAACAAAGAAGGAAGAATCTGCCCACCTTGCGGACGCAAGGTGCTCAAGGCCTTGTGACCGCAAGGTCCCCATAAATGCGATTATCGTGAACGGCAACATGCAGACGTGGGAATCGGCTTTATCGCCACCTTATGACGCAAGTAAAGACACCTTGCGACCGCAAGGTACCTCTATATAAGGTCGTGCCGGGCTTCTTCACGCATCACCGTAAAATTCACCCTCCTTCCTCAAGCAAAAGCCCATACTCCTTCAAAATTCTAGCAAGCTTCAAGAAATCCTTCCAAATTCCGGCCCGATCTTCAAGGTACCCACCTCTTCAACTTCCCTACCTCCACTCATTCTCCATTACACCCCATTAAAGTTTGAAGAAAGGTGAAGACACCATTTTTGCTGGTGAAGAAGCACGAACTCCGGCGAATCTCCATCTTAAAGCTGCAAACCTCAAGTAACTGTAACCCCTCGTCAATTTTTACGTACAAAATACTTTGCATGCTAGGGTGTTAGAAAATTTATGTAGAGATATATTTTTGCATGCTTTAGGAAATAGTAAATTTTAATTTTTAATTTTAAAAGTAAAATATTTTTAATTGTTAGATTTTTATTTGTGCTCAAACAATGGCCCCTAAACATAGAAACCTTGGCCCCTCTACTTCTCGCCTTGTTGAGGAGGAAGAGCAAAATTTTGACCACCGCCGCTTTATATCCTTTGAGGCCTCGGAGAGATACGCTGCAAAGCTCTCCAAGTCCTTGATTCCCGAGAGGGGATTAAAGGTTGCCGAGTTTGGCCTCCACCATGAATTCACAGCACTTAGGTGGGGGTTGTTGACTGAGTCCCCGAACAAGGCAATCATGCCTATTGTTCGTGAGTTCTATACCAATGGCCGCATTGGCATACATGGTGGGCTTTTAGAGACTAGTAATGTTAGGGGCATTAGTGTTAACTTTTCGTCCCAAAGCATTAACATGTATTACAAAGACCTCCAACTTTCGGAGGGTGCCGACGACTATAGAACCCACCTTCACCCCTATTCTCGCCGAGGTGGTCAATGCGACCATCTCCCATCCTCGGTGTGTGGTGTGGACCCAAAATCGCAACCCACCATTCGGTCCACGCACCATGGAGGAGTCCTTCTCTGACACGACCAAGCCCGTGTTCAAATTCATTTGCTCCGCCTTATGCCTACCCGGCCACCAACACACGGTGACTTGGGCTAAGGCCGCCCCGATCTACACCATCATGACTAGTGGGTCTGTTGATGTCGGCCGTCTAATCAACGGCCAAATTAAGACCCATATTAGTGGTACCACAAATGCGGGGTTCTGCTCCCGCATTTGATTACCGGACCGTAAGCGAGAGCGAGATGGCCTCAGAGTGAGATGGACACGCCGAGAGGCTAAGAGATGTGCCCGCCATCACTAGGGTAATTTTGTTTGAGCACCACCAGCCAAAGTGAGAGGGTTCCTCACGTGAGGAACCCAAGAGGAGGAGATGGATTCGTTGGAGAAATCTCCAATAGGTTGGAGGAAGCCCTTCAGATCGATATGGTGAAGTCGGCAGCTGGCACAAATGTGTGCCGACTGCACTCAATTATTCTGGTTGGTTTAACACCGTGGAGACAAAATGTCTCCAACTATTATGGTCGCCACCGGCATGATCCCCCGAAGTTTCGCCCTCATTCGTTATTTCCTCCCGACTCACCATGAGTCGAGGCCCAAGTTTCACCCTTTCGTTAGGTGGGCCTGCTATGTCCTTTTGATATTTTCCCTTCCCCATCAAGCCTCTCATATGTTCCTCAATTTTGGGGACAAAATAGAAATTAAGTTTGGGGGAATTCTAAGCTCTTAGCGTGTCCTAGCCTAAGGAGCATGGAGTTGGGCTATGTTTTAGGGTGGGGAAAATTTTCTTTTCCTCTATCGTGTCTCCTCCTCACCCGCCTTTCTTGCTTTTGAATTTTTCTTGTTTTCTGAGATGTTGCCTTGACCGGAATACTATAATTTTGGATGCTTGTGGATTCCTCTCATGGGGATCCATCATCAATTGTGTCATCAACATCTCCAATTTTCTTTATTAAAAAAATTCAAAATCAAAATAAAAAAATATTTTTATTCAAAATTTTCATCCTCGAAGTTTTGGTGTGGTAATACTAGTCTGGTGAGGAGTTAATACAATGAACCGCATAGCTAGTCCGTAGATCCCTCTGAATTTACTTGATTTTGCGAAACTTTTACTTTTCTCCAAATTCTTCATGCACCCACACCCACCATAATTATAGATTAATTAGAATAGTTTTATAAAATTTATAGCACCTACTTCATTTCAACAAGATATGCACATGAATATGATGCATAGCCATTCGAACATGAATGTTGCATTAAATTGTAACTTAGGATCAATTGCATGATAGTTAGATCCCTTGGATTTTTCTTATTAATATATCTCAAGCACACTTTCGAACCGTGTCCGCATGTTAGTCTCAATTGTCCCTACCATCCGTCTTAGCGAATGCTTATGTGAAATCCAAAGGATGCTAAACATTCAACCCCACAATTCCCATAGTTGATATGATGTTTTGTGTGTCTTACTTGCTTTAAAAACTACATGAGCATTTGGCATTAAGAAATGACTTAGACCATCTTTGGATCACTAGGCCTAAATATTCCCTCGCCTTTACTAAAAATATCCCTAGTGTCCCCTTTGAGCCTAATAAAAAGAATGGAGTGTGCTAAGCACACATTAAACCCCCATTCGACATCGCTTCTATTACCCACATTAACTTAACCCTAAAAGCCTATACACTTTTAGCCTACTCTTCGAGAGAGTAGGATGTGGGTGGAAATAAATTTTATGGGACCATTTTTTTAGTCGTGCAATTTTTTTCGAAGACTTCTTCTTTCCGTTGTTGAAAAAAATAGAAAAGAAAAGAAAAAAAAAATAGATCGACGAAAAATGAAACGGAAGAAGAAGAGTGCAAATAGATTCAAATGAAAGCATAGCTTTCAAGAAAATATGTTAGAAAAATATTGCTGAGAAAAATGATGAGCTATTTTTAGATTATATATTTCCCAAAACAAGTTTGGGGGGGAGAAGAAAACCTAAAGTAACCCGAAACACCCTCACTTTTAGTCTTTGTGTCCAAGCCTAAATAGGTAAAACTTTCTTTTGCTTGGAAGTATGAGGGATAAAGGGTAGTCTTACACTCTCACTTTGAATTCCAATCCCTTTCCATCAAATCCCCATCACCTTGGTCTTACATTACAAGCTAATAAAGACCTAATGATCTTCTTGCCAATGCATGCGTGTTTTCTCCTGCAAGGAGTCATATAGAATTGATCAAACGCTTTCATGTTCATGTTACTCACCAAAGCTCACTGTGTTAGCATAATCTTAGCTATTACAAGTAATTGGGAAAGGAGAGCATTGTATGTCATACATAGAAGTGCATGGGATGGATGTATAAGTGTTTGAAATCCTTGGTGACCTCTCTCTTCTGTAATAGACCGGTTTGGATGGTAGATCTCATACTTTATGATGCATTGGTTTTAATAAAGCTTTGATTTTCATATGAATGTGGTGCTTAGCTTAATAAAACTGTTTTAGTTAAGATATTCTCTAAGACCGGTGATCACACACGGAGAAATTAAAGAGTAGTAGCAGCTTTAAGAAAAGTCGCTTGGTTTTATGTGACTAAGTCCGCACATATGTGGTGAGCATCGACCGAGATCGCTTTGTTATGACATGCTATTATGACTTGAGGTTGAAGCCAAAAAGATTTGTACTTATTTTATGTTTAGTTTAATTTTTATCCTGTTTTTGTATTTATCGCTTTTTG
>CM028383.1:8315958-8346421 GCA_013146195.2 Codonopsis lanceolata | reverse complement strand
GCTCTTGATTGTTCTATGTTAGCTTGAAAGGAGAGTACTTAACTTCATGCGAGTCATAGGTGGGAGGTGACTCTAAGCAACAAGACAAATGTGTGCTGCTCGGTGAGTCATCACTATCATCCTCGTCATAATCGGGTTTCAAACCAAGTGGCTACATGGTTCTTCTTCTAAGTCTCGGCCGAGAAGACCTCTATGTTTAGAAAATGATTTAGAAGGTCTCCTTTATAAGCTTCATATTGGGCTTAGGACATTTAGAAGCAAAGTGACGATTTCACCAATTGTAGCAAACTAACTCATTGTTGTGTGGAGTTTTCGCGATCTTTCGAAAGTCTATTTGGTTTGCTTCTTTCTTTTTGTTAAATTTTGAGAACTTTTGAAACTTCTTGAACATAGCAAATTGCTCGTCGGAGAATTTCATTCTCATTTGAAGAAGAAGTAGATGGTTTACTTTCTTGGCTTGAGAATTTCTGAGAGATATTGAGAAAAAGAAGGAAGTTTAAAATGTTTGTCTGTTCTTGAGCTTGAAGTAATTCTTGCTCATAGGCTGATAAACTTCGCATACAAACTTACGAGGTGCATGGAGTTCAAGTCTTTGGACTCTTTTATTGCGATGGTTTTACATGCCACAAACTTCCTAAAGAAGCTAAAATCTCATATTCACTTCTTTAACACTATATTCTTTCTAAAGAGTAACAACTATTTACTACCTCACAAAATCTGTATAGGCTTGCAGTAAATCTCTTTAGGATCTTTTACGAATGGTCGAAGCATTGAATATAGTTGTACTTCTGTTGTCTCACGGTGGGTAGGTCTCCTTCAAGATATTCTACCAAGGCTTCCCATTTCCTTGCGATTTGCATCGATGATCTGTTGATATGTCTTTGGTGTCAGCGGAGGCTTGATATAATATGAATAACCTTGGCATCGAGTTCAACAAGCCTCCTTTCTTCGTACATCCATTCGTTCATAGATTTAGGTATCTCGGGAGGACCAGCGGCTACTTCGGAAGTAGGTTGGAGTTTCATTGGAATATAAGGACACGAGAACACATTGCAACCGATTGTCAATAGAGTTCATATATCTCATAACCTTATCTTTCCATGCCAAAGTGGCCTTAGGTAATATTGGGGCGTGGTGGTATTTGAAGTAGGCGGCATATAGTGAGCCATAGGATCTATTCTCAAGATGTTAAGCTTGGAAAAATAATTTTCAAAGAATCAAGCTCGATACCAATTGTTGGTCCCAAAATAGGCTCAATCTAGGCTAGAAGGGGGTTGAATAGCCTAGTTATGTTTTTATAAAACTTTTTCTTAAGGAACACTTCTTAAGGATTTTGAAAGGTTTGAATAGAAGTGTTTAGGCGTGAATAAATCAGATCGAGATTATCAAAGAGTCTTTGTTAAAGCAGTCTGAGAGATGCAGGAGCAGTTAATCTGGCGGTTAATGAGAGTAATAAGAAGAGTTTGAGCTGCCTGCTTGAGGGAATTTGAAGTGGTTAATGCTTGTGAATAGTACTACATCCACTACAAAGTGGTTAGCTTTGGATTTTAAAAGTGCACTTGTTTATCCACTAGGTTTATGATTTAGATCTCTAATGGATTGTGTACAAAATGAGTTTTTAACCAAGTGTATAAAGGTGAGAGACAATCAATGAATAATTGTTCTCTTCACGTCAGATAAGGAAACGGTTAAAACAAACTAAATGAAGGAAGGTGAAAAATTTAAGATGGCAGTCTGCAGCTTGAAAAGTTTGGTGAAGTGTTAGCCCTGTCTTTGATCTCTTGAATGCTTGAGTGATGAAGATGAAGCTTGAGAGAGGAAAGGAAAAGGAAAAATGAAGTCCACCATCCTTATTTTTTTTCCTTGTACAGTCTTTTAATAAATACGTATGAATAGATAATAAACATGTTGCATGCATTGTACTACATGAATTATAAAAATGCAGCATTCTAATAATAATAATAATAATAATAATAATAATAATGATAATAATAATTTTTTATTCTTAATGTAAATAAACGCTTACCATTTTTATATATACATGTACATAAATTCACATGTAAATAAACATTTAATCAAAAAAAAGGGAAAGAAAAAAAATAATATAAAAAATATATATAAAAAAGATTATATGTAATTATTTTGCATTTAAATAAGTTATTTTCATATCCTAGGCATCATAGGATATGCATGTTAGACTACATTCATCGTGTACATAATAAAGTAGGAAAATATTCATGCATCATGTTAATAATCATCCCATAATTGTTCTGCATTACATTTGCATCAAATAAAATAGGGCATGCATCCATCATGTGCATTTATTGTCAATAAAAGCTGCATTGAGGGTGCGCTAAAAGAAATAAAATGTCACCAATCATGAAAATAAATATTCTCATGGCATTTACTATGTCCTGCGGCATAAGCATGCATGAAAAAATGAATTTAAGGGCATAAAATATATCTGTTTGTCCCATATTTATCAGAATATGCCCGAAAATGCATTTCGGAAAATTTAAATTGTATTCCGAAAAGTCCGTCTCGTGAATATATTGCATGCAAAAACGTGTTTTAGCGTAAAACATGCATCATATAGCCCCATTTTGCATTTATAGTATAAATCATGCATAGTAGGGTCAAGTAGTGACCACTAGTTCAATCATGCATCGCAAAAATAAATCATATAAATTTCATGCATCATTGCTTAATTACATCATTTATACATAAATAGGTCATGCATAAACATCATTAATAAAGACATGAGTGCTCCAAAGGTTCCAAACAGTGAAGAAATTCTAGCGGATCCGATGTATGTTCGTAACTGAAAAAGAAAGAAACTTACAAAGGGTAGGCTAAGATTGACACGTGAGTGTTCATCTCGCATATTGCCCCGATCCATCTTGGGAGTACCGATACTTGATCTTATTCCGGATCAAGGGAGGAAACTCATTCCTCCCTTCATCTGATTCTGGGTGCATAGGAGCCTTCCCCTTCCTGGAACGAGAAGAAGATGCATGCCATCTGCTGGACAAAACACTGAAATTAACAAAGAAAAATTGAGAAAAGGAGCGAAAATAGAGAAAATAAGAAAAAAACAGAAGGCAACAACAATGGCGCTGAAGAAGAGAAAGGAAGAAGAAAGAAGGAGCAGTAGCTCCCTTCCTTCACCTCCCGTCCATTATAAGGATGTAAAAAGGATTTTTCCTTTTCCCCCTCCGAAGTTTGAAGCTGCGACACTTAAGTCCCCAAGTTCCAAAAGATCCAAAATGGCCCCTGACCTTAAGGAAGAGTTAACGAAATTAATTTTGTTAACCAAAATCAAAGGCCATCCATCCAAGGACAAGAAGAAATATTATCCCCAGCAGGTCAGCCGCAAGAAAAAAAAAAGAAAAAGAAAAGAAAGAAAAGAAAAAAAAAAGAAAAAAAAAATAATTACAAAGTCCCCGCTTGAAAAAGGCAAGAAGTAGAGACATGCCAAAATCACCGAACTGCTACAGGCAGCCACCCGGGCACAAAAGGTAAGAAAGGTAAAGTATTCTTACCCTGACCCTACAATAAACTTGTTTCTGAAAAAAAAATAAAAAGTTTTTTCAAAAAAAAAATAAAAAAAAGAGAAAAGAGAAAAAAAAATTCAAATAAAAGAAAAACTCTTTTTCAAAATGAGTTTTTGTTTTCAAAAACACAAAAAAAAAAGATGAATATTTCAAAAACACAAAAAAAAGAGGAATATTGAAGAAAAAAACAGAGAGTGAGAAGAAAGGGAAGGAAAAAGAATGATCTTTTTTACAATTTTTGAAAAAAACTTGAAGAAAGTTTTCTTTGTCGTGCTCGCGACGAATTTTGATCAGTCGATGCAGTTTTCGGGAAATTTGAAAGTTTTCTTATTATGTTTGGAAACAAGGTATTGACCAGCCAGACACAATTTTAAAAATTCT
Organism: Codonopsis lanceolata; assembly: GCA_013146195.2. NCBI lineage: Eukaryota > Viridiplantae > Streptophyta > Magnoliopsida > Asterales > Campanulaceae > Codonopsis > Codonopsis lanceolata. The sequence continues at coordinate 8,342,486 of CM028383.1, read as the reverse complement.
TCTTAACATATTTCGATAACAAGTATCGACCAGTTGGAATATGGTTCCCGAAAAACATTCAAATCTTCATACCGTATTTGGCGGCCGTCCCCCGACCGTTCGAGAATACGGCTTTTCGAAAAACACAAAAATCTTTTTCCTGTTGTGTTCTTGATCGGGTTTTGACCCGAAGAACATAACATCCTCATTTGGTTGTAGTTTAGGTTTTGGCCTGAACTACGTTTGGTCTGATTTCCTTTACTAAGGAATACGTATGCAGCCTACACTAGTAGGTTCGACCATCAGAGCACTTCAAATCCATGTCTGCTTAAAAACTACGATAACCTGTTATAACCGACTAAATATGTCTAGGTTATGGAGTTTGGATAGCATGATAAACTGTGCATTATAACTGTTACCTGTTGCATTTCTCTCCCGTTTTTAATTGAACGAAATTGGAGAGTCTATTGTTTATCAACGATGTTTGTCTTCTTAGTAAGCCTTGGGTTACCCGTAGACTCCATCGTTGAGGGGCTCTGTAGACACCCCAATTTCGTACCCCTGATATGTGACTCTGACATGTGATATCAAGAACTGTTCAAACTTAACAATTGTCAAGTTGCAGGAGTCGAAAATGCGAAATGCAAAGCAGGATGCGCAAAACAGTGAATCGCGAGGGGTGAAAGTTCTGAAAATGAAACTTCAATAGTAACATGGCGAGGCCAAAAGGCATATTGGGTGCCGCGCCAAGCAAGCTTGGTGTCGACGCCAAGGTCTCCACTGTAGCTCTCAGACTTGCCGCATTGTGCAATTCGCGAAGGCTGCGGTACAAATGAAGGAAGCCGGCTGAGGGAATTTATAATTCCCGATAAGTCCTCCTTTCCTCCTATAAATTGAGGTGTCGGGTCCCCTCTTCAGCACAACATTTTCATCGCAAAGAAATGCTGAGAAACTCTCCGCGTTCCTTCGACGCCGAGTTTTAGTGAGAGGTGCGAGATAGGTGTGTGTAGCCCACCAAAGACTCCAAACCCCGTCCAAACTTTGCCAAAACTTAAATCCACCGGTTATAAATGATCCCTAGCCTAGTAGTTAGGTATCCACCTTATTTCCCCGGCCCAAAATCCCCAAAGTAAGCTGTTACTCTGCCCGAGTAATGAGCTGAAATACACAAAAATTAAGCTGTTATTCCGCCCAACCAAAAAGGCCAAAACCTTCCGAAATAAGCTGTCACTCTGCCCGAGTGAACAAGCAAAAGTCACCCAAAATAAGCAGTCACTCTGCCCAAATCGAAACAACCACCACACAACAACAACAAAAAAAGACTCCCTCTCCCTTAGGACAGAGCGAACACACTACCGCTCTAAAAGGTAATAGCCTTTAAGGGCGTTTTATTTACTTGTTCATTTATTTATTATTTAAATCCGGCCCAATGTAGTCAATGTAAGCTGTTGTACTGCCCGGATTAGAATAGGTAATATTATGTAAAAGAGCCGTTATAATGGCCAAATATTTTTAAATACATTTGTAATTATTGTAAGGAAATGGATGCAAGTCCGTAAATAATGTAGCCACGGATGTATTTGTTTTACTTTCCTGTCTTTTAATGTTTTATTTATCAGCTAAATAAATATAACAATAAGCATACTTTAGCCAAAAACTATTTTGAGACCGAAAGGGCGAGTTGGGTGCCTAACACCTTCCCAACTCGTAACTTAGCCTCCGAACCCGTTTTCTATCTCTGGTTTTCTTTTCTTTCTTCTGGTTTTGCTTTATTTTTGCCTTAAAATAAAGATGCCGACTCTAAACTTTTTGGATCCAGTGGGGCCTCCCAACACTCCTTCTTTGCACTTTTCTGTTTTCCCCTAAAAAAGGGAAAATGAGAATGGAAGGGTGATGTATTCCCATATCCTGATATCCCCTAAAAAAGGGATAACTTGATGCGGGAAACCGAAAGCTCCCATAGTGATCCGAAACGGGCCATAAGGCTATTTTTAATAAAATCCATAGTTGGGGCGTCGCAACATCCTTTTTTGCACTTTTCCGTTTTCCCCTAAAAAAGGGAAAATGGGAATGAAAGGGTGATGCATTCCCATATCCTGGTATCCCCTAAAAAAGGGATAACTTGATGCGGGAAACCCATAGTTCCCATATTGGATTAAAAATCCACTAAAGGCAACCGAGGCGCATTCCAATGCATAGACAACACTCCTCTCGCACTTTTGATTTCGTCTTTCCCTAAACAAGGGAGGGTGGAACGAGAGCAGTGGTGTCCGCACCGATCCGCACGCACGCCGCACCCCTATCCAGGCGCTGGCGCATCCGTCCCGAACCCACACCACCTCTATTTTAAAGTTAAATAGAGAAAAATAAAAAATACCAGAAAGTGTATAGGTGAGGAGCAGCATTTATCTATCACAAAAATCAGAAATGCGGTGAGATATGTTAGGTCATCGCTGGCGAGGGATGCAAGCTTTAAAGAATATGTTGAAAGAGCTAAGGTTGATTCTCATAAAAAAGTATGTCTCGATGTTGATTCTAGGTGGAATTCTACATATTTGATGCTTGAAGCTGCGAAAAAGTATGATGAAGCTTTTGAAAGGCTTCAATCAATAGATTACAAGTATAAGGCTTACTTTTTGGGTCATGATGACGATGAATATGATGGTAGTACAAGGAAAATAAAAACGAGAGAAACTAATGTGGGACGTCCGGAGGCTAAAGATTGGGAGATTTCTAGGCAATTCATTGAGTACTTGAGGGTTTTTTACAAGGTAACAAATCTGATTTTGGGGTCCACATATTTTGTGAGAACCCAAAACCCTTCTTGTGTAACATGCCTTCTATACTTGTTTAATATGCTCATTATCTTCCTTAACATGTTTTAGAGTTCATGTTGTTCATATCATACTTGCTTTAGGTCAACTATGATTATAGTTGCTTGTATGCCTTCTATACGTTGCATGCTTTGTTGTACTTGCTTCGTGTATCGTCTTAGCACTTAACTAAGTCCTACTAGAGCCTTAGTACCTTTCTTACATGTTCTATAACTTTAATCTTGGTCATTGTATGCTTGGTTGAGAGTTCGGAAGCCTTCTTTCTTCGTTTGACCTTTTTACTCTTAGAGTTTCTCGGTATGTCTTCCTTTGCCTTGTTTCGTGTCCTTGAGGCTTGTGAGTTGTTAACTTGAATCCTAGACCTTGCCTACTATTCCTTAACATATTTAAGAATGTTCGTTCATGTTCATTGTATCTTTATTTAACTCGTTGTTGACTCGTTTGATGTTCGTTGCGAGTATTGCCCTTTACTCCTCCTTGTTTCGGGTGATGTTCGGACCTGTTTTAGACATGTTTTGAGTGTGTTAAACATCTCATATGGTTTGGGGTTAAATTGGACACATTTGGGACTTGTTTTCAAGTCATTTTGGCCATCCAGACCACTGAGCGCTCGTTCAGCCATGTGACTAAGCGAGTGCGCAAAATCCAGAACGTCCAAGACTTGAAAAGAAGACTGAGCGCTCGCTTAGCCTTGTGACTGGGCGACCACCCAGCCCTGTTTCCAGCCCTATGGGATTTTCTTATTTGTTCAATTTGTGACCCAATTAGCCTATTAACCGTCCATCATTAGTGACCCTAATCACTTGTTTTAGACCCTAACTAAGTTGACTTAATCCTAATCCCTAATTAAGAGCCTAATCCCTTTCATTCTCCACGTGACATGTGGATTTCCACTCACTTTTGCATGTCATATATATACCTTTTCCCTCTTTGTGGCTGTCATCAAGAAGCCATTTCCCCCATTTCTTCCTCCCTCTTCAAGAGCTTGAGTGTGTGAATGGTGAGGTGAGGTGAGATTACTAGGTGTTTCTCCCATAACTTGAGTTCCCAAGTTCCGATTTCCAATCCGAGACAACCAAATTGAAGCTATCGACGAGGAGCACGATTCTAACCGATTGGATTTCTTTTATTTCATCTTTTTCCTTGGTGTAAGGTAAGCTATTGATTCCCCTTAGGATGTATGCTAGAAATGTCATTCTATCCCCTTTCATTCATGGTCCTCATGTCTCTACCATGTCAATAACATGTTTTAGGATGATTTGAGAATATGGGAATTTTGAATGATATATTCATCTTGATTTTTTGGTCCTAAGCCTAGAATTAAATGTGTTTTATGCTTCATTGGGAATAACTATTGTTCTTTGACCATTGGCTTTTAACAACTTTTAGAATTTATGAATCTAGGGTTCCATAATTTAGGAATTGATGATAATTCTTGGCTTTGGTTATTATTTGGATTAATGACCTAGTCTAACCTATACGAGAACTTAGAAAAGAGTTTAGAATGCATTTAGTGTTTTAACTCTACTTGGATGAATTTATAGAGACGACTCAACGGAGTCTATTTTAGTGAGCCATTGAACAATACCAGCTCAATGACCAATCCCTACGACGTTCTTCAATGCGTTCCACTAGAATACTAGTTCTAGACTCTTGAATTGGATTGAACATCATGCTTGATCTTAAATGTCATATAATAGAATGCCTATTTGACATGTTGAGTTCGCTATTATGAGCTCAACCCTACTTGATTTATTGATTAGAATACTTACTTGTCATGAACGAGATCTCTCTTGTTGACCTCGTTCTCTACTTGAGATTTGTTAAGTAAACAACAACTTGGCATTTACATGAGTATATCTAGCATACTTGCTCTTATACACACACACCTCCACTATGGCTGCAGTGGGGAAGTAGCCCCTTTGTTGTAACCATTAAAGTGCATTGGTGTGTCTATCCCGAGCATCTCCTCGGAAGGTCGATGTATTCACAACTATCTGACATTTCACATTCTAGATAACGCTTGTATGTAGGAACTACGTAGCGGCACCGGTTCTCCATATATCCTTATCCTATGTGATTTATGATAAGAAGTTGGTGAGGATTCTTGATATGAAGGAACAAGTCTTGAGAACGAAGAGGATATCGTTGGTCAAAGTCTTCTGGAAGAACCATAACATCGAAGAAGCTACTTGGGAAACCGAGCTTGATATGAAAGAGAGATACCCTTTCCTATTTGATGATTCAGGTATGAATTTAGGGACTAAATTCATTTTAGTTGGGGAGGATGTGAGAACCCAAAACCCTACTTGTGTACCATGTTTTCTATACTTGTTTAATATTCTCATTATGTGCCTTAACATGTTTTAGAGTTCATGTTGTTCATATCATACTTACTTTAGGTCAACTATGATCACAGTTGCTTGTATGCCTTCTATACGTTGCATGCTTTGTTGTACTTGCTTCGTGTATCATCTTAGCACTTAACTAAGTCCTACTAGAGCCTTAGTACATTTCTTACATGTTCTATAACTTCAATCTTGGTCACTGTATGCTTGGTTGAGATTTCGGAAGCCTTCTTGCTTCGTTTGACCTTTTTACTCTTAGGGTTTCTCGGTTTGTTTTCCTTTGCCTTGTTTCGTGTCCTTGAGGCTTGTGAGTTGTTAACTTGAATCCTAGACCTTTCCTACTAGTCCTTAACATATTTAAGAATGTTCGTTCATGTTCAATGTATCTTTAATTAACTCGTTGTTGACTCATTTGATGTTCGTTGCGAGTATTGCCCTTTACTCCTCCTTGTTTCGGGTGATGTTCGGACCTATTTCAGACATGTTTTGAGTGTGTTAAACATCCCATATGGTTTGGGGGTTAAATTGGACACATTTGGGACTTGTTTTCAAGTCATTTTGGCCATCCAGACCACTGAGCGCTCGCTCAGCCATGTGACTAAGCGAGTGTGCAAAATCCAGAACGTCCAGGACTTGAAAAGAAGACTCAGCGCTCGCTTAGCCTTGTGATTGGACGAACACCCTGCCCTATTTCCAGCCCTATGGGATTTTCTGATTTGTTTAATTTGTGACCCAATTAGCCTATTAACCCTTCATCATTAGTGACCCTAATCACTTGTTTTAGACCCTAACTAAGTTGACTTAATCCTATTCCCTAAATAGGAGCCTAATCCCTTTCATTCTCTATGTAACATGTGGATTTCCACTCACTTTTACATGTCATATATATATATATATATATATATATATATATATATATATATATATATATATATCTTTTCCCTCTTTGTGGCTATCATCAAGAAGCCATTTCCCCCATTTCTTCCTCCCTCTTCAAGAGCTTGAGTGTGTGAATGGTGAGGTGAGATTACTAGGTGTTTCTCCCATAACTTGAGTTCCCAAGTTCCGATTTCCAATTCGAGACAACCAAATCGAAGCTATTGACAAGGAGCACTATTCTAACCGATTGGATTTATTTTATTTCATCTTTTTCCTTGGTGTAAGGTAAGTTATTAATTCCCTTTAGGATGTATACTAGAAATGTCCTTCTATCCCCTTTCTTTCATGTTCCTCATGTCTCTACCATGTCAATAACATGTTCTAGGATGATTTGAGAATATGGGAATTTTGAATGATATATTCATCTTGATTTTTTGGTCCTAAGCCTAGAATTAAATGTGTTCTATGCTTCATTGGGAATAACTATTGTTCTTGGACCATTGGCTTTTAACAACTTTTAGAATTTATGATTCTAGGGTTCCATAATTTAGGAATTGATGATAATTCTTGGCTATGGTTATTAATTGGATTAATGATATAGTCTAACCTATACGAGAACTTAGAAAAGAGTTTGGAATGCAATTAGTGTTTTAACTCTAATTGGATGAATTTATAGAGACGACTCAACGGAGTCCATTTTAGTGAGCCATTGAACAATACCGGCTCAATGATCAATCCCTACAATGTTCTTAAATACGTTCCACTAGAATAATAATTCTAGACTCTTGAATTGGATTGACCATCATGCTTGATCTTAAATGTCATATAATAGAATGCCTATTTGACATGTTGAGTTCGCTCTTGTCGAGCTCAACCCTACTTGATTTATTGATAAGAATACTTACTTGTCATGAATAAGATCACTCTTGCTGACCTCGTTCTCTACTTGAGATTTGTTAAGTAAACAACTACTTGGCATTTACATGAGCCCAGCTGGCATACTTGCTCTTATACACACACACCTCTACTGTGGCCGCAGTGGGGAAGTACCCTTTGTTGTAACCACTAGAGCGCATTAGTGTGTCTATCCCGAGCATCTCCTCGGAAGGTCAATGTATTCACAACCATTTGACACCTCACAATCTAGATAACGCTTGAATGCAGGAACTACGTAGCAGCACTGGTTCTCCATATATACTTATCCTATGTGATTTACTTTCAAGCACCTATGTGAAAACAATTTGTATCTTGGATATCTGATCTATATGCTTATGTGATGATATCTTGCCTTGTATGTTGCATATTGCCATGACATGCATGATTGATAGCTTACAAGTCTTTATGACTTACCCATTCCCCTTTACTGTTTTAGATTCTAGCACGGGAGGTCCTTCTCATTGAGGCTTGCAGTGTTCGTGCTTCCTTTGTTTCTCTTTTGGTGCAACGTTTCGGTTGAAGAGGTGGTTTAGATGTCCTCTTCTATTCTTTTTTATTTTGCAAGGACGATAGGTTTAAGCAAGTCAATTAGACTATGCTTGGGAATTTGTGTAGAACTTGTACTAGCTCTTTTTATTAGCTATTTGTTGTTTCATCACTTGTAGTACTTGTACTCCTTTTGATGTCGGCAATTGTGTAAGCCGAGCTTTGTTTATCATGTTGATAGTTCACTAAGTATAATCTTCCGCTGAGCATCCCATAAGCTCTTATTTAATTCTTGTCCTTTTAATTGCTTAGCTTGGGTTCTAGCATGTAGTGTCGCCGAAGACTTGGTTTAATTGCTTAACTGTTATATCAGGAAAAGTTTTTAAAATTTCGGCCTTTTGGTGTCGAGTCGTGTTACGTCTAAAATGTTGTGTCACGTCGTTTCCTTAAATTGAGTCCTTACATGTTTCTTGTTCCCCCCCCCCCCCTATTTGGATGGGCTGACCCACGATTCCACCTCGGGTCTGGGCCGGGTCACCACATATGTCACATCTAACACGTTTTTTGGTGAGCTTGTGAAAATGCACGCAAGCATATCCAAAATGTGTATTAATGTGGACGAGAGGGAGAAGAAAATGGCTCTTTCAATGAAGGCAAAATATGACAAGTATTGGGATAATATTGATCACATAGATATGTTGTTCTATGTGGCTGTGGTTTTAGATCCCCATAATAAGATGTGTTTTTTAGTATATTGCTTGAACCAGATTTATGGGAAAGATGCTCAGAAAATCAAGGAAATTACAGACAGAGTGGTGAATACATTGAATGAGTTGTTTGAACATTATAAAATGAAAGTTGAAAAAGCTAATGTTGGGAACAAAGGACCTTCTTCATCTTCAAATTTTGGTGGAGAGTCTAATTTTGTAGATATTGATGCTAATGCTGACTTAGAATCAAATTTCTTAAAGTACTTGGAGGAGAAAGGAGGTTTAACCAACAAGTCGGAAGTGGAAATATGTTTGTCCTATGGGATGGAGAAGAGAGATCAGAAATTTGACATTTTAAACTAGTGGAAAATCAATTCATTGATGTTTCCAGTTCTTTCTCAAGTAGCTAGACATGTGTTGGGAATGCCAATATCCGTTGTTGCTTCAGAGTAGGCATTTAGGACCGGTGGTAGGGTGATTGATCCATTTAGGAGTTCGCTTACTCCTAAAACCGCTGAAGCCTTAATTTGTGCATAAGATTGGATACGATCAAACCCAGCAGATCTCGAGCTTGCGAATGTGCATGCTAAGGCTATAGAGGAATTGCAAGAAAATTTAGAGAGCATTGAAAAGGGTAAAGAATTCCTATTTTTGTGACTTTGTTTTGAATAAAAACTTTTTGAAATATTAATATGCTACATCTTCATTTTAATTTTTAGGTGCATTTGCAAGTAGACCAAAGTTCTTTACGCCATGCATGCTTGATGATTGATCGCTACTTGGGTAATGTAATCAAACGACGAGGTATGCATTTTCTTCTATTTCAATTAGTCACTTTTTTCAGAGTTTTCGTATTTCTTCTTTCCCATTATGCAATCTAGAAAAAAATTAAACTCCATGAACATTAGCATAGAGCTGCTTGGGATTTTATAATAAACTTTAGAAGTTGTTAATTTCCAGCTTTGAGTCTTTGACAATAGTTTAAGTTTTCTCTTCTTTGTTTTTTTATAGCCTTTGTTTAGAACTTGTTTCATTAATTACTTAATCAAAGAGTTATTTCATTCAAATTTAGTAAATTAAAGAAACTGGACTTTTAATTTAATTTATTAATTTTACTTTGATTTTGGGCAATCAGACATGGTGGGGATCGATGCCGCATGGAGCTGTTTGTTGTTGGTGGTTTTGGAATGCCTTTTCTGTTAATGGCTTAATGTTCTGCTCATACATGTTTTCTATTAGTTTAATATGGATGTTAAATTGTTAATTTTATTGTACTTTATTTGAATGTTTATTGTTTAATATGTTGGATCTTTTTATTGGAAAAGTCCATTAGTCCAATTGACAGTTGTATTTAGTTTAGATTTTCATTTATATATATATATATATATATATATATATATATATATATATATATATATATATATATATATATATATATATATTGGCAAGGAGGGATGTTGTTCGGACATAATAACGACTACTTTGTCATTTTAGCATTTAAGGTTTGTTAGTGGTTATCTAAGCATAGTATTAACTATCTTAATATTTTATGTACATTTATATACAAATACTACTTTATCTACTATATTATTTACACATAATATGTGCAAACATAAAAATAATATTATCTACATTTATGCTATATAAACGGGATATATAAACTAATTATCGCATTATATACGGATGATATAATTTATCTATTATTAATATTTTAACTACGGGACAGAATAATAAAAGGGTACCTACCTCTTATAGCATGAAATACTGATCTCGGCATATACGTCTAGGCTTTAGCCCACTAGGTGCTCGTAGTTTCTGGTGTGCTCTCCCTGTTGTCTCCTCGAAAGAGAAATTATTTATGTTGTTGTATCACCATCATCATTGTTGTTGTATCATCATCATTTGTTGTTATCCGGGTAACGTGACTACGCCTTTTGACTTTTAGATCGGCTCGTTGGGGTCGAGGAATGAGCGGGCTCGCTTGCTCGGGCAGTGGAATTGAAGGGGTTGCCGCAGGGCAGGAGAGGAGGCTTTCTCGGGCGAGGAAGCTGGAAGGCTCGCTTGCACAAGGCAAAGGAGAGAGAGAGAGAGAGAGAGAGAGAGAGAGAGAGAGAGAAAGAGAAAGAGGTTGGGAGGCTCTAGGTGTCAAATGAGGGCTGATGGCCTCTATATTTATAGGTGAAATCCGTCCCAAGCAACCAGAGAAACCAAGCAGGGGAGGCAAGTAGCTTGTGCAAGATTTTTGGTTCATGCAGCGTACACATGGCAGCAACTGGAGAAGGTAGAAAAGCAAAATGGGGCGCGACACATGCAAGATGGGAAGCCGCACCCCGACTTGTATTTCTTCAATTCATGGATTTTGTAATTTTTCAGTTTGCTCCCCTGTCAAGTCATTTTCCATTTTGATCATTCTGCCCCCCTAAAGACTAACAGAAAGTGACGTCCGTTAATCCTTTTCATATAACAATTTTATTTTGGACATTTTAGAAATGGTGGGGGGGGGGGGAGGTACGAAATTGAGGTGCCTAAACCCGCCTGTTTAACATTCAGAAAATATATGAGTGTAAAAGGTGAATTAGCCCATTTTTTTCAAAAAAAAACTTTGAAAACAAATACTCTCTTTGTTTCACCAAAAAGTGTATACATTTGAAAACTCTAATAATTATAAAATATTTAAATATTATGAGAGTTGCATATAAGTACTAAAACTATTTGAAAAAAATTAAGATTTTTATAGCATATGTAATAGGTAATGTTGAATGGTTTATATAGATCGTAGAAATAATATTTTGAAGGAGTAATGCAACAATCACCTAACGGTAGTCAATTTTGTGGACAAAATGATGTAGATTCTTATATATGTCATCTTATTTGACAATTTATGGTTCAATTGTAAGTTAAACATTCAACCCAATTAGATGAAGCAAACAGTGACTCATCATTTAGGTCAGAAACATTGATTTAGTGGTTAAATTGATACCGAGGGTCAATTGTCAAGACCTATAATCTTGAGGTCTTAGTCATTGAACAATTTTTTTAATAGTTTTCTATTTAGTGGAAATTTACGACCTGAAGCATTGAGCTAACATGACCAAAAAGTTGTTTAAATGATGTTGTACAGTATAAGTGAGTAAATTAATTTGGGTTTGTGTCTGTAGTAACGAGAAGATGATTGGGAATAGATGCGTGGATGAAATTCCAGTGGATTGGGGTACTTACTGTGATGAAGCTACTTGCAATCAAAAGTGTCATTCGAAGAGGGGAAGATTTACTGTTGAACGATGCAAAGTTATTGATACTTTTTTTCTGCCAATACCCTTGTTGACTTTGAGTCATAAGAATATTAAACTGAAAACATCTCTCTCTCTCTCTCTCTCTCTCTCTCTCTCTCTTTCTCTCTCTCATATACACACACATAGTACATCATACAAGAGTTAAGAATTATTGACAGTTCTAAGAAGATCTATGGAATTACGCTGCAAGAAGAAGGATATTAAAAGAGACGTGTTAAATGTAGTATGTCAAATAAGTTAAAGGTAAGTTATTAAAAGAGACGTGCTCAACGTAGTAAATTAAATAAACTAAATGTAGCACCTTCTCATGTAAATTTCCTAAAATGTTCCTAAAACTAGTCATTTGAGCTCAAAGCTTAAAACCCAATCCTGCTCGCATGACTAGATGGTAGAAGTTCCCTTCAACAGTGCCTTCGGTCATCAGTACAAACTTGACAATTATTCCCTCCATTCCTAAATAATAGTTCTTTTTAAAAACATATTTTTATCATTTTACTATTATTTTTCTATATATTTTAATTATGACAAAAAAAACTACACATTACATCAATATTTATTATACAGCAATTAATTTTTCTTAAACAGTAAGAAGAATACATGAGAACTATTATTTAAAACTGGAGGGAGTATTATGCTCAATTATCTCCACCACCACCCCAACTCACGTTATGACGAGTGAATGATATGAAATGATTTTAATTACTAGTATGTGGTTTGAACTTCATGGTAGAAAATTAACAGAATTGGACGAAATGACTAATCCCGCAAAAAATTGAGTACATGGAGGAATATTTCAAAAAAATGAGTTTAAAGACGAAAACCGAGAAAACCCAAAAGTACAGGGACTATTTGGGTAGTTTACCCTTCTTTTTAAGGTGAAATCTTTGAACGGAATATCTCAAAGTACAATAAGATTTGGCATGTCGTTTTGGTTGTGACCACACTGTAGCAATTCCCTTATTTGTATATAACTTGATTTTTATTTATTTTCATAGTGATTAAAATATATAAACTAAGTATCTTTGGTGTGTACACAAACTATGTAGCGTTTTGGATTTTATAGATTCGGAATTCCTTTGGCCATGGAACATTTTATGAATAAGAAAAAATATGGTAATATAATGGTTGGTTTTGTGTAGTGGCTTAGTGGGTTCAGGAATTTTGTTTTGTGGATTAGGTTTTGAAATTTGATGAGAAGTGGTTTCATTTGGCGTTCATTATCTCAATTTTGAGTATTTTTTCTTTTACAAGAGAATAAACATAAAGCCATTGATGATGTAACTAAAAATAAACCAAAATTAACAACAAAAACTAGAAAATAATGACACCTATTATATTACTTAATAATAATATTAACAATAATAAATAACTAATAACAATAATAATACAAATTTTTTAAGAATAATAAAAATTAACAATACTGTGGGTTTTGAAATTTAACGAGAAGAGGTTTCATTTGGCGTTCATTATCTCGATTTTGAGTATTTTTTCTTTTACGGGAGAATAAGCGTAAAGCCATTGATGATGTAACTAAAAATAAACCAAAATTAACAACAAAAACTAGAAAATAATGATAGCTATAATAATCCAGTACTTAATAATAATACTAACAAAAATAAATAAGTAATAACAATAATAATACATTTTTTAAAAAATAATAAACAATTAACAATACGGACAATTATAGTAATAATCTGTAATATTATTAAAAATAATATTTAAGTAGCAATTTAGTTATAATTTAATTAATAAAAACAACTTAAAAAGGGCTAATTATATAAAGTAAGAGAGAGAAAATGAGTAATATCAATTTTTGCAAAAACAAATCATTTTGTTTCCAAATGAGGTAAACCTAGACTCTCTTTATAGATCGAAATGTGTACTTTAAAAAAAATGGAATACCAAAAATTCCCAAAACTGAGGATAATGTTTAGAAAAGTGGTAGCCGTCAAGGGGTGATGCATGTAAAGGTGCTGTTAGTCCCTTGTCGCCAACAATTTTTCATCCATTAATATCTTTTCCAAAACGACGTCATTTTGACTTTGTGTAGGCTGAAACACAACCGTTTTGCGCCTCGTTTCCTTCGGCTGATTTCTTTTGATTTTTTAAATTTGTATCATAAATTTATACAAATCAAACTAAATCTAATTTGATTTGATTTTTCGAAGTTATGATTCATCCATTGGGAAGTGAAGATATTGTTAAGATTTGGTAAGATTCAACCGTTAACCATGTTCTAATGGGAAGGAAAAGATCATCTATAATACAATACAGCTCATAGTCGCACATATGCAATTGACTAAAGCTATTTAGGGGCTGAGATTGATTCCTTTACTGAGATCCTACGATCATTATCACTCTCCGAGTTCACATGTGTGAAAGGCGGTTGAGCAACTACCCCCTCTCTCTCTCCAACTCCCCCCACTATTCACGGTTGGTGGCCGCTAATCCTTCCTCCACCAAACTCACATCCCTTTTTCTTTTCGATATTTTAATTAATTAACCAATTTTATGCAAAAAAAATCGTAAGTTTTGTAATTTGAAATATTTGTTTTTTTTTCTTTTTAACTGTTATCGTAATTAACTTAATCATTTTATTTTTTTGAAATTGAATCCCATTTTGAATATTTGTTTTTGAATGTTTTTCTTTTTAATTGTTTTCGCAATTAACTTAATCAATTTCATTTTTTTCCGACCCTCAATTTCGTATACAAATAATTTTTTAAAAAAAATAGTAACTTTTGTAATTTGAAATATTTGTTTTTTTTCTTTTTAACTGTTATCATAATTAACTTAGACAAATTATAAGTAAATAATAATTCATTTCCATATTATCTGCTTCATTTATTGATAAATTCATAAACTGGCACCGTGTCATCGACACGAAAAAGAGTACTAGTTACATATATTTTATCTCCAAAGAAAATTACTCCAATATGTTTAATCTGATCCAAAGAAGATGTAACCAATACATTCCTTCTTTGACCTTAGTGGTCACTTTTTGTTTCTGATGATTAAAAAAAGAGAGACCATTTTTCATGAAAGGAACGTGTGGATCTCAAAAAGTAAATATGTCTTTGCTCTTCGTCAACCAATTTTAAGCCAATGGATTTCTTTCCCTATAAATAAAATTTCTCTGGATATATATATACACACACAAACACAACATTATATTTGTATATCTTCCTTGTTCAAGCACCGAACGAAATCAAACATGAACCGCATGGCCTCATTTGTCAGCCTTCTTCTTGTACTTGTTATTATTACAGGTATTCTTTTGTGTTTCATTTTGGTCATTAACAATGATTTAGTAGTTAAATTGATACCGATGGTCGTTTGCCAAGGCATATAATCTTGAGGTTGTAGCCTTTGAACAATTTTTTTTTTATTGTTTTCTATTTAGTTGAAATTTACGACCTGAAGCATTGAGCTAACATGACCAAAAAGTTGGTTAAGTGATGTTATACAGTATAAATGAGTAAATTAATTTGGGTTTGTGTGTATAGGTAATGAGATGATGATTGGGAATGGATGCGTGGATGAAATTCCAGTTGATTGGGGTACTCACTGTGATGAAGCTACTTGCAATCAAAAGTGTCATTCAAAGAGGGGAAGTTCTGCTGCAGGACGATGCAAAACTTTTGATACTTGTTTCTGCCAATACCCTTGTTGACTTTAAGTCAAAAACTTATTAAACTTAAAACATCTCTCTCTCCCTCTCCTTCTCTCTCTCTCTCTCTCTCTCTCTCTC
Source organism: Codonopsis lanceolata (assembly GCA_013146195.2). Lineage (NCBI taxonomy): Eukaryota > Viridiplantae > Streptophyta > Magnoliopsida > Asterales > Campanulaceae > Codonopsis > Codonopsis lanceolata. The sequence goes on along the minus strand of CM028383.1, from coordinate 8,327,270 downwards.
TCTCATACGCACACAGAGTACATCATACAAGAGTTAAGAATTATTGACACTTCTAAGGAGATTTATGGAATTACGCTGCAAGAAGGTTATTAAAATAGACGGGCCAAACATTGTACGTCAAATAAGTTAAACGTAAGTTATTAAAAGAGACGTGCTAAACGTAGTAAGTTAAATACGCTAAATGTAGCACCTTCTCATGTGACTTTCCAAAAATGTTCCTAAAACTAGTCATTAGCTCAAAGCTTAAAACCTAATCGTGCTAGCGTGACTACCCGGTAGAAGTTCCCTACAACAGTGCCTTCGGCCATCAATACGAACTTGACTATTGTTCCATCCGTTCCTAAATAACTGTCCTTTTAAGAAAATACTTTTATAATTTTACTCTTATTTTTTATATATATTTTAATTATGACCAAAGAAACCACATATTACACCTATATTTATAATACATTAATTAATTTTTCTTAAATGGTGAAACAAATCATGAAGGATGATTAATTAAAAATGAAGTGGTGAGTGAATGATATGAAATGATTTTAATTACTAATATCTATATGTATGGTTGAATTTTAATTACTGGACTATTATTGAGGCTTGGTTATGCACCGTAATTTTTTTTTACCATAGATAACATTATGAAATCTCCTTGAGGTTCTCTAAGAGCTAAAGATCAGACATGTACACTTGAAGGGTAGAAGACTTAAGACAACTCAAGATTCATCAAATAACCATGTGATGGTACTTCACAAGTCCATCACAATACACACGTGTCTTGGATAACCATTTAGTTATCTTTGCGACAACTCAAGTTTCTCATCATAGAGGGTACTAAGCCATACACAATTCAAATATCCTTTCTATAGAAGAATTATAATGGCACAATCTCGGATTTTCCAAGGATGTTAACAAGGTTCCCAAGTAAGGTCATAGATTACATTCCTACAAGTCTTGGGACTTCATTTAAAGTCCAACTAGTATCATTGGTTCTAGTTCATAATTGAACCGATTCAAAACATCTTTCATTTGAGTTATGCATTCGCGACTCACACATATACCATCCAAGGACTAGCGATAATCTTGCACTTAACGTCACTCAAAGACCTCAATTAGAGTCCTAAGCCACAAATCAACCTTAACACCAATTCGGTCTCACCCGACCAAATCTCAAGATTTCATGATTGAGATTCAATGAACACGAGTAGTCCTAGGAATTTACCCTAAGGCTCAAATAACAACTTCTATAATTAATTGACTCAATTTGGGTCAAATTACAAAGTCTCAAATTCTAGGTCAAGGCATAAATTTGGGATTCACAATTTATCCAGGTTTCTAAACCCAACAACGATAAATCTTAAACCATAACAACTCCAATGTATCCAATAAACCCATTTGGGTTCAAACCCTAACTATCATGTGGCGACCCCGACCCCGAACCCGAGATGGGAACGCGGACCGGAGCGCCCAAGACAAGAGAGACAAGAAAGGACGAACATGCAAGGACTCAAATATTTTAAAACTGACGTAAAGAAAACATTTCAGTCGCAAGAGAACTCGACACAAAAGGTCGGTAATTTAAAAATCCTTTCATCTGATAAAACATTTAAGCAATAAATCCAAGTCTTCGGCGACACTACAGCCGGAACCCAAGCTAAGCAATAAATACGACAAGGAAATAAATAAGAGTTAATGGGATGCTCAGCGGAAGTCTATACGTAGTGAACGCTAACAAGATATACAAGGCACGACTAACACAATTGCCGGCATCAAGAGAAGTATAAGTACTACAAGAGTTAATACTACAAGTAGCTAACAGGAATACACGAGTACAAGATCTATAAACATTCCCAAGCGTAGTCTAGCTGACTAGCTTTAAACCCGCCGTCCTTGCAAAACACAAAAGAATAGAAGAGGACTTCTAAAACCACCTCTTCAACCGCAAAAGCCTGAACAAAAGAGAACTAAGGTGTACGAGCACCACGAGCCTCAACGAGAAGGTCCTGTCCTGCTAGGATCTAAAAAAAAGTACAGGGGAACGGGTAAGTCATAAAGACTCGTAAGCTATCAATCATGCATGACATGGCAATATGCAACACGTTAGGTAAGACAATATTACAAGCATGTAGATCAAGTATTTAAGATGCACATTATTGCACATAGTTCACATAATGTGAGGACATAGAGCCGGGCCGCTACGTAGACTTGCAAATCAGACACCTTCATGACGTGCATGAATCGATGGGTGTGATAATACATCGATCTTTCGAGGATATGCTCGGGATAAATAAGTAGTCAATCTCAATAGGCGTGTATTGGTTGGCCAGAGAGAGCTCTTCCCCACTATGGCCAGCAGTGGAGGGTGTGTGACAGGATCAAGTATGCCAGCTGGACTCATGCAATGCCAAGTAGTATTTACTCAACAATGGTTAGTATGGAACGAGTCTGACAAGAGCGTCCTCGTTCAAGACAAGTATATAATCTCATCAATAAACAAGCAAGATTGAGCTCGACAAGAGCGAACTCAATATATCAAGTATGCATTTATGTGTCATAAGGATACAAGCATGATAGTCAATCCATTTCAAGAGTCTAGAATTAGTTTTCTAGTGTAACGCACGTAATAACGTCGTAGGGATTGATCATTGAGCCGGTATTGTTCAATAGCTCACTAATGTCGACTCCGTTGAGTCATTTCTACAATCAAACCAAATAGAGTTAAAACACTATTTGCATTTCCAGATCTTTTCTAAGTTATCGCATCGATTAATCTAGGTCGTTAATCTAAATAACAACCATAACCAATAATAATCTCAAGTTCCCAAATTCATGGAACCCTAGAATCACGTTTTTCCCAAATAATGGTCGAAAGTCTATGACCCAAGAATAATAGTTATTTCTAACGTAGAGTAGAACACTTTTACTTCTAGGCTTAGTGTCCAAATCGAGACATTTACATTCATGGTCTATAATTCTCAGATTTTCATACTCTCTAAAGCACATCATATTCATGGTAGAAATCAAGGAGAGCATGATTTAGACATGAGAGAAGGGAAGCAAGAGGGGGTAGCATGTTATCTCTAACATGGACCTAAGGGAAATCGATAGCTTACCTCAAGCCAAACAATAGACGAAGGAAGAAAACTAATCGGTGACAATCGTTCTTCTCGACGGCGGCTTCGTAACAGCGGTCTCGGAATCGCAAGCGGGTCTTGAGATCACTTGGAGTCAAACCCTCACGCACTAATCTCACCGAGACTCTCACGCACAAGCTCTCTTCAGACCAAGGAAGAAGAAGAGAAGAAAAATGGATCGTAAAATGAAGTCTTTAGCTGATGTAGAGAAATCAGCTTGATTAATCGTTAGTGGCAAACACATGTCACATGATGAATGATGGAAATAGGTTTAGCAATCTTAATTAGGCTTAGATTAGGCTAATAAGACTCTAATACAAGTGGTTAAGGTCACTAATGATAGAGGTTTAGTAAGGGTAAGATCGTAATCAACCAGATGTTGCAGAAAATCCCGTTTTGCTGGAAATCTTCTCTGTTGGGTTGTGGAGGCCGAACCTCCTTCATAATGTTCGGTTCTTGGGGCCGAACAATGCCCAAGATGTTCGGTTGGCATGGTGGAACAATTCCTCAGGCCATACGTTAGGTCAAACAGGTCAAGATTTGCACGTATAACACATATAAGGCATAAACAACTCAAGGAAGCATTAGAATGATTATCAAGGGTCCTTATAACAATGATAAAAGTCTCTCAAGGTCTTGGCTAAGTCCAAAAGATCAAAGCCCGAGCAAGAACAAGTCAGTCTAGAGCATGCAAGGCAATAGGCGTTCGATACGACAATTACGGCTCGATCAAGGAATGCAATCAAGTCAAACATGTTAGGGATACTACTAGTATGTCAAAAACATGTTCTAATCATGTTAAGCAAGTATAGAAGACAAGTTATGCAAGTAGGTTTCGGGTTCTCACATCCTCTCCCACTTAAAGGAATTTAGTCCCAAAATTCATACCAGAATCATCAAATAGGAAAGGATATCTTCCTCTCATATCGAGCTCGGTTTCCCAAGTAGCTTCCTCAATGTCATGGTTCTTCCATAAGACTTTGACTAACGGGATCCGTTTCGTCCTCAAGATTTGCTCCTTGGTATCAAGAATCCTTACCGGTCTCTCATCATAGGAAATATCAGGTTCGAATGTAATCTCATCGTAAACAAGGACACGCGATTCATCTTTCAAGTATTTGCGTAGCATCGAGACATGGAATACATCGTGAACATCTGATAACGAAGGTGGCAATGCTAACCGATACGCCAAGGATCCAATCCTTTCTAAGATCTCAAATGGTCCAATAAATCTAGGTGAAAGTTTACCCTTCTTCCCAAATCGCTTAGTACCGCACCGGGGCGATACTTTCAAGAATACATGATCACCAACCTGAAACTCTAAGTCACGTCTCCGGTTGTCTGCGTAGCTTTTCTGTCTACTCTGAGATGTGAGCAATCTGTCTATAATCAGCTTAACACTCTCTGCTGATTGTTGTACCATTTCTGAACCCCATAACTTGGCTTCACCAACTTCATCCCAGCAAATCGGTGAACGACACTTACGCCCATACAAAGCTTCATACGGCGCCATTTCAATACTGGACTGGTAACTGTTATTATAAGCAAATTCAGCTAATGGTAAATGAGAATCCCAACTACCTTTGAAATCCATGGCACAAGCACGTAGTAAATCCTCTAGTACTTGGATCAATCTCTCAGACTGACCATCCGACTGTGGGTGAAAAGCCGTACTGAAATTCAACTTCGTCCCCAAAGCCTCTTGTAAAGCATGCCAAAATCGAGAAGTAAACCTGGGATCTCTATCCGATACAATGCTCACCGGAACACCATGTAATCTCACGATATCCTGAACATACAATGCTGCCAACTGACTCAAACTATAAGTCATCGCAATAGGAATAAAATATGATGATTTAGTCAATCTATCCACAACAACCCATACTGCATCAAAACCTCGACGAGTACGTGGCAATCCTGTCACGAAATCCATGGTGATATGCTCCCATTTCCACTCCGGTATCTCAAGTGGTTGCAGTAACCCGACAGGTCTCTGGTGTTCAGCTTTCACCTGTTGACATGTCAAGCATCTAGATACATACTCTGCGATCTCTCTTTTCATTCCATTCCACCAAAACTATCTCTTCAAGTCCCTATACATTTTAGTACTCCCTGGATGTATAGTGTACTTGGCCTTGTGAGCCTCGTCAAGAACCATACGCTTAACTCCATCGGTGGCAGGAACGCAAACTCTACCTCGAAAAGTTAAAATCCCATCGGTGTTCATAGCAAACTCCGGTGTCTTACTATCACCCAAACCATCAATAATCTTCTTCAACTACGGATCAGTAGCCTGAGCTTCCTTAATCAACCCAAACAAGGCTGGCGTAGCACGCACACTAGCAAAGACAACACTACGCTCGCTCACAACTGGACTCCATTCACGGACATCCTCGAGCATCTTCCACTCTCTCATCATCAAGCAAGACATATACACTTTCCTACTCAAAGCATCGGCAACAACATTAGCCTTCCCCCTATGATACAAGACAGTACAGTCGTGATCTTTAAGCTTCTCCATCCATCATCTCTGTCGCATGTTCAACTCCTTCTGCGAAAAAAGATACTTTAAACTCTTGTGATCAGTGAATATCTCAAACTTAGCTCCATAAAGATAATGCTTCCACTTATGAAGTGAAAATATGATGGCGGCCAACTCGAGATCATGTGTCGGATAATTCTGTTCATGAGGTGATAGCTTCCTCGAAGCATAGGCAATGACTCTCCCATTCTGCATAAGCACGCAACCCAAGCCTTCTAGTGAAGCGTCGCTATAAATAACAAAGTTCTCCGAACCATTAGGCAATGCTAAGATAGGAGCTGTAGTCAACCTTCTCTTCAATTCCTGAAAACTAGCCTCGCACTTATCACTCCATATAAAAGAAGAATTCTTCTGTCGGTCAATTTAGTCATCTGAGTAGCGATCTTCGAAAACCCTCGATAAACCTACGGTAATAACCTGCCAAGCCCAAGAAACTACGGACTTCGGTCACCGTACTAGGCGCTCTTCCACTTAGTAATCGCCTCAACCTTAGATGGATCCACGCTATACCATCACTAGACACCACGTGTCCTAGAAAAGCAACTTGTTCCAACCGTAAAGCACACTTATCGAACTTAAAGCTTTTTCTCACGCAAGATCGAAAGAACCTCTCTCAAGTGAATCTCATGCTCCTCTCGTGACTTCGAGTACACGAGGATATCATCAATAAACACAACCACAAAGCAATCAAGATATTCATGAAACACCCTATTCATTAAATCCATAAAGACTGCAGGTGCATTCGTCAAACCAAAAGGCATAACCACGAACTCATAATGGCCATAACGTGTACGAAAGGCTGTCTTAGGAACATCCTCCTCTCGAACTCTCAACTGATAATAGCCACTCCTCAAGTCAAACTTGGAATAAACAATCGAGCCTCAAGTTGATCAAAGAGATCATCAATGTGTGGCAAGGGATACCGATTCTTGATAGTAACCGGTTCAACTGCCGATAGTCTATGCAAAGTCGTAAACTACCATCCTTCTTTCTCACGAATAACACCGGTGCACCCCACGGTGACACACTCGGTTTAATGAACTCTCTATCTAGAAGTTCTTGCAACTGCTCTTTCAATTCTCTCAACTCCGCTGGAGCCATTCTGTAAGGCGCTCTAGATATAGGCGAAGTACCTGGCAAAAGCTCAATGCAAAACTCTAACTCTCGGTCGGGAGGCAAAGCATAATCGGTAGAAAAGACATCTGGAAATTCACTAACTACCGGAACATCTTCTAATTTAGCAATGAGACACTAGTATCAAGCACACAAGCTAAATACCCCGCACAACCCCGAGATAAGAGTTGTCTAGCACGTAGCGTAAATAACATGAATACCTTTCATAGCATGATCACCCATAAACACGAACTCCGAATACCGGCATGGCAAAAGTGACTCTCTTACGACGGCAATCTACTAAAGCATGATTCACACAAAGCCAGTCCATACCAAGAATCACATCAAAGTCTCGAATAGGCAATACTACCAAATCAAGATGCAAGACTCGATCATTAACAAGCACGTCAATCTCTAAAACCTCGACGCCAATCATATAAACCTCGACGCCAATAAGCATTCACCCAACGAACACCTCAAGCACATAAATGCAACTATGAAATGCGATGCGACATAAATGAATCTATGAGTAGACATAAGAATGAGTAGAACAATAAGAACTCGATCAATAAGCTCTATGACCGAAGACGAGAGAATACTCCGATCACATGTGTAGACTCGCCGAACAAGAATGCAAAAACACGAGCTCGCGCTTAGACGCCCATCACTATCTCTTGGATCCGGATTGCTGAACGTAACCTACGGATCGAGTCACTCTCGACTTAGACAATCTCGAGCCGATGACTAGGATCTCCACAACCAAGACAAGTGCCAAGCCTAGACCGCACCGCCGCTAGAATGCCCAATCTTATGGCAATAAGAACAAGTCAAAGGTCCACTACTCGAGCCTGGCCGCTCCCGAGGAGTAAAAGCACTACTACCACGACTCTCCGATCGCCGCCTAAACCGCCCACCGATTGTCGCCTATTCTCGATTATTAAAACGACGATTGCCCTGATGGCCTGATCGATTCCTCGAAGACCGACCTCTCCCCGAATGTGAGGTCACTCGCGAAGACGGCCGAGAAGACTTCTGTCTGTGCTCCTCAATGTCTCGCTCTATCTCATAAGCACGATCTACCGCGCCCGTAATCCTCCAACCGAAGAGATAACAATTGCCTCCTAAACTCGCCTTCAACCCCTTCACAAACTTATGAGTCCCGTGTCTCTCATCCGCACCGATGTGCACAATAACGGATAATTCAAGTGAACTTAGCGTAATACCGAGCTATAGACATGGTTCCCTCGCTCCGCATCTTGGAACTCTTTCTCTCGTCGTCGCCTAACCACAACAGCACGTAAGAAGCCCTAAACTCCATCTCAAAGTTAGCCATACTTGAGCCACTCGATTCAACTCCCAACTAGCTCAGAACCTCCCACCAATGATTGGCGGCTCCTCTCAAGCTTATACACAGCTAACACAACCTTCTCCTCATCCGTGCAGTCCATAACTGCAAAGATCTTCTTCAAGTCCTCTAGCCATAACTCGGCCATACTAGCATCCGATTCTCCTTCAAATGATGGAGGCTTCATTTTCAAGAACCTCTCCAAGATAGTATTATTTCGCACTCTTGCTTCAGGTATAACTTCATTCCTTGGTGGCGATACTCTCGCATTCTGCCTCGTGGCGGTGGAGGTACATTCTGACCCTGACCTATCTGAGCCATCTCGGTCATAAACTCTGTCATGCGGCGATACAAATCTGCCATCTGAGCATTCATGCCTACTGGATTCGGTGGTGGAGGTGGCAACTCCGCCTCAGGTTCATCAGGAACTCTCCTGGGTCTGCCTCTACCTCGGCCTACACGATCTGCTCTAGGATTCACCATCAAGCACCTATAAGAATTCACTCGGCGTTAGAACATCACACAAGAAACAACCCACCTAGGCCATGGAACCTATCCTGACCAATAGCTAACGAGAGCTCTGATACCAACTGTGGCGACCCCGACCCTGGACCCGAGATGGGACCGCGGACCGGAGCGCCAAACAAGACAAGAGGGACAAGAAAAGAGGAAACATGCAAGGACTCAAAATATTTTAAAACTGACGTGACGCAACATTTCAGTCGCAATAGAACTCGACACTAAAGGTCGGTATTTCAAAAATCATTTCACCGATAAAACATTTAAGCAATAATCAAGTCTTCGGCCACTACAAATGAACCCAAGCTAAGCAATAAATGACAAGGAAATAAATAAGAGCTAATGGGATGCTCAATGGAAGTCTATACGTAGTGAACGCTAACAAGATATACAAGGCACGGCTAACACAATTGCCAAGGCATCAAAGGAGTATAAGTACTACAAGAGTTAATACTACAAGTAGCTAACAGAATACACGAGTACAAGATCTATAAACATTCCCAAGCATAGTCTAGTTGACTAGCTTTAAACCCATCGCCTTGCAAAATACAAAAGAATAGAAGAGGACTTCTAAAACCACCTCTTCAACCGCAAAAGCCCGATCAAAAGAGAACTAAGGTGTACGAGCACCACGAGCCTCAACGAAGGTCCCTGCCCCGCTAGGATCTAAAAAAAGTACAGGGGAACGGGTAAGTCATAAAGACTCGTAAGCTATCAATCATGCATGACATGGCAATATGCAACACGTTAGGCAAGACAATATTACAAGCATGTAGATCAAGTATTTAAGATGCACATTATTGCACATAGTTCACATAATGTGAGGATATAGAGCCGGGCCGCTACGTAGACCTCGCAAAATGCACACCTTTCGACGTGCATAATCGATGGGTGTGATAATACATCGATCTTCCGAGGATATGCTCGGGATAAACAATAGTCAATCTCAATGGGCGCGTATTGGTTGGCCAGAGAGCTCTTCCCCACCGTGCCCTGAGGGAGGTGTGTGATGAACAAGTATGCCACCTGACTTATGCAATGCCAAGTAGTATTTACTCAACAATCAATCAAGTATGGAACGAGTCCGACAAGAGCGCCCTCGCTCAAGATTAGTATATAATCTCATCAATAAACAAGCAAGATTGAGCTCGACAAGAGCGAACTCAATATATCAAGTATGCATTTATTATGTCATAAAGATACAAGCATGATAGTCAATCCATTTCAAGAGTCTAGAATTAGTTTTCTAGTTTGAACGCATGTAATAACGTCGTAGGGATTAATCATTGAGCCGGTATTGTTCAATAGCTCACTAATGTCGACTCCGTTGAGTCATTTCTATAATCAAACCAAATAGAGTTAAAACACTATTTGCATTTCCAACTCTTTTCTAAGTTATCGCATCGATTAATCTAGGTCATTAATCCAAATAACAACCATAGCCAAGAATAATCTCAAGTTCCCAAATTCATGGAACCCTAGAATCACGTTTTTCCCAAATAATGGTCGAAAGTCTATGACCCAAGAATAATAGTTATTTCTAATGTAGAGTAGAACACTTTTACTTCTAGGCTTAGTGTCCAAATCAAAACATTTGCATTCATGGTCTATAATTCCCGATTTTCATACTCTAAAACACATCATATATCATGGTAGAAATCAAGGAGAGCATGATTTAGACATGAGAGAAGGGAAGCAAGAGGGGTAGCATGTTATCTCTAACATGGACCTAAGGGAAATCGATAGCTTACCTCAAGCCAAGCAAAGACAAGGCAAGAAAACTAATCGGTGACAATCGTTCTCTTCGACGGCCTCGACGGCGGTCTCGGAATCGCAAGCGGCGGTCTTGAGATCACTTGGAGTCAAACCCTCACGCACTAATCTCACCGAGACTCACGCACAAGCTCTCCTTCGCACCAAGTAGAAGAAGAAGAGAAGAAAATGGATCGTAAAATGAAGTCTCTAGTCCGATGTAGAGATCACTTGATTAATGTTAGTGGAAAACACATGTCACATGATGAATGATGGAAATAGGTTTAGCAATCTTAATTAGGCTTAGATTAGGCTAATAAGACTCTAATACAAGTGGTTAAGGTCACTAATGATAGAGGTTTAGTAAGGGTAAGATCGTAATCAACCAAATGTTGTAAAAATCCCGCTTTTGCTGGAAATCTTCAGCTCGGTTGCGGTTGTGGAGGCCGAACCTCCTTCATAATGTTCGGTTCTTGGGGCCGAACAATGCCCAAGATGTTCGGTTGGCATGGTGGAACAATTCCTCGTGCCATACGTTAGGTCAAACAGTCCAGATTTGCACGTATAACGCATATAAGGCATATACAACTCAAAGAAGCATTAGAATGAGTATCAAGGGTCCTTATAAACAATGATAAAAGTCTCTCAAGGTCTTGGCTAAGTCCAAAGATCAAAGCCCGAGCAAGAACAAGTCAATCTAGAGCATGCAAGGCAATAGGTGTTCGATACGACAATTACGGCTCGATCAAGGAATGCAATCAAGTCAAACATGTTAAGGATACTACTAGTATGTTGAAAACATGTTCTAATCATGTTAAGCATGTATAGAAGACAAGTTATGTGTTGGAAAACTAGTGTTTTTAAGTGAAGTAAATTGGGGCTTTGAGGCACTAATTTATTTGTCTGCCATTTT
>CM028383.1:8187300-8315858 GCA_013146195.2 Codonopsis lanceolata | reverse complement strand
TCCAGAGGAAGAGGCGGCCAGGCCCCTCAGATTCGAGGAGTGGTCAATGTGATCCAGGAGGAGCTTCCATCTAACACCCAAATTGGGAAGCACATATACTCGTTCTCTAAGGCTATAAATTCTCCAAGAAGACAAATGCGTGGAGCCCAATATCTTCTTCACTCGCAGTGAGTTGGCAAGCCCCCTGGCCCGGAAGCTGAGTCATCTCCTCGCTTGGTAAATGAATGGCAAGTCCATAAAGTTCTACTTGACACTGGAGCGTGCAGAGACATCATGTATTTTTCCTGCTTCAAAGAATTAGAGTTAGCGGATGCCCGGCTCAAGCCTTATCTGGGAAAGCTGGAAGGGTTCACCAACCATCAGGTGGGGGTCAAAGGCACCATCGAGCTCGAAGATTTCATGGGAGACGGGGCACAAACCCGAACAGAGATGATCAATTTTCTGGTGATCGATCTCAAGTCAGCATACAACTGCATCCTGGGCGCACCAGCCATGGCCAAATTTCATATGGTGACTTCAATACCTCACCAGAAGGCAAAGTTTTACATCGAGGATGGAGTGGGTATCCTGAACAGCAAACCCCAGGCAATGTGGGAATATGTCCGAGATTCAAAGAATTCCCAAAAAAAAGCAAAAATCGATGTGGACATTCCCGACAGGCAAACATCGAGAGAAAGAGATGCCCGATACGGCGGCTCCTCCCCATAAACAACATTGAGATCGGACAAACTTCTGGAGCAGAGGATCCCATGGAAACAGATGAGCCCGTACAGGCCCCATCCCCAACACCTTCCAGGCACAAGATTAAGCGCCTCGAGCCGCAAGATATCGAGATGGATACCCTGCAAGTGTGGGATGAGCCCGATATTCAGCCTGAAGGCGAGCTGGAAGAAATAGTCATCAACCCACTCTACCCCGAGCAGAAAATCAAAATCGGAAGGCCGTACCTCCCGGCTTAGGAAAATTGATCGGTCGCTAAAAAAACGGATGTATTTGCACGGATTGTCGAGGATATCTGAAATCGGCGAGGGCGTTGCGCGTCACGATTTAAATGTTGATCCAACATTCCGACATCCAACATCGACGGTACTCAGGAGAAAAGTGCAGCCATCCGGGCAGAAATTGAAAAGCTTCTAGAGACAGATATCATCGAAGAAAAGTGCAGCCATCCGGGCATCCATGAGTTGCTTGCCAAGCGGCAATCTTCTGATTCCTTGTCTGAACCCCTTGGGGTGCCTTTGGTGGGAGGTCCCCAGCCAACTGGCTACCAGCCTGGTTGTTGCTCACAGTGGCGTGGTGCTTGCTTCCCTTACCAGCCATTGCAATCGGTGGATTTCTAGAAATTTACGCCGGAGAACTTGAGAAAAGGGGGTTGATTGTTCAATTTTCCCGGCAACGGAACCAAACTAATGTGGCAAAATCCTCAACTTGGGCCGTCTGTGCTTTGGGTAGGATATCTGGGCTTGAATCGCTTCTTGAACCTGAGAAACGAGAGAAAACACAGTGGAAGTCAAGAGCGGGGCCTCCATGAAACCCTCGGCGTGAGAGTAAGTATCGAGTCGCAAGTATGAAAGCAATTCGACGAGAATGCCAAGGTTCAAGAAAGAGGGGTGAGTGTGCGTGTGTACCTTGTTATGGCTTGTGTAGGAGTATTTATAGGCCACTTTGTGGTTGATTCGATCGGGATTCGGTTTCCTTAGTTATCTTGTTTAACAAGAGAATCCCTAGATTTTAGGCGTGATACGCGGTTGGTCGCGAATATCGAGGAGATAAGGCAAGTGTCACCTTTCGTATGGTAACATTTGACTGTGTCTTGGGGAACAAGCCTTTGGCGTTTTCTGTTCGATTCTGGTCCGAGAGGGCAGGGCTCTGCCCGCCTATTTGATATATGTTGGTTTGAGGCGAACATTGGTCCCGGGCATGGCCCCTGGTCGGGCAGGCAAGGCCTATGCCCGGCCAGGTTTGGACGGGAGTTACTCTGCTCGCTGTTGGATGCTGCCATCATTCTGCTCGCTAGACCCGTAGACCTCGGAAGGATTGTGCTCGTGACTGGCACGTGAGGATGGCTCGTGCCTTACTCGTGACCGGGTTTGGGCCGGGTTTATCAGATGTCAAAAAGAAACTTGCTTGCTATCTAGAACAAATTTATGTATAAACTAGTTTTAAACATGCACGAGCATATATCTCTCTTAATTAAATTATATACAAATAAAATGAAGATAATAAACAAAATAAAAAAATAAAGAAAAAACATGATAAAGGGAACAAATTATATCGATATAATTGATATCATTTAATCCAATATTTTATAAATTGTTTAAGTCATTTTCTCGTACATAATTTTATAGAGTTTAATAATTAATATTTTTTGTTATTAAAATTTAGGATCTTAAATAGTATAAATAGTAATTCAGATATATCTCTATATAACATATAGACTTATTAAATATTTAAAGTTTGTGGTTGGTATCTACTACCATGATTTAATCGTATATATTATTATGATTTACTAATAAGTTATAATTAATTGTGGTTATTTGTAAAAATTAATTTTGTTTTGATATTATAATTTCGGATATGATGAAAGAGACACAAAAGTTTCAAATACAGACAAGCCATATATGAAGATTTCCATAACACACTTTTTATAATTAATTGTGGTTATATTTTATTTTGTAATCACATGTATTCAATGAAAATGTTTTTTATAGCACATTTGTTCTTATTCCAGTGTTATTTGCTCATTTTAATTAATCAGTAAATTAAGTATGCACCAAAATAGATTTGTATTTACAGATTTTCACATGGGTAGCAATTCATATTAAATACTACTACATAGAAATTTGGTATTTTCTAAAACATGTGTATATTTGCATATTTTTAATAAATCTTGAGAATTGTATAATCAATTAATCAGATTTGTGTTCCCAATGCATGTTAACTACTACTCCGTATATAATAATACTCTAATATGACTTTCTTTTTTTAGCAAGTGCATTTTGACGAGATTTTACCTATTTTAGACTACCTAGCTTATATATATATAAGATAAGTAATTCTAATCTATTAAAGTCTGCAAGAAATTTGAAAAGATTAGAACTTTATGGAGAATACATAAAACCAAAAAAAAAAAAAAATCAACCCCAACACAGAATTCCCGATGACCAAAATTTCGTCAACAGTCAATAAACAACCTAAAAAACAAGAAAATTGTATGAAATGGAGAACAATTTGTAAACATTAAAAAAAAAAATAGTAATAAACAAAATAAAAGGCACACACAACACACACATCAACAATCTTCATAAAAACAAAATCAAAGTGCCCCAAAATAAGAGGAAATCCATCAATGAAGGATTCGAGGTAGAACTTCCCAATTTTGGCAAATAGCATGAACACCTTACACATTTACACTCAACCCACCAATTCCCCAAGCTCAAACATTACCCATTTCATAAAATCTCACAAATGAACCAGCAAATTAAATTAAACGAATAAAAAAGATGAACATAACTAACCACAGACACCATGTCACCATCGCATATATCGTCACTTTTTTTCGAGCTGTTGATTTAAACAAACATCGGGCATCATCATGAGGACTCAAATAAACAATTTAAGTCCTCCCTCTTTCCTCAGAACCTCGTCTCTCTCTCTCTCTCTCTTTCTAACTCCTTCATAAGTAGATATATGTAGTATGCAATTTGCTTTTACGTAGAATTTACAGAAACCCCAATTTAACAACCGCGTTGTTCAGTGCCCCTAAATTCTATCAAATTCCAGAAATGGGAGGGGTGGGGGGAAGGTGGTCTGTGTGATTTTTTTTCAAGTGTGGATTAACTTAGAAACGCCATTTATAATTGTTAGTTGGTTTCTCTCTCTCCCTTCGTGAATTTCTTTGTGAAATTCCTTTCTTTCCCTTTGCACCAGTTCGGTGATTAACTCGACTTGTGTGACTTCAGCACACGAACCGCATGATCGGAAAGAAAAGGGGCATTTATGTCTTTAACACTTTCATCTAACCTAACTAACGGAAATGATACTCAGTGACTTTATTACCAAACTAGGTCATTACCTTTGCGATGCAGGGTTATGCAACTTAATTTTGTAGATATATTTTGTAAATTATTTAAATGAACCAACAACAGCAATATGTTCACATAATTAATAAATAAATAAAAAGCGTGAGATCACACCGAATCATCAAATCGAAAATTCATACAAATTTTGTAAATAGAATTTGTAAGCTATTTCGTATTGGTTGTTTGTGGTGTTGGTAGAACACGTTTAATAAAATTTGATAAAATCTATTTTAAATTGATCGAGTTTTGGTAAAATAATAAAATTTAAAAAACTTCTACCTTAAGATTTGAGTCCTAATCAAATTAAACTTGTTTATATTAAATGTGATAAAATCTATGCGATATAAACCGATTTTGTACGAAAAAAAGGTAAGTAAAAAAAATTACCATGAGAATTGAGGAGTTTTAATCAATTAAAACACGTCTAAATTAAATGTGATAAAATCCATCTTCAAAAAAAAAAATTACCATAAAAATTTGGAGTATTAATCAATTTAAACATGTTAATATCAAATGTGATAAAATCTATTTGGTAATAACCAATTTTGACAACAAAAAATGGTTAAAAAAACTTTTAACATGTATAAATGAGACATCGGCTTTAAAATCTATCAGGTTTTTATTTTTGACAGAAAAATTTATATATATATGTATAGTACCATATGCGTGGTTTTAATAGTTTTTTTTTTTACAAAAGTTGTTTATAATAATTTGATTTTCTAAACTTGTAATAAATAATTAAATTTTTTAATTAGAATAATTTTAAAAAAACGAAAAATAAGGTAAATATTCAAAATTGATCATATAGTCATGTAATTGAAATATTAAAATCTATGAGAATTGATAAAATATATCCACAAAAAGATATTACAATAAAAATTTGGAGTCATAATCAAGTGAAACATGTTTAAATAAAATGTTTTAAAATATATATGGTATTAATCGATTTTGGCAGCAAAAAATGGTTTTAAAAAACAAAAAAAACTTTTGTCATGTATAAAGAAGGTACTGGTTTTAAAATCTAGCCGCTTTTAATTTTTGGTAGGAAAAATTATATATATATATATATATATATATATATATATATATATATATAGTATCGTATGCACGGTTTTAATAGTTTTTTTTTGCAAAAGTTGTTTATAATAAGATGATTTTCTAAACTTGTAATAAATAATTAAAAAAATTAATTTGAATAATTTGAAAAAAAAAGTTATTCAAAATTGATCGTACGAATATTTAATTGAAATATTAAAATCTATGAGCACGGGTAAAATCTTTCTGCAAAAAAAAACTTTTACCATAAAAATTTGGTGTCCTAATCAGGTGAAACACGTCTAAATCAAATGTGATAAAATATATCTTGTACTAACCGATTTTGACTGCAAAAAAAAACTTTTGCCATATATAAATAATGCACCAGTTTTAAAATATATCCGGTTATAACTTTTAACAGCAAAAATAAAAAATAAAAAAATTACAACTTCACAAGAAGGTGACACGTGGAAACACATAACTTTTTTAAACTTTAGCGTTCAATAGAAAATCGTCATGCGACAGCAACGACTTCTATTTTAATAATAGTCAATAGATAATTAATAAATTAGTAATTAATAATTAATAAATATAGATTAGTAGAACAAATAACATGGAATGATCCCGTGGATAATTTGTATAAATTAAACATTATGAAAATAAAAAGATATGAAAATTGAAGAGCTTTAGTCAAATTAAACTTGTATAAATTACATAGGATAAAATCTAGTTTAATTAAGCGATATTTGAAAAAAAAATAAAAACAAAATCTTAAATCTCTATCATAAATTTGCTCATAAAAGTATATCTTAAATATGTTTTATCTTATCAAATTAGTTTTATAATTTTATCTAATTAGATTTAAAAATTTTATCTTAAACTAATCGATTTTTAAAAAAAAAACTTTTATCATTTCGAATGTGATACGTGACAACGTATTCGAACATGAACATGGTTTTAGTGAATTGGTCAACAATTGGTAAAACTTAATTTTATGACATTAGATAAATAAGGACACAAGGTGATTCAATGGGAGTTGATTCGGTTATTTGAAACTTGATATTGGGCTTAATAGTTTGGTTCAATTTTTTTATTTTTATTTTTGTATACTAGGCATATATGTACCTTTTGTTTTGTTTTGATTTTGTTCGTTGTGTAATTAGTTGGTATTTTGTAGATTGTTAATTCATACTGGCTAGACCTTTTTTAATCGTCCCGAGAGATAAAATAGGCTAGGTTTCTTACGGGTTTTAATTTTTAAGTCAATTACACTAGTTTTGCCCATGAAGCAACACTAGTTAACTATGTTGCCTCGTTGGTTGGCGTTTTACACGATTTATGATTTTTTTAACTTGATTTCAAAAGAAATAAAGATTTTTTAAATACGCTAGTTTTGCCCCTTCGCTCTTCTCGCAGAGCGGCATACCAAAAACAACATAGATAAAAGGATGGCAATGGCAGATAAAAAAGTGGCTCCCCGATTACCGATTAGGGTTAAGAGAATATCGTTCAGACTGTATGAAAACAAGAATCGGAGAAAGAAAAAGATTCTCCAAAAGATTGTATATACGCAGTAGATTAGGAGATTTAAAAAAAATGGATGGGCAACACTAATTAATTACGTTGCTTCCTAGGGGCAACACTAGTGTCTTACAAAAAAATCGTTTTTACTCATTTTATAAAAATAAATAAATAAGATGATTTATGTTTGTTTGAAAAGAAAAAAAAATGTTTGAATTTGAAAAGAGAAAAACGGTTTGAATTTGAAAAGAAACAAAAACGGTTTGAATTTGGTTGATGTGTATAATGGTTATTTTTAGAAAGTTTATTTAAATCTATTTACTATTGTGCACTTTGTAACGTGTGAGAAAAAATTGTGAACCTCATTGACTATTACAAATAAACTGGTGAGCATTTAAGGACAAATGTATACAGTCAAACATTTTCTTAAAATCATGTAAAATCATAAGAAAACATTTATTTTCGGATGGAAGAAATAATTTTTCCCTTTCTAGTTTATGAAAAAAGATTTCTTTTTGACTCTTTAATGTTGACCATTTTTCAGATACTTTTTTGTTCCTAAATTATTGTCTTTGACTTTTTTAGTCAAACGAGCTATTTTTTTGAATAAAAAAATAACGTTTTCTTAAAATCATAAAAACACGTGATTTTTAGGAAAAATGATAGAGGTATATGTGTCAAGAGAGCTAAAGAATATAATTATTTTTGTTAAAGTTCAAAGATAAGAAGAATAAAAAGGAAACTAGTATTAATTTTTTAACCACACAATATTTGCAAATATATATAATATTCCACTCGTTCATAAATAATTGTCATGTTTGACTTGACACAAATATTAATAAAAAATAATTGACTTTAATAAATACTAGGTATAATATAAATATTTCTTACAAAGGCTTGAAAATGTGGTCATAACTAAAGTATGAGAAAAATTAGGGATAAAGTGGTAAAAATATTTTCGTAAAAAAAAAGTTTAGAATCATGACAAAACTTTTTGGAACAGACTAAAAAGGTAAACATGACAATTATTTAGGAACATGTGGAGTATTATATAGAAAAAATATATTTTGGTCTCTCAAAACTTTCAAAATTTTAAAGATTTATCTTCTAAACTTTTTTTAAAGATTTAATTAATTTTTTGGTACCTCTACTTTATAAAAATCATTTATTTGGTCCCTATACCTAAAAATTAATTTGTTTTGTCATATATATATTGATGTTTACCATCAAATCCCCCTCACCTCGTTAACGTTAAACTTTCTATCAATTATTTTTCAAAATACCCAAAATGCTCATGTCTGCAACGGTGTAAAACACATTGAGCATCATAAATTTAATTTCTAATATTTTTCATTATATTTGATTTTGGGTGTCTGCAAAGACAAGATTATATACAAAAGTATAAGTAACATCCATATATTACCAATTACCAACCACCAAAAAAGGATTAATATTCAGATATCTATATCAAACAAAACAGAGTAATGTTCAGGGATAGATAAGAAAGACAAGCTTCTACTTGGTTGTTCTCCTCCTGATAATAGCAACTATATAAGAGCATCCACGGTAGTGGATCTCTAAACAACTCTTCAAACATCTTGTTTTTTATTTCAATTACACATTTTTAATATCTTAAAAAAAATCCACTCCAATAAGCATTTTCTATATATTCTTCTAAAAACTTAAAATATCTCAAATAACAACTAACAAACCTAATCATCAATATATTTTTCATCTTTTTTATTTCTATTTTCTCACCACAATTTAATTGAAATATTTATACTTTAAAATTGTATAAGGAGTACTTAAAATTTGAATGAAATATTCATATTTATTTTAAATTTCCATCTGGGTTCTCAAATTTACTTTATCATTTTGAAATTAAAGCTTTTTTTTAAATATTTCTTAACACAAGGAAAAATACCCCCACGAAGACCCATTGCATTTCCCGACCAAACTTTTTCTTCAATTTCATCAAAATTTATGAAAAACCCATCTAATCAACCCAAGTATTCTAGCCTCAAATGATTCTGTATGAGATCCAAAAGTGATGAAGCTCCATGTCAAGCTTCAAACTATGGCAACAAGAAGAACGAAGAGCAGAGGATAAAAATTCAAGCTTGGTTCAAATCATACTTGGTGCTGCAAAGGTTGGGATATGAGAAATCAGATGGAGCCAATTTACTGTTCAAGATAAATCACTCTTCAAATTAGAAGTGGTTTTGGAGATTGAGAGCTTGTTTGGCTGCTCGTTGTGGGGATAGCTGGAGCTAAAAATCTCCAAAAGTCATTTTCGAGAGTTGATAACTCCCCCCACTGTGGTTGCTCTAACCTGCTTGCAACTCTTGTTGCAAAAACAAAGAAGCTGGAAAGCTACTTACAGAGATCCACCGGCACAAATAACTTCTTTTAGATCAACACCAATATCGATGTAATTCCTATTGGTCTCCATTCTCCATAATGAACTATTGGTTGCCATTCTCCGTTCTCTCCCTCCACCGCCGGCAAAACAAGCCCTAATTTTCGATCTCCGGCCATCAATTCCAACCATTTCTCGCCAATTTTTGGTTTTGCCATCACCAGTCGCTCTTCGTATATATCTAACCAAGTCTCCATCCTTTTGCCATCATCACCATCTCCAGTTGCCACCCCAACTCCGACGAAGACTTGTGGAATGTATGTTTGTGTCAAAATTGAGATAAGGGTTTTAGATCTAGACACAGATAGAGAGAGACATGGAGAGAGAAAAAGAGAAAGAGAGAGAGATTGGGGAGGGAGGGAGGGAGAAGAGTGTAGATAAGAAAGCTTGGCACTGGGTGTAGGCGAAGGGAAGGTTTTAGTGGAAGGGACGACGACGTCGGTGAGAGATGGAACGTGAGTTGAGGAGGAGTAGATTGAGGTGAAAGGAGGAGATGGAAAATAGTGTGGAGGACAATATAGTGGAGGTAAGGAAAACGATTTGGAATTTTCTTTGATTTGGGCAGTGGGCATGATGATGGTGAAGAATGAATATGAAAATTACAATAATATCCTCATTTGTGTATTGACTCAACTAAGGGTATTTTGGGCATTTTGAAAAAAATGATGGTAAGTTTAACGTTAACGGGATGTGGGGGAATTTGATGGTGAATGTCAGCATGTAGGACCAAACGAATGAATTTTTTAGTATAAAGACCAAATAAATTATTTTTATAAAGTCGAGGAACCAAAAAATTAATTAAATCTTTTTTAAATGGCAAAAATACTCTTAACTTGGCCAAGACTCATTATGGAAAGGAAAAGAAAGAAGGAAAGAGCTCGAATGGAGAAGTATTATATAGAAATATAGAAATATATATATATATATATATATATATATATATATATATATATATATATATATATATATATATATATATATATATATATATATATATATATATATATATATATATATAGGTCCCTCAACTCTTTCAAAAATTTAAGTTTGGTCTTATTACTTTTTTTTTACAATTCATTTGGACCTTTAATTTTATTTTTTTTGTCAGATTCCCCCTCCCGACGTTATCGATATGTTTACTGTCTAAACTTTTATTAATAACAAAAATACCCTTAAGCTGATTCTGGAAAGGAAAATAAAGAAGGAAAAAGTTCAAGTTTTTGGGAAATAATTAGTAATACCCATTATATTTATATAGAAACACGTATTGTCCTAATCACACCCAACACCACGTATTGCCCCAATCACACCCAACACCACCCATCGCCAAAATCACCACCATTCACCACCAAATAAAAAATGGACCTGGTTCAAAATTTGAAATCACCACTTAATTATTGAATTTGAAAAATAAATCCTTGCAGCTCGCCCATTCAACTCTTGCATTTGATTTGCATTTTCGACAAAGGACGGGATCGCGGTGGTCGTATTTAATGACTGTGAAGGAAATAGAGGGTGAAATATAAGGGCGTGGATGAGGTGATAAAGAGCAAGGTAATAGAACCGACAAATGTGATACCTAATATGCAAAGACTGGTGGTGAGTCGGCGACTGAATGTGTGCACATGTGGTCGTCCCAGCCAATTCTCAATCTTAACCTTCTCATACTACTCCCCTTTGGCCACCATCAATTAGGACTTCATATCTGGGTTTGATAGAGCAATTCAGATATGGGTTTTGTTCGATTTTAGATCTAGGTTTGATTCAATTTTAGATATAGGTTTTGTATTAATTTTAGACATGGGTTTCATCTTTGGTGTAACTGCAGCAATATCTATACCTTCAAACAAATGAAGCCGTCGACTTAATATTCAACTGAAGCAGATTTCATTTCTGATCGTGCACAAAAAGGCTCGATCATGTCAAGGGTCCACGTGGGTGGACGGGTGGTGCATGACACGATGATCTGACTTGGATATCTGGACATGATTGTTTTAAAGGCAAGCTTGATGACCCCAACAAACTCCTTACGTTTCTGAAACCACTAAACAATAACGTAAGATAGTTGGGGGTTGACCCAACCAATAACCCTTTGGTGTGAGAATAAGTACTAATCAAAATGGTCCTTGAACTTTCGCTCGTGGAGAAAGATAAAAAACAATAGTGTTGTTTCTCATTGTATCTTGATTTGCATTTGCTCATTCATTACATTAGGTTATATACTTAGTGGCTAAATGGGTTGCGTATCAGTTAGCATGACAACTGTGTATAGAACTTTGCCTTAGAATAGTTTTTAGACTTCACAGGTTTCGGCAGAAGACTTCGGTTGAAGGCTTCACCAGCAGCTTCCAGCGGCAGACCTTGTCTACACTCGGACAACATGACGTGTCCAACTCATCCGGATATCAAGCTTAAGTGGATTATTTCGCCTCCTGAACATGGCAGAGCAGGTGCACAGTCTGACACAAACAAACTGTACCAACTACTGCATGTCTGTAACTTTGTTTGTCAACCTCTCGACCAGTTGCTGCAACCACTCTTCACCATTCCCTGATCAGTCTCAGTTGAAGATAAAGTAAACAAAGCAGCTCCATGCATTTAATGCATTTAACCTAATAGAGTTGTTTCTCACTTCATCTTTCCCAACGGTCTCAAGGATGCCCAGTTATAAATACTGTCATTAAAGACTGAAGAAGAAAAAAGAGGCTCTGAATATATTCAACAACATCAAGTCTTTATACTCAGTGCATTCAAGAGACCATTAGCTGATCAACGAAGTCCTCAACAACAACAACAAGATCTGCATCAACTGTTAATCTTTTACTTCTTATTGTTGTACTCTTTACAATTCTTATGCACGTTGAATATTCCGTTTCTCCAGATATTCAATTCCCCCATCTCCAAACACAAGTCAAATATTTTGTACACAATCCATTGGATATTTCTGTAATAGAACTAGTGGAAAATATAGTGCACATTTAAATCCAATGTTGACTGCCTTGGTGGTGGACGTAGCACTCTTTATAGTGCGAACCATCTCAAAATGCATGTGTTCCTTACTTACTGTTTTATACTGTCTTCATTGTATTTACTTATTCCTTTGAGTAGCAAACTTAAGTAATTAACTAAGTCTAGCCGTAGTGCTTCACCAGCAGACTTAGTCTGTCCTCCTTACAAGTCTTCCGCTACTTCAATCTTTTTAATAAATTGCAAGTGTTTGTTTTAGGAATTATTACGAAAAGTTTTAAGTGTTTAATAAGCTCTTCAACCCCCCTTCTAGTTTATTATTGTGCCATTTGGGACTAACAAATAACAAGAACACATGTGAATTATGGGGAGAACACGGGTACAAAGGTCTTGGGAGTCAATCCAGAATCTTACATTGTTCGGAGGGAAATGGGGCCTTATATAATGGAAACCGTATGAGACAAGGTCTGAGCTCGTCTCTACCAGCATTAATGGTGATGGGACGTTTATCTGACGAAGCTTTCCCGACATGAGTCAGAAAAAGTACCTTAGCATTAATGGTGATTGACCGGGGCATGCCATTGCGGCTTTGGCGATTATTAGGTAAAGGAGCTTTTCATCAATGACGATAGGACTGCTCAGCGGGGATCTCTTTGTGGCTTTGACCTTTTGGTGACCTTCCCCAGTTCCTGGACATCGACCATCGTGTTGGCCAACCAGCTGTTGCGATCATGCCCGATCATGCTTTACCACCTTCCGAGCTTCAACAACCAATGAGGCCAACCCCACCCCCTACCCGGGAACCAAGGCTGGCAGGCATCTACATCGTCTCGTGGAAGATACCAAGCTCACCATGTATACCCTTGCCGCGGCCCACATGGCGGCCATGTGAGACCTCTTAGATTCAGTCCCTTCAATTCCTTTACAGATGTTGGGTGGGGGACGGGGGAGTGTGTTGAAAATCTTTGAATTGAGTCCAAGTCCCCTATTAACTCCATGTTCGATTAAATCCCAAATTGAAATAATCCAATTTGAATTACTTGGGTTGGGGAAGAAACGAAGAAGCAAAGCTTTGTCAAGAAGAAGGAAAAAACTGTGGAAACCAGGGATGTAGATAGAAAGAAGTATATGTGTTTCTAAAAGGTTAAAGATGTCATAATTCTTAAATTGATATATTAACTCCCTATATTTTTGCACTTTTTTAAAAGCCAATCATAATAAAAAGGGTATTTTGGTCATTGTAAACGAAATTAGATGATAAATGTAACGGACAACGTCAGATAGGGGGGGATTTGACCAACAAAATCAATTGAAAGACCAAATGAATAAACAAAAGTAATAAGACCAAACTTAAATTTTTTGAAAGAGTTGAAGGACCAAAATGTAAAATAATATATAAAGGGTTTGGTCGCAACTTTGGAGAGTTTTCTTAGAAACATGTACGTGATAAAATATATTTTGATTTTAGAGTATCATGTTCATAATTAATAGTGTAAACCTTATAAGGTTGATAGTTTAATTGGCAAAAACTTAGGAAAAAATGTTTTACAATATTTTCTATAAGACATATCTTTTTTATCGGACTTACTATGTTCATAATTAATAGTCGTGACTTACGAATTGGAATTCGTAAAAAAATTATCGTAAATTAAAAGTAAGACCAGTTAAATAACATTTATTAAGATATACAATTTTCGTTTCTAAATAATTGTTATGTTTGACTGGAAGCACATATTAAAAAATAATTGACTATAATATAAATATTGATACAATATGTAGTTTCTAAATTTTTTAAAGCCTTATACATATGACCTTAAATAAAGTAAAAAATAAATAAACATAAAGTGGTAAAAGTGTTTTTCGAAAAACGAAAGTTTATATAAGAACAATTATTTTGAAACAGACAAAAATGAATAACATAATAAATATTTAGAAAATGAAGGAGTATTAATTATAAAATTTATTACTATATAATCTTTTTTTAAACATATTAAAGAATAATTTAATGCAATGAATATGATTTTATTAGATTATGTGTTTCCTTTAAAAGAAGTTTAACGGATGCAACTTTACTTAAAAAACCATCCAATGAAAGTTAAATCTTTAGTCATTTTCCTACCTGTCAATCTCCTATTTGCTCCACTCCTCATTCAAAAACGTAACCTGTCACTGTACCACCACGTCGGACGTCACGTGCACAGCAGCGTCAACTCTCTCGTTCCCCTGTAATAACACTCTGCCATTCTGCTTTAAAACTCCTTCCTTAGAATTCCATTTCAGCCAATTCTTTCACTCTAACTCAAATTCACCCATTCCTCCCTCTACATATTTCTGTAATCTTCTCCGGAAACAATGGCCGCGATCAAACCCTTACTTTGTCTCTCGATCGTTCTCTTCTTCTGTTTCAACGCTTTCTCCTTAGAAACAGAGCATGGACAGCCTCTCGACGATGATCTTGCCTTCCTCGAGCAGGAGGAGAAAAATGAGGCCGTTTTATCGCAGCTTGGTTCGAACCACCAGCAGCAGGAGGTCCAGGCCCACCAAAATAACGACGAATCATCCGACTCTGACGACGAAGACGACGACAGACCGGAGCCTACTCCTACGCCTGAGATTGACGAGAGCGATGTTATCGAGTTGAAAGGATCGAATTTCAGTGAATTTGTGGCGAAGAATAGGTACGTGTTGGTGGAATTTTATGCGCCGTGGTGCGGGCATTGCCAGGCTTTGGCGCCGGAGTATGCCGCAGCGGCGACGGCATTAAAAGAGGAGGGTGGAGCGGTGCTGGCGAAAATTGATGCGACGCAAGAGAGAGAGTTGTCGGAGAAGTATGGAGTGGAAGGATCACCTACCCTGTTGTTCTTTGTTGATGGTGTTCACAAGCCTTATCTCGGTCAACGCACCAAGTAAGTATTTTGACTTTTGTCTTTAGAGCATGAATAAGCGAGGATTAAATGGTGAATTAAATTGAATCAAATCAAATTTTAGTTTACAATGGTATATTTAAATAAAATATAATTTAATTTTTATTTGATTTGATTTTGATCTATAGGTTACAAATCAAAATCAAATTAAAAAAATCAAATTAAAAAAATCAAATCAATCTTCTCAACCATAAAACTACCACGCTTTGGGTTGAAATGTTGTTTTATATCCAAAATTTCAAAAAAAAAATAATAAAGTGGC
Organism: Codonopsis lanceolata; assembly: GCA_013146195.2. Lineage (NCBI taxonomy): Eukaryota > Viridiplantae > Streptophyta > Magnoliopsida > Asterales > Campanulaceae > Codonopsis > Codonopsis lanceolata. The sequence continues at coordinate 8,300,648 of CM028383.1, read as the reverse complement.
CGATAGACATTTGAAAATTTGCGGCCATCCAGTTGATGGATTAATTTTTCCACCATTATTTTTCCATGCCAATTTTCGGTCAAAAATTTATTTAAAATTTTTTTTTTCTGAATTAAAGTATTTATTTTTATTACTTATAAATAGAGACTTTGTTTGTTTCATTTGAATATTAAAAAAAATTATATGATTTTTTTAAAAGTTTTTAGCCATTTTCAGAAAAAAAATATTAAAATAATAAAGATAAATATGATGGGATATTTAAAAGTATTTGATTTTGTGTCATAGTTGAAATGATTTCTTGGTTTTGAATCAAACGAGTATCAAATAAATTATTTTATTGGTTTTTAATGAGTTGTATGATCCAAACTGTTGTTTATGCTCGTAGGAGCCTTAAACATAAAAAAGAATATTTTAAGTCATTTACCCAGTTTTTTTGTTTTAAATTCGTTTATTATTTTAATAAATAAATAAAAATATAATTATATATGTTTTTTTAGAGAGAGGATTGAGGGTTATGGTAAAAAACACATAATTATATATTTAAATAAATAAAAATAAAAATATTATACTCCATTATTAATATTTTTATTTATTTAAAAATATAATTAATTATATATATTTATTTATCTAAATAAAAGTATATTTATTATGTGTTTTTTAATTTATAGTGAGGAAGTAAATTAAGGGTTATTGTAAAAAGTGGTTGACTTTTTTCTTTTTATTGAAGAGAGGGCAATAAGGTAATTTGACGGTTTAAGTGGCATTATATATAGTAAAAAATGTGTCATTTATAGGGATTATGTTTTTATGTAATAACCTCGACTCACATTCGTTAGACGAGAGTGAGACTTGTACGATCCTTTATACGTCCTTTTAGCTCAGCTCTTTACACTTAACTTGAATGATTTGCGTACATTATTTTTAGCTTGGGTAATCAGACCCTCGATATTTGAATAATGCAAGATAGCTAGGAGGCAAAAACATAAGCTTTTGAACAATTTCACCTTGATAATTTCCTTCATGTGAGATGTCTTAAACAACATCTATGTTAAGATGGCTATGCAGCGAATCTTCATGTCCTATTTGGTTCTTTGAATGGTTTGCATTTTTAATTTTGCGCCATACAAATGACATCGTTGTTTTCATAATGTTCTAGGGATGCTATTGTGACTTGGGTGAAGAAGAAGTTGGGACCTGGTTTGTACAATGTAACGACAACTGAGGAAGCAGAACGCATATTGACTGCTGAATCCAAGCTGGTTTTGGGATTTCTGGACAATTTGGCGGTATTTCCTTTATCTTCCCTTGAAGTTTTAGCGTTGGTTTGGTATACTATGCATAGAAAGTAGTAACACTTGAATTGAAAATGTTTCCAACACTGGGTGGTGTGCCATATGCAGGGTCCAGAAAGTGAAGAGCTAGATGCCGCTTCAAAACTGGAAGACAATATCAACTTCTACCAGACATCCGATGTTGAGGTGGCTAAAATGTTCCACATTGATCCACAAGGGAAACGTCCAGCTTTAGTTATGATAAAGAAGGAAGCGGAAAAAGTTAGCCACTTTGGTTAGTTTTCTTGACATTTTGATTTGTGATTGTTAAAGTCACGGTTAAATATCTTACTGAACCTAGTGCTACAGGGGGTCAGTTCGTTAAAGCTGCAATCGCTGAATTTGTCATTAAGAATAAGCTTCCGTTGGTGAATATATTTACTCGGGAAACTGCCTCGTTAATATTTGAAAGTTCAATCAAGAAACAGGTGATTCCATAGCTTACACCACTTTTTCATAAAGGGTTTTCAATTTGTAAATATTATTAACTGGTCCGGTTTTATTTTTTACTCCCTTACAGCTACTACTTTTCGCAACTGCAAAGAATTCTAAGAAGTTGTTACCCAAATTTCAAGAGGCAGCAAAAGATTTTTTGGGAAAGGTAAGTATGTGTATGTCAAATCATTGTGTCCTTCCTCTACTGCATTTTGAATGTTAAGTGACAGGATTTTAGAGCTCGATCACACTTTCTATATTTCTCAAAGTCACACCTGCCTTGGAAGTAATGGGACATACCATTATGCTTCATAAAACAATGTACTTCAAAAAAAAATTCTACCAGATAACTCAAGTATTTGAACAAATTGCAAATAAATCTATCATTGCGTGGTCTCAGTTAAATCCTTTCTCTTGTCAAGTTCATAGCTATTTGTCATTCATATCGTTGCCTGTATTCCATGCAGCTTATCTTCGTATTTGTAGACATAAACAATGAAGATGTTGGGAAACCAGTTTCCAATTACTTCGGTGTTACAGGAGAAGGTCCAAGAGTGAGTACTTCCTAGTGTTGTTTTTATCCATCACATTCTAATCCGCATTTTACAAATTTGGAAAAGTCTCCTCTTTTAACAATACAAAGTACTAGGGCGAAGAAAAAATCGAGAAAGACATCTCTTATTGTTAAGTTTAAGATTGATGGCTGTAACAACTAAACCAGGTTACAATATGGCATTGCTCTACATGTAGGTTATTGCATACACTGGAAATGGTGCTCCCAGAAAGTTTGTATTGGATGGTGAAGTGACCTTGGACAGTATTAAGGTTTGTGTAGATTATGAATACTATAGTTTCATTCTTCTCAAATATTCCTGCTATTAATATGTTCTCTGTATCTTATAGTCATTTGCGGAGAATGTCCTACAAGACAAGCTTAAGCCATTCTACAAGTCAGATCCTGTTCCAAAGACTGTAAGTTTGTGAACCTATGTTGTAATTTACATTCTTATCAAGCTTCTCTTGAACTTCCTACCCAGTTATTAAGTGGTGCAGAATGATGGGGATGTGAAAATCGTGGTTGGCAAGAACTTTGAAGAAATTGTTCTGGACGAATCCAAGGATGTTCTCCTCGAGGTACATTGTTCCATCCATAACATATCTTCTCATGATCAAGAATTTTAGCTCATAAAGTTGATCTTGACATCTCGTTATGAATTTTTAATTCATTTGGTATCAGATATATGCTCCTTGGTGTGGTCATTGCCAAGCACTGGAGCCAATATATAACAACCTTGCCAAATATCTGAGAGGCATTGATTCACTTGTAATAGCCAAGATGGACGGGTCGCAAATGAGCATCCTAGGGCTAAGGTCCGTTCATTATAGAGTTGAAGTTCAATTTTGATGTTCAGTTGTTCTTTGATACTTGATCTCTACCTGCTCAGTTGTCCTTTGAAATTTAATTTTTAGTTTATTGCTCGTGTAGGTTGAAGAGGGGTTCCCCACACTTCTATTCTTCCCAGCCGGCAACAAAAGTTTTGACCCGGTTAGTGCACTTCCATTTTGGTTTTTTCTTCTGGTACTGTTGTTTGGGTTTCCACTTGTTTTTAACAGAAGCCCTTTAACTCGACCCATTTTCCATTATCATCCAACATGTCTTTCTCATATTAGTTTATCAAATCTGGGTTCCGCAGATCCCTGTTGATTCAGACCGTACAGTTGTGGCTTTCTACAAATTTCTCAAAAAACACGCAGCCATTCCTTTCAAGCTCCAGAGACCAGCTTCAACTCAGAAATCCACAGCATCTGATGCCACAGATGGACCCCAGCTTAGCAGTGACGAACTCAAGGATGAACTCTGAGGTTATTATTTATGAAGCTAAGCATTCTACTGCTGCTGCAACTTTAAACTGAGAACCGACGATAGAGGGGTAGAGGGGCACACAAACTTTTTTGTAGATTAGATTCTTGATTGCTTTCACAAGCCTCAGTTAAGACTTACATTATGTAGGCTTTTGTCCTTAAAAAAAATGTTTTGCTTGGCAGGTTGTTGTTACCAGTTTTTGCAATTCTTAATCCGAAAGCCTGCTGTAGGATGGTTTTATTATCATATCTTACAAAGTCAAATGAAGCTTCCTTCTCTACCTCTGTTGTGTGTGTGTGTGTGTGTGTTTTGGGTTGACGGATTTTCCAACTTGTAATCAAGGAGCAAACTGCTTTTGGATTACTCAAGGAGTCGCCTTCTCTTTGTTTTCTTCCCCTTCACCCCACTGATTTCATCGATCTTTCTCTATCAAAGAGTGGAAAAGGTCTTCTCTTGCCAACTTAAGATCTCACTCTTTCTCGATAGATTCTTGCATTTTCTCATCACCTATTCCTAGCCATGGTAAAGCATGTCGGACCATGGTTCTTTTTCCTTGTACTACTACTTGCCATGTTCCAAATCTTTTCGACAGTTTATGCAAATTCTCCATCACCTGCACCTGCACCGCTACCAACACCCGACTCAGGATCAGGGAGTACCGCACCACTTCCTCCCGCTGGTAGCAGTGGGGAGAAGGGAGGAGTGAGTGGGGGACAGAAGACTGGGATTGCGATAGGAGTTTTGGCGGCTGCTGGTTTAGTGGTGTTTGGAGGAATGGTGTACAAGAAACGCCGGAGTAATATCCGGCGAGCACGATTTGGTTCCACAGCTAGAAGAGCTTATCAACTTTGAGGTTTTGGCATGAATTTTCCTACTTCGAAATCGAAATAATTTGTTCCCTTTTCTCCTCTAGAAACTGGTGAGGTTTCTGGTACTTGAACAAAAAAACATCGTCAAAATTAGTGTTACCATTTCCTTTTCTTTTTCTCCCTTCTTCTTGTTTTCTCTTTTCCTGGCCTTGTCACACAAATATAATCTGTGGGAATTGTCAACTTAGGAAATGAGAATTTGTTGCTTTTAACTTACCAGATCAGGATTCGTTTGCAGCTGAGCTGATGATCTCCTTCCATGCATTGTACTGTAGCATAAGTTTTAGGAAGAATTTCTGGCGTGGTTAATATTTTGAAATGTCCTTAATCGGTCAATCCTCATATGAATGGAACATTTAAGTTTCTTTTACGGAAGTTAGTCGCGTGAGGTCGCTTTACTAATGGATCAAATGGAGATGGAGAGAGAGAGAGAGAGAGGGGTACGGAGATAACTATACGGGGATGGTCCATATGGAGATGGAGGTAAGGCAGTATAATATAAAATCTATAAAGAATATAATTAAGTTCAATCTTTCTCAAAAGTTAACTATCGGTCAGGATTCATTTTTACAAAACATAACTGGTTAGGATTAAGTCTTTCTAAAAAGATAACTATTGGCCAAGATATTGTTAGATTTCGTAAATCTTTGTAACAATTAAGAGATATTTGTATCCTTTTCCTTCTCTGCATCATTTTTCTTATATTATCCGTATCAAGTTTGTTAAATCTAGCAGAGTGTCGCCCCTGTTTTCTTAAAAAAAAAATTACAAAACTAACTTTTAATTTTTTTCCACTGTTGGATGATCATATTGTTTTAATTGATTACCGAGAGGTGTTCATTTTAAATTAGCTATTTTGAAAACTGACACCGTTCCATATTGGCGTCGTACCATAGGCACGACACAAAATCTAGTTTAAAATGAATTAAACTAGTTAGTATCCGTGTGCGATGCATGTTTTAATAAATAAAATGTAAAAGTTGTTCAGAGAATTTTCTAATTTTGCTATAAATAAGAAAAAAAATTAATTAGAATATTTTGAACAAAACTTAAAAATAAACTTAAAAATAAAATGTAGCAATTAAAAATTAATTGATATAGATTAATAGAAAAAAATAATATAAAATTATCTCGTAAATAACTTGTATTAGGGAAATGAAAAGAGTCAAGAATTGAAAAGTTTGAGTCATATTAAACTTGTATAAATTAAATAGGATAAAACCTAGTATTAAATTAAAAAAATATTTGACAAAAAAAATATTTTCTCATTTTATAGAAAGTTGTCATATGGCAGCCGTGGATGTTGTTTTAGTAACTAGTAATTAGTAACTAGTTAGTACCCGAGTGATACATGTTTTAATAAAAAAATGCAAAAAATGTTTATAATGATAGTTTTCTAAACTTGTTATAATTAATTTTTAAATTATAATACTTTGAACAAAACTAAAATAAGGTAAATATTGAAATTGGTCATATGAATGGGTAGTTGAAATATTTATGTATAAATTTTCTATACAAAAAGAGCTTAAAATGAAGTGAACAGAAACTCGCCACGTGACAACAGTTGTTTCTATTAGTAGTAATTAATAGTTAATAGATATAGATTAATTGGAAGAATTTTTTTTACATAAAATTATCCCGTAAATAAATTTTATAAATCAAATAGTAGGGTAATGAAAATGAAAGAGTTTCAGTCAAGTTAAATTTGTTTAAATTACGTAGGATAAACTCTAGTTTTAAATTATGCTATATTTGACAAAATCAAAAACAAATATTTTTCTCATTTTATAGAAAGTTGACACGTGACAGCTATTTTACAAAGAGCTACCACGTGGCAACAACTGTTTCTGCTTTAGTATTTTTTTAATAGATTTATTAATAGATAGTTAGTACCCCCGTGCGATGCACAATTTTAATATTTTTTTGTAAATTTTTTTTATAATAAGATAATTTTCCAAACTAGTTATAATTAAATATTTTTTTAAATTAGAATACTTTAAACAAACTTAAATAAGGTAAATATTGAAATTGATCATATGAATTGACGATAGAAAGATTTGTGTAGGAATTTTATGTGAAAAAAAGAACTTTAAAATGAAGTAATTAATAATTAATAGATATAGATTAGTTAGAAATTTTCTGTTGAAAATGATCATTTGAACAGAAAGTCGTCACGTGGTAGTAGTGGATTATGTTAGTAGTAATTAACAATTAACTGATATAGATTAATAAATTAATTGAAAACAAAATTTAACATCATCCGAACCAGCCCGAGCCAAGGACAACCTTAAATGTTTTAGTCGAAGGGAAGGCATAGAATGACGTAAAAAAACAATCTACCTGATAGTAAGCTTTAAGGCCAAATAAAAAAAATTATGTCTCGTAAATAATTTGTATAATCAAATAGCAGAGAAATGAAAAAAAAATGAAAATTGAATTGTGGCGACTCGACCCGTGCAGGCGGAATCCCAGCCGCGTACGCTTAGGACAAGCAAGAAGAGGACAAGCACTTATAAATCAATAGTGCGATCGGACGATCAAGCTAACAAGCTCGAAACACAAATATAAGGAACATACTAAAAATACGGGTTTACAAATTCAAATATGCGAGCGATAATAAGGAAAAAGAAGTCGTCTCTGTGAAGCTCGAAACCAAGGCCAAAAGACCAAGAGAGACATAAATCTCACGAAGGAAAGAAAAACTTCGCGTGCGCTTAACATTGCGAGCTTGGACAAACCTCGGCACTCCAGTGGCGTTTCAAGCAGAAACCAACGATATAATAATTACCCACGCTAAAGCATACCGGGGTTAACCAACAGTGATAACAACTAGGATAAAGAAAAGCCCCAAAGCTACTGCGTATCCGGGAGACAACTGAATATAAAAACCAAGACTATGAGCAACGACACAACACGTCGGCCTAAAGAAGAACCAAATCAAAACCCAAGTGTTTTACCCGACTGTAAAGTCTAAATAACTTTACAATACAACGAGCTCACAAGAATAGAAAAATATAATATACAATTCAATGATGCTAGATGAGATAGGAATCCACAAGCTACTACTCGGGGATGTCGGCTTCTACAATCACGAACACACGAACTAAGCTCGAGCTATCGATCGAAATGCCTACAATCACGCACTCACAGCGGCCTCAGCGGCTCCCGGCTGCAACTAGAAAACAAAGTATGAATGAGTCATAATGACCCAATACGCTACTACTAAACAATATGACATAAATGAAATATTGCTATAAGAGGAAATGATATCGTATTACGACGAAGGCCCAGTAAGTCAAGTTGTACTGTATGGAAACCGTTCCTTTACCAGACTACCAAGATGAATCAGGGTGAATCTCATGTTCACAAACAATCAAACAAGTCAGGAGGCAAGTCACAAGAATAATCATGATTATGGACGTATATCTTAATATAGAACATCCCAAATCTCTCATAGAATAATTAAGTAGAAGTATGCATATTTATATATATATATATATATATATATATATATATATATATATATATATATATATATATATATATATATATATACATATACCAAGTCTCTCATATGATTATCAGGTGTAGGTATATAAACTTGTTTATGTACCTAATAATTCATTCATGAAAGTTTATCATGTAAGGGTATGCATATCTACATATATACATATGAAGGCAATTATGGGGTAATCAAGTAGAAGTATGTATATCTACATATATACACGTCAAACAATTCACAAACTCATCACGAATGTCAAGTGATCAAGAACAAGTATATATAAGCATTTAACTCACATATTCATGGTAGCACTTTGATTTCACATAGGTACTAGAAGAAATCCACACATAAGAGGATATGATATAAATGGTGTCCGCAAACGTAGCTCTGCATATATAAAATGTTAGAACGCGTCTTCGGATGTATGAGATGGTACATCGACCAAGGATAGTATTATTCCAAGTGCCCTAATGGTTACACAAGGTACTCTTCTCCAAAGTGATCAGGAATGGAGGGGTTTGCATGTATCTGGTTCGGCAATCCATCACTATCATGAATATCTCGATTCGTAACGGTAATATATCGTCAACCAGGGAAGACATGACAAGACAAGACAAGTACGCCAACTGGACTTAATAGGGGACAAGTAAATGTTTACTCATTTAAGAAATCAAGTAAGGACGAGCACGATAATAGCTATCTCATTCAAGTCAGGCAGACATGTTATACTTTACGACTAATAATCAAGCATGATCATGAATTAAATCAAGAATCTCAAAACTAGTATTCTAGTTAAACGAATTTCAAGTGTCGTAGAGGTTGATCGTTGAGCCGGTATTGTTAAATGGTTCACTAACATCGACTTCGTCGAGTCATTTCTATAATTACAATCAAATAGAGTTTGAACACTATATGTGTTTCAAGACTCCTTTCTATATTCCTGTTTGAGACATAGCTAGGTTCTCGTTCCATTTAGGAACCTTAGTTCAAAATCACTAAGTCAAGTATAAAAGGAAAACCTAAGTTGATTATTGCCAAACCAAGCTTAGTTCAATTTCAAGTTCGAAATTCCATTTGTTAATAGAATCATAAATCAAAACACGTTAATAACTCAATAGGAGGATAATTATGAAGATAAGACACACAATATGCTTATAAGTCAAAATCTCAAGTAGACATAGAGGTTCATGCATCATTCACAAACAAACCTTATCAAGTTCAGTTTCATAGAATCATAAGATATATAACATTATGAAATCCCCTTGAGGTTCTCTAAGAGCTAAAGATCAAGCATGCACACTTGAAGAATAGAAGACTTAAGACAACTCAAGATTCATCAAATAACCATGTGATGGTACTTCACAAGTCCATCACAACACACGTGTCATGGATAACCATTTAGTCATCTTTGCGACAACTCGAGATTCTCGTCATAGAGGGTACTAAGGCATACACAATTCAAATATCCTTTCTATGGAAGAATTGTCACGATGACATCCCAGATTTTCCAAGGATGTTAACAAGGTTCCCAAGTAAGGTCATAGATTACATTCCTTCAAGTAAGGTTGTAAACAAATCGATTTTTTTATTCGATTCGGTATTCGAAATATTCGAATTCGAATTCAAATTCAATTTTTTTTAATATTCGATAAGGATTCGAATATGAATACGAGATTTTAGATTCGATTCGAAAGATTCGCAATACTTATTCGAATAATATTTAATATATTTAATATTTAATATACATACATATATATATATATATATATATATATATATATATATATATATATATATATATATATAATATAATATAATATAATATAATACAAGTTAAAACAAAAAAACCATAACCTATCCTTAATACCTCACTCAAACACTCATACACTCACAGACACAGAGTGACCGGCGATGGCTCACGCCCAGAATCCATTCCATCTTTCCAGATCGCTGACCCCAACCCCAACCAAAGAGTCGAAGACCCCGAAGGCAACCCCAACCCAAGTACGGCATTACGGCGCACGGCAGTGGCAGTGGTAGACCTCGATCCTTCTAGTTCGTGACCTGACTCCAGCAGCAGCCTCCTCCCTCCTAGCTCCGGACGGTCTATTCTTCGATGATCTCTCCTTTCTCCGACTACCATTAGGCATCTCTCTCTCTCTCTCTCTCTCTCTCTCAATGCAACATTAGAATGTTAATTCATAGTTTGATGGTTGCAGAGCGAGTTTTGGTTTTGAATGTTACCCGACCAGATATTTAGTTATTTGGGTTCAAAATTTGATTCTTTTAAGTTTGCTTCGGATTTTTTGATTTAGGGTTTTAAGAATTCAGAGTTTAGGTAGATATTGAGTGTGTTGTGGGTTTGAATCTATTAATGTTACAGTTTAGGGATTTTTTTTTAATACTTTTCAGGTTCAGTCAAATTTAGGTTTCCATATCAGTCTTGCTAGGCACTTGGATTAAGGCACTTGAAATCCCAATGAAGAATCCAAGAGAAAAACAGAGGGATAGATAATGAAGAACATGTTTATGTCAGTCATGATTACATTCTGAAAATGTTTTGCACTATTGTGTTTTTAATTACTCATTTCTGCTATCTTCATCAATGACATATTAAAGTATTAATTCATAGTTTGATGGTCGTGGAGTGAGTTTCGCATTGGAATTTTGGTGGATTGTTTTTGTTGTCTTATGGTTGTAAAGTGAGTTTCGGATTTGAATGTTACCTGACTAATAAGTTTTCTTCTCTACTTTGGAAGCATTTGAAAGCTTCGTTTGGAAATAGTTGTAAGGTATTTTGGATCAGATCTTTAGTTATTTGGGTTTGGCATTTGATTCTTTTAAGTTACTTCGGAATTTTGTTTTACGGTTTTAAGAATTCAGAGTTTAGACAGTTATTGAGTGATTTGTAGGTTTGAATCTATTGATTATGCAATTTTAGAATTTTTAAGCTTATATATATATGAATGTGGAAACATAGTCAAAGATTGCAAAAATCTACAGAGGGAAATTGGAAAAGACTGGCAAAACTTTTGATTGTGGAGATTAAGCTTCTATAATTAATTATTTTCATATAATGCTTTCTGTTTATTGGTAAATTGCAAGTTGGTGGTTGATTGAGCGCAATTCTCGGCAAAGCTTTGCTTCTTTGATTAGTTCATTATGCGTATATTCATTACACACGAGAAACTTATGCCTTCTTTATGATGTGATTAAATGGACTAATAAGTTCTGTTATATTTATTATTATTAATAATAATTTTATTAATCTTTGTTCTAAAGTCATTTAGGTAGAATATGGATGTGTCAAATATAATAGAGCAAACATATCAAGTAGACGATCTTTTTTGTGGAAGATAATGAGGTAAATATTATATATTAAATAAATATTGTGTGTTAACATTTATATATATGTTTTAACATTTTAAGATCTAATTAAAATTCATTTGAGATATTTGCATATTTGCATGATTATGATTTATGACAATAAAATTGATATCTAATTGATTTTAATTTTTATTTAGGAGGAGGACGAGCCGATTCATGTCATATTGCGAACATGATGGATGGTGGATGCTAGTCTAATTTTCATTCGGTGTTTTTTTTTTTATGAATTTAACAATTGATATTTATTTATGTATTTGATAATTATTGTGGGTGTTATGGATATTTGATCTTATGGATGTTATTTGTTTTTTTTATGGATATTTAATGTTATGAGTTTTTTGTTATGAATAATTGATGTAATTGATTTTTTATTCATATTAATTCATATTAAAAAATCGAATACTCGAATCATTAATTGTTAAATAGATTTTGTCAAAAAAAAAACAAATATAAAATTTCAAATTGAATACTTGAATCGAATCGAATAATTCGAATATTAATTTCGAATCGAATACGAATCAATTTTCATATTCGAATAATAAACGAATACGAATACTCGAGTAATTTCACGAATACGAATCGAATATTGCAATATTCGATTTGATTCGATTCGTTTACACCCTTACCTACAAGTCTTGGGACTTCATTAAAAGTCCAACTAGTATTATAGGTTCTAGTTCATAATTGAACCAATTCAAAACGTCTTTCATTCGAGTTACGCATTCCCGACTCACACATATACCATCCATGGACTAGCGATAATCTCGCACTTAACATCATTCAAGAGTCTCAATTAGAGTCCTAAGCCAAGAATCAATCTTATTACCAATTCGGTCTTACCCGAACAATTCTCAAAATTTCGAAATTTAGATTTAACGAACACAAAAAGATATAGGAATTTATCCTAAGACTCAAATAACAAATTTTATAATTAATTGACTCCATTTGGATCAAATTACAAAGTCTCAATTTCTAGGTCAAGGCATAAATTCAGGATTCACAATTTATTCGGGTTTCTAAACCCAACAACAATAAATCTTAAACCATAACAATTCCAATATACCCAATAAACTCATTTGGGTTCAAATCCTAACCAACATATATTGATATCCATGAAAACATATCATTTTGACATGTAACAACGATAAATCACGAGGAACAAGTCTCTAACAACCTAACATCAAAATGCATGTATAGAGAGAAACTAGGGCTTAGGTAATGTACCTTAATCGAGCCACAAACATCTAGGAAGATGAAAACAAACCGAGGGGAAAGACTCTACTCGGCGAGGGCTTTGCGATGGCGATCGCGACTCGATAATCCGATTGCCGGAACTCCGGGAATCGGCAAATCTCCCATGGAAGCTCCTTCTCCCTCTCTCTCTAAAACTCACGGTTGAAGATGAAAATGAGGAAGGAGGAGGAAGTATTAAGGTCATAAAGGAGGGAAGGAGGAGGAAGTATTAAGGTCATAAAGTTGTGGACAAGGCAAAGGGGAGGTTTAAAATGGGGGTAGGATAGGTTTTTCACCTACCCTTCCTAGTTGTGGATAAGGCAAAAACCTCGTTGGAGGGTTTAAAATGGGGGTAGGATAGGTTTTTCAAAGGAGGCTTGCGAAAATCACAAAATTGCAAAAACCGGGGTAGGATAGGTTTTCAAAGGAGGCTCAAAATCACAAAATTGCCTCCTTGCGGCAAGGTCACCTTGCCTCTGAATGCACCTCCCAAGTTTATGCCTCCATGCGAGGGCAAGCCCAAACCACCCGCAAGGTCCGCAAGGTCTCCGATTAAAAGCCTCAAATTTGGCCTAGAATGACCCCCAAACAACCCAAGCAATTAAAGGGGAACAAATCAAAACTCAAAATACAATCAAACATCTCCCGAGACACGACAAGATGAAGGGAGACGAACGTCGGGAACATCATAAACAACTAATGATTAACAACTGTTCAAACATAAACTAAACAAATATACTACAAGCATAGGTAAGCATTCTTAAGCATGTTAAGGACTAGTATACCAGGTCTAAGACTCAACTAACATCTCACGAGTCCCACAGACACGAAACAAGGCAAAGGAAAGCAAACCGAGAGACCCTAAGAGTCAAAAGGTCAAACGGAGTAACAATGCTTCTAAACTCTCAACCAATCGTACTATGATCAAGATCGATGTTACAAAACATATGAGAGGGGTTATGATATGGACTAGTGTACTCCTATAAGGTCCAATAATGATACACGAGTATAGAAACTCCAAAAGATGCAACATACGCGAAGCTCGACCTCACGCAACGCGATAGAGACGAATGCGATGCGTTAAGCATCAAAACAAGATTAGACTTAGGGAATATATTCCCTAGGGAGTTTAATACTCAAAGTCTATTCAATATACTCAAGTAATGACCTAGGCTATGACTGAGGTCACAAGAAAGAACTTCGCGAGAGAACACTCAACCGAGTCGGCTTCCGACTATCGTCGAGTTACGATTTGTAACTTAAGTAAGTTAAAGTCTTGAGGAACATAAAGAACTAAAGTATAGACCTTTAAATGGTCTACCTACTCGTCTAAATGTTCTCATATCAAGTTAGACACGAGGTGCAATGGTCATTCAATCCGCAAAGTGAGTAACTCAAACACGTGAAGGTTAGGGGTCTTACATGAACTGTTTCAGTAAATTTAAGCTTGTTTAAATTAAGTAGGATAAAATTTAGTTATCCTATATTACAATACTTTTTTTTTTAATGAAACATGGACGATACCCTGCAGAATTTTATTTATATAGGAAAAAATTACAAACTTGAGGGGGACAACCAGCCTTACCCTTATCAGAGGGGGGACAAAGGAGCCGAACCTCGAAAAGTAAATAAAACAAAGGATTACGAGATTCTAACATAAGAAGTATTATTTTTGTCAAGAGAGATAAGACCTCTAATCCGAACAGGTAGAATGTCCATAGAATAAAAAATCCCATCAGAGCCTTGATCACAAGCATAATTAGCGAGAGCGTCAGCTACCGAATTAGCTTCACGGAAAACATGTCGGATAGAGATTTTCATGACTTGTAAGGATTGTATAATGTCCCGAATAAAATAAGAACTTCTCCAAGGAGGCCGAAGATCACCTTTAACACACCTAAGAAGAATTTGAGAGTCAATTTCCACCATAGCATTCAACAAATTGTTGGATCTCAGCCAACCAATACCTTGATGTAAAGCCCGGCATTCAACTAGAAAGCTATTGGAATGTCCATAAAAGGATGAAGCAAAAAATGAAGTGGCCGAGCTATCACGAATAATCCCACCGCCTGCACTAAGCCAGAATTACCTCCTCTACAAGCCGCACAATTTTGTTTAACATAGCCAATTGAGGGCTTAACCCAAGAGATTGCTTGAACTGTCTTAGTGGATGTGAAACTCAGCCTTGAGGAAAAAAGATGATCCCATCCTAATCTTGGGATAAGTCCAGCTCCCTTAAGGATGGATGAAATAAGAAACTTGATACGGTCAGCAATAATTAAGGGAGGAGCCCGAATCCTATCATGAAGACTAGAGTTACGCGATTTCCATATTTCCCAAAGAATCACCGAGGGAGCGATGATGTGCAGGCTAGAGAAATTTTTATGAAACCACCAAGCAAAGCAGCGCTAAGCAATAGAAGAAGCCGAAGACGAGACTCCTCCTAAGGCCTCAAAATGAGCCCAGATAAATTGGGCAGCAGCGCTATCCATGAAAACGTGGGAGTAGGATTCAGAATGTCCTGTGACACAGCAGGAGCATCGAGAAGCAAGCTGGACCCCTTTTTTGGAAATGCTTTCATCGATAGGCAGATTGCGGAACCAAAGCCGCCACATAAACAGGCTAATTTGACAAGGGGGCAATTTATGCCAAATGAACTTAGCTGCAGCAGAAAGAGGCTAGTGGGAACGGGCAAAATTCCAGGCAGACTTCATATTAAACGTACCAGCTTCGAAAGAAGGCGGCAACATCACGAGAATGTGTTGAAAGAAAGAAATGCCATGGTCCGAAATCAGGCTCGAAATCTTAGGACCTAGAGCCGTACTTGTGGCCGCATTCAGGCTGGAAGGAGATACAAACATGTCTTTAACCAATAGAGAATTGTCGAAGGCAGACGGTAATGCAATGTCTTCAGGCAGCCAATTATCTAGAAGTGCAGATCGGTTACCCTGACCAATTACCCAGATAATTTGTTTATCTGCCTTCTCGCGGACAGAACAAAGTCTACGCCAAATGAGAGAACCTGCGGCACAGATAGCTTGAATCGGATGAGCAGAGGAGCAATATTTTTGCATCACGAAGCGGCACCAAAGATTGTTACTAGTTCTGAAACGCCACCATAATTGAATGGAGAAAGCCTAAATAATGTCCGTTAACGAACGAATACCAATGCCACCCTCCAAAACCGGCCTACAACATTTTTGCCAAGAAACCCAATGAGCTTTATTTTTACCATTCGCCGAGCCCCAAAAGAAATTGGCTAGAATACGGTCGATGTGAGAGACGACGGCAACGGGAGGATCTAAAGCAACAATCTGATACATAATTATGGAATGCAAGACTGAATTGATAAGGGTGACACGACCAGCCGGATTAAGGAAGGCCCCCATCCACGAATTTATTCTGGTCTGCAGTTTCTCAATTAGGTGATCGAACAAATTTTTCTTCTTGCGACCTTCAAAAAGCGGACATCCAAGATAGAATACCGGGAGCAGTTTATGACTAAAACCAATATGCCTGCGGATAGAAGAAATTCGAGCAGCTGGGATGTTTTTTGAGACCATGAAACTGCTTTTACTTTGATTAATAAGTTTCCCCGAACATAGTTCGTAGAGATGAAGGATATTGCGGTGCCGAAGAAGAGAGTTCTTAGACCCATTACAGAAAATAACAATGTCATCCGCAAAGGCTAAATGAGATATGATAGGACACCCCGGAGAAGAGGAATAAGCGTAATTAGGATGGTCATGCTGAAGCTTATTTAAATTCCGGCTAAGGACTTCCGCATCGATAATGAAAAGGCTCGGGGAAAGAGGATCCCCTTGACGAAGACCCTGCGAGGAATGAAAGAAACCCGCAGAAGAACCATTAATGGAGATGGAAAACCAGTTATTGGAAATAACCCTCCATATGATGTCAATAAAAGTCTCGCTGAAGCCAAATTTTCGGAGAACATTTATGAGAAAAACCCAAGAAACTCTGTCGAATGCTTTGGCCATGTCCAATTTGATAATAACATTGGTCCCATTAACCTTCTTTTTAAGATGATGAGTTAATTCATGGGCAAGGAGCAAGTTGTCTTGAATCAGTCGTCCTTTGGTGAATGCACTTTGGTTTTCGGAAATAATGCAAGGGAGAACAAGAGCTAGCCGGGAAGAAAGAATTTTAGTGATGATCTTGTTACAGAAATTGCAAAGACTAATTGGACGAAGATCTTTGAAAGTCTCTACCTGGGATGATTTCAGAATAGTAATGATGGCCGTGCTAGTCCAAGATTTAGGCAAATCAAATCCAGCAAAGAATTCTGAAATAGCAAGAAACATATCTGGGGCAATGATATCCCAGCACTCCGTATAAAATTTTCCCGAAAAGCCATCAGGACCTGCGGCACTGTCACCATTGAGACCAAAAACAACTTTCTTAATTTCTTCTAGAGAGGGAGGGGCAGAAAGTATACTGTTCTGATCTGAAGAGATGAGGGCTGGGATAACCGAAAGCAGGTTACCATCAGTATAGGGACCAGCTGTAAGTTGCTCCTTATAGATCCTATATTACAATACATCTTACTTCACACACGCTCAATTGACTAAATCTTTAAATTCTTAAAACTTTATGATTAACTCTCATATTTTCATGTGTAATGGTAGTTATCCCTTGTTTTCTCTCTCCATCATACACCCAGTCACTCCGTTCCCCAAAATATTGAAATCTTGAAAATTATTGAAAGAGATCTCATAATCACTAATTACTAATTAACCTAATACATATATGATTTTGACAAAGCAGTTGCTGAAGGTTGTGCAGCTACTGAAGGTTGTGCTACTGACAAAGTTCCTAATAAAAAGAAGAAGGGTGTCGGGTGTAATAATCCCAAAGATAAAGCAGTTAGTTAGTTGTAGCTGCTAAATGATGTATGTGTGACATCACTATGATGTCACACAATCACGTAATTGTCATGTTAGATTACTTTAAATACCAATTTTAATTCTCTTTCAAAATACATAAAATGAATGATATACAGTGAGTTTGTTATCACTGTTATACTCTCTTTCAATTTATTTCTAAATTCTTCAAGTTCGTTCATGGTATCAGAGCATTTACCCATGCTTCCACCTCATCTTAAATCAACAAATTGAGATACTCATCATGGCAACGAGTTCCACTCAAGAAGAAAACCAAACAACTGCTCCTACACAACAAAGGGTTGTAGAGATTGTTGAAGAAATTGATGAGTATGCATCAACAAAGGTACATTTCATCCTTCCAATTGCACATCCTCTATACTTAAACCCTAATGATCATCCCAGAATGAGTTTGATAACTCAAATTCTTAATAACCAGAACTACAGTCAATAGAAACAAGCGATGATTATAGCTCTATGCTCGAAACTTAAACTTGGTATGGTCACTGGTTTGCATAAGAAATCAAACCCAGAGTCTAAATATCTTACTCATTGGCAACGTTGTAATGACATGATTACTTCATGGATTCTAAATGCAATGTCACCTGAAATTAGTGCAAGCCTTGTGTATTTTAAAATTGCTAAGGAAATATGGGAGGACTTGGAATGTCGTTTTGCTCAGGGTAATTGATGTATTTAAAATTTACCTTGCAAGTGCACAAGACTATTGTAGAATAGATATATGGTAGCAAGGGTCGAACCACAGAAATTTGAGTTTTGATTAAAGAAAATTCAACTAATCTAACAAAATAAAACAATTAATAAAAAGAGGTTTTGGTTTTATGAATATAAACTAATTTAATAAAGCATATAAATATGAGATAAGTCAAAGTTTGTAAAAACGCCTAGGAATTAGGTTTCACTTGTATATACATATTATGTTCGTTTATCTTATGTATCAATCGATTACGGGTTCGTTCGCTAGGTAAAGGTTTGAGACTTATTGATCGAGATTTGCAATCCTTAGTACTCCGCTTTGGCTGTGCTTTCTTGGTCCGTCCACACAGTAATTAAGAGTCCATTAAGTGCCTTAGGAACTAAAGCGAAAAAGAACTAACTCTATTGAATTCCCCACACAATGCGAACCTAGATCTACTCCTTAGCCTTCGGTCAAGAATCAGAGAGACCTATTTATCAATTAGGTTGGTCAGTGTATGACTTATGCATATTGTCGTGCATTTCATAATACCCAAGAGCCTACACATTCACTAACGCATCCATTATGCGATAGCTTCAATGCAGACCAATGATAATCTAATATGATAAACAATAAATAATTGAATAGAAAATAATAATTAGAACAAAAGACTTAAATACAAGTTACCTCCAATTTCTAGATTATGAGGTTAGTTCCCCATAATTGAAAGTACAAAACCTTGAACCATTCTTAGAGAATTTTTCTTCATAGACAAAGAAAAATAATACAGAACTCCTCTCTCTTTTTCTGACCTAAAAGGGGACTATACATATCTAACAATTATATAACTAGAGTAAAGGGGATACAAAATAATTAGGATTAAAGGGCACAAAGTGACAAAAGTGGCCTGCGCGTTTTCTAAGAATCCCACAAAGTGGGCGGTTGCTCTTATTTGTCAAAAGCTGATTTTCAGCTTTTGAACTCCAAGTTTCAACAATTTACATTTTGGTTCTTAAAGTTTTTCAATTCAGCATAAAGTGCTTATATTTCGCACAAATGTTCCCCAAGTCCCTGAAACTATAAAACAGCACAAAAAAAAATATTAGACAACAAAAATTCCGAGAAATTACAACATTTAAGACGAAATAATACTCAATAAATGAGTATAAAACTCATTCATCAAATACCCCCAAATTTAGACTTTGCTCGTCCTCGAGTAAAATAAAATAAAACTTATAAATACAAAAAACTAAACTAAACTAAAATAAAAGCAATTTTTTTTCACGAGTCAAAACTTCGGCATAGAACCACATAATGCCTCAAAGAATGATAAATAGCAACACATATCCACAAGTCTGGGCTTTCACTCAATTATCATCAATATAACTTACAAATCTCTCTCTCTGTGTGTGTGTGCAAACCATTAATTGATTATCTCCAAACTTAGAAAGTTTTATCAAGCTAAACATAACATTCATTTCCAAAATATTTCAATAAAAACGCGTGCATCATAAAACATGCAACATACCATCAATACTCGGTTAACAACACGAAGAGAGATAGTGTTAGTATTCAAGTGCTTATACATCCATCCCATGCACTAACCATGTATGAAATACAATGCTCTCAAGTCCCAATTACTTACAATAGTTAAGATTATGCAAATAGTGCGAGTTATATCAAGATATATATATATATTACAAAACAAGGGTCAAATCAACTATGTCTCCAAACCATGTCAACTAACACAAACACAAGTGACAACTAGATCAATAGGTCTTTATTAAGCTTGTAATGTAAGGCCAAGGTGAGGGGTAACAATAAAAGGGACAAAAAATTACAAAGTGAGAGAGTAAGAATATTCCCTTTTCCCCATACAAATCAATCACATTCCTTCAACAACCCCCAAACTTGGACTTTTGGGTTGTAGAAGGTATCAATCCATCAAAAAAAATTTCTTCCCAATGATCCTTTTTCCTTGCTTTCTTTATTTCTTTTCTATTTTTTTATTTTTCTTTTTCGAAGGGCATATGCATTTTTGAATTTTCTAACCCTTTTCATTCTTTTTCTCTTTTTTTTTTCTTCATATATATATTTTTTCTTTTTCGATACAAGAAATCATTGGGGCTATTTTTGAACTGCATCAACCATCATAAAGACAACATTCCCAACCCAATCCTACTCTCTCAAAGGTTAGGCAAAAGTGTAAGCCTAAGGGTTAACATAATGTGGGTAAAAGAAACGAAGTCGAATGGGGGTCGATGTGTGCTTAGCACACGTCATTCTTGTTAATAAATCTCAAAAGGGGACACTGGGGATTAATGTAGAAAGGGATGGAGAGATAAATATGCTCAAACGATCCAAAGATGACCTAAATCATATCCTAACTGCCACAATGTTCGTGCTTCGTTTTCACAGAAATTCAACAAAGTTTCAAATCATTCCCAACCTCGAAGTTTTAAAAACAAGCTCCACAAGTATTTCACATAAGCATTCGCAAGAAAATAAGTAGGGAAAATCAAGACTTAGATGCACTCACGGTTCGAAAGTGTGCTTGAAATATATTAGGAAAAGAAGTCCAACATATCTAACTTAGCATGTAATTAACCCTAAGTCGCAAATACAATGTAACAATCATGTAATGACAGTTGTTAAAAATGTTCATGATCTCTAAAATAACAAGGTCAAAAGGAATGAAATGTGCACTATAAACTCAATAAAAATACCTAAATTCTTTAATAAATCAAGTCATGGTATTTTTGTGCTCAAAAAATTTGGAGATAAAAAGTTTCATCAACTAGACCAAGCTAAGGCACATAAACAAGTTTTCATGCATCACTATTAACAAACATGTTATCATTGGCGGAAGTAACCACACCTAAAATAAAGATTCGAAATTTTTTTCAAAATTTTCTGGATTTTTTTAAAAAATAAAACTAAAACTAAAACTAAAATAAACTAACTAAATAAAAAGAAATTAAAAAATTAAACTAGATAGCAAATAAATACAAAAATAGGTAACAGGGCCACTAGCAAATATAACAATATAAGCATAAGGCAATTCCACCCCCAAACTTAAATTTTACATTGTCCTCAATGCGAATAAAATATAGACCACGGGGTAACGAATGTCAACCCAACTCAACACCTAAGGCATTAAGTTAATACTAGCGCCTAAATCCAGTATTGCTTTCACCTTCTTTGAATCCCCTAAAGTGATTTGAATGTTAAAATTGCCTGGGTCTTTTAATTTAGGTGGAAGGTTTTGTTGGAGTACAACACTCACATTTTCTGATACAACAACCTTCTCATTTTTCTCAAACCTATGTTTCCTAGTATTTAGGTCCTTGAAGAATTTAGCATAAGACATAATATTTTTAATGACATTGAGCAATGGAAAATTAATATTTACTTTGGACAACATATTATATATCTCTGAGAACTTTTTATCCATCTTATTCTTCATTAGTCTTCAAGAATATGAAGAACATATGGTTTAGGAGGGACATATGTCTCTTCACAAGAAATTTCATTTGTTTGATTTTTTTTTTTCTAAATCCTTTGTTTCTTCAATTGGTTTATTGATATTTTCAAGAATCTTTTCGATTGAGATAGAGGGAATAGGAATACTTACCTTTTCCCCGTACGTCTTACCACTACATAGTGTAGTAATGGATTTCTCTTGTTCATTTTGACTAGGAACTTCCCTAATTCATGCCCTTTGAGAACATTAATGTCTTCAGTCAATTGCCCTATTTGAATGATTAGCTTCTTCATGGATGCATCAAGCGAATTAATTTTCTCTAGACATTTTTCAAGTTGTACTTCATGAACAGTTCTCCCTTCAACTTGAGGTTGTACTTGAAATGGAGGCTATTGTTGTAACGACTTATTTCCTCCCCATGAAAAGTTGGGATGACTTCTCCATTCAGGATTGTATGTATTGGAGTAATGATCATTCATTGGTCTTGGGGGGTACTAGTTCATCAAATTTACATGTTCAGGAAATTATGCACTAGAAGGGCAGAAATTAGTAGCATGATTATTTAGTCCACAAATAGCTCATATTTCATAGACACAGGGTCTGTTGGCATTTGCTACTTGGGGTTGTAAGGCCACAATTTGAGCTCTAGCAGCAACTAATTCAGCAGATTCACTGTAATTATTTTGCATTTCATACAAAATTTTAGGTTTTCCCCTAACACTTTTTTGTTGAGAATTAGAGCCTAACATTTCAAATAATTCTTCAACTTGAACTGGTGTTTTTCCTCTTATCGAACCTCCAGCCGCACTATCTACCATAGTTTGAAGGTGAGGAGGGAGAGAGTCATAGAATTACATGATGAGGACATCTTGGGAGATGTTATGTTGTGGGCAAGCAATTTGCAAATTCTTAAATCTATCTCAGTATTTATGGAATGATTCTCCTTGGCCAGGCTAGAAATTCATAATTTGCTTTCTGAGTTCAGACAGAGTTGAATGTTGATAAAATTTGGCTATGAATAGATTGTATAATTGATTCCAAATATGAATGTTCCTAGGCGCTAAGGTCATATACCAATTTTTAGCTGCATCTTTCAGAGCACACTAAAAATAACACATTTTTAGCTGGTCCTCGGTCAATCGTCGTAAAGCAAAATTTTGAGTCATGTGAGCGTACTCACGGACAAATGAAAAAGGATTTCAGTTGCCATACCATGAAAGGTAGGCAACATATTATAAAAGTATCCTTTCAATTCAAAATTTCTAACTGCGGTCGGAAAGACTAGACATGATGGGGTGGCATCTAGTATAGGTCGAGGATAGTCATTCATAGTTCTTTAGCCCTCTGCAGTAGCCATGTTCGGAACAATTTCTTCTACCACCTGATTATTTACTGGAGGTGGATTAGCCATTGGAGGATCAACCAGAGGATTCTCAATGTTCACTAGGTCTGGATTATTAGGAGCTCTTCCTAAATTATTTATATTATCGTTCAAATTCGTCGACGTGGGATTCATGGATCTTTGACCGTGCATGCAATGCACAATCAAAAACTTGATCTTTGACCGTGCATGCAATGCACAATCAAAAACTTGATCTTTTACCAATAAACTAACCTAATTATTAGCTTATCCCCGGCAACGACGCCAAAAACTTGATGTGTTATTTAATACCTCGCAAGTGCACGAGTCAACAAGGCAACAACCACAGAGATAAGCAATAATTTTGAGAATAAAATTGGTAAAAGAAATTATTAAACTAAAGGGGGGGGGGGGTTTTGATTTGTATTAAACTAATTAAACTAATTGGTAATGGAACTAATTTAACAAATAATTAAGAAGAACAGGAAACTGGAAGAGCATGCAATTGTCAAAGATCAATTTATAAGAAAGTCTATGAATTATAATTCACTTGTATCTTTTCTTAGAGCATGGTTAACGAGAGTTTTTAACCAAAATCAAACCAAATCTTCCAATACAACAATGACTCAAAAAAAATCAAAGCCAATTTTTATTTGATTTGGTTTGATTTGTATCAATATAGAATATAAATCAAAACCAAATGAAAAAAAAATCAAACCAACCAACTGAACAATAAAACGACCGTGTTTTAGGCACAAATGGTATGAAACATCGTTTAATACCGAAAAAAAAATGGTGGCCGACAACTAGCTCTGCGCCTCCTGCCCCTCCCCTTTCCACATGGCAACATTGTAGTCGATGGAATAACTTTTCCACCATTGTTTTTCTTGGCCAATTTTCGGCCAAAAATATTATTCTTTTAAATTTTTTTCCTGAATTAAAGTATATATTTTTACCTATAAATAAAGACTTCGTTTGTTTCATTTGGATATCATAAAAAATTTCTATGATTTTTTCAAGTTTTTAGTCATTTTCTGAAAAAATATTAAAGTATTAGAGATAAATATGGTAGGGAATGAGAAAGTATTGGATTTTGGGCTACTGTTGGAAAGGTTTTTTTGTTTTGAATCAAATGAGTATCAAATAAATTATTTTATTGGTTTTTAATGGGTTGTGTTTGATTTTGGTAGTTTTGATCTAACTGTTAACCATGCTCTTATGTTCTATGGATAAAGTATCAATCAATAATCAAGGGTTCGTTCACTAGTGTAAAGATTGAGACGTTTGGTCACAGTTTGCAATTCTTAGTATCTTGAAATTGGTTATGCTTTCCACTAAGTCCACATAACTTCTTTGAGGATCCATTAAGTACACAAAGAACTAAAGAACCTAGATCTCACCTTAGTCTGATCGGGAAACCCCTAAGATCTAATTATCACAAAAGTTGATCATCATATGATATATGCATTCGGCCGTGTAGCTATTCATACCCAAATGTCAAAACATTCACAGACACTAATCTTTTGTGTGAGTTTCAAGAGAAGACACTGTATAATCTTTGTGATAAACAAGATATTGCTTGGATATAATTAATAGTTAGAACATAAGTTTTTGATACAAGTTACCTCCAATTCCTAGATGGATGAAGTTAGCTCATCACAATTGATGAACTAATGCAAAAGATTGATGAAAACATGAATCGATCTTTACAAAACTAAATAAAAATGATGTTCCGAACCACAGGAAGGCAAAAATTCTGATCCCCAACCATAAACTACCAGGGTTGTATTTAAACTAGGGTTACAGACAAAAACAATTACAAAACTGGCATTTGCTGAAAAACGGGACAATGCGGTTGCCTTGTATGAGGATGATGCGACCGCCTTGTAGGACCTCTTCAGATGTTGAACACTGCCAAATAAGTTGTTGCCTTGTACACGGGGGAAGGCGGTCACCTTGCATTTTTCTGTCTTCGGCCTTGAATTTCTTTTGGAATTTGCACTTTGGTCCTCCAAGACTTTACTTGATAGAAAAAGGCCTCACCTCTGCAATTATTTCAACCTAACCCTGAAACTTAAAATAAAACTAAAAACCCATTTTAAAAGCATAAAAATCATGGAATAGCCAAATCTAAGTCGTAAAAATACCCAATCGATGCGTATAAAACACATCTATCAATCCCCGTACGAACCACCTATTGAATCTTGCATCGCTAGGGGTATGGTTCGGCCTTGACGAGGACATCAAGGATTTAAGTGGGGGAGATTGTAATACCCCTATCCCACATCGGGTAGATGTGAGACTTGTATGTGGTTTATAAGGTGGTCACACATTATTTCTGGGCACTAACATCATCCATGGACTTTTGGGTCGGATTATGGTAGGCCCGGTGACCCAAGATGCTGCGTGCTTAGTGGGCCAGTGTGTGGGCTACACGTAGCGAACTAGGTTCTCGAGCTCGAGTCGTTACAATTGCTAACCTTTTTTATGCTTAAAACTGTATAAACACTTTTTTTCTTAAAGAACATGAGTTCCTCATCTTAAGATGTTCAGACCTGATTGAAGGAACATTGCTCAAATGTTCGGTTGGCTCCACTCGAACATTTTAGTAATGTTCGGTTACTATTGGCTGAACATTGCTCAACTGTTCGGTTGGATCAACCGAACAAATGAACAATGTTTGGTTGGTGCTGGACTAATTCATACCTCAACCCTAAAACTACTCACAATCAATAAAAATGTGATCCTAATTCACACCTCAACCCTAAACACTTCACATTGCAACTAAACACCCAATTAAAATAAATGAAAAATATACATACATTGTTTCTATATTTTGCCAAATCACGAAACCAAAGAAGATGAAGATGGGTTGTGTGATTGGTTTTATGAAGATGAGTTTTATTTTTGGTGGTCTTTCCTCTTCTCTTCTCTTCAAAGTTTTGGTCTTCTCCCATTTTTTGTTGTGCAGTGCGTAAGGAGGGGTATCAGTTTTGATTGGAGTTGTGTAGGGAGTGGGGTAGGAGAGGCAGGTTTTGTGTAAAATGTAGGTTTCAAAATTGAAAAAAAGGCAAAATAGGTAAAAACATGGGGTACACTCAGTGTTTTAGAGTATTTTTAAATTGGGTAGGGGTATACTAAGAAAGTGGGTCAACTTATAGCAATTGGAGGTCTTAATAGCGCCACACTTATTTATATTTTATAATAGTTTCACATGTTATTTGTGTTTGACGGACGGGGGAGAGAGGGTGGGGTGCCAAAGCCACACATAACATAAGGGTTGAGTTATAAATAGACCTCATAAATCAATTTGAAATTGCATTTGGCTTGTTCAGGGCTCATCTCAATCCGAGCTCGTGAAATAAAGGAATGAGCAAGCATGATGAATTAATAACACGCTGATATGTGTCTAGCGAGACCATCCATAGTCAAGTGAGACCCAAAACGTAATGGGCCCGAAGAAATGTAAGACATAATAGTAACTCAACCAAAACGTTTAGATTTAATAGTATTTTTTTTAAGAAAAATCACAGAATGATACATAATAATTATATCCACAATATTTATTCACATAAACATTCAAGTTTTATATAAGAAGAGTTGTGATAGAGATAAAAATACTTTTTTTTTGAAATCGATATTATCTCTAACTAATTACATGTTTACCGCTTAAATTGAGATGAAAATTTTGAACACAATAGTTTGTCTCTATGATTGTCCATATAACTAGCGATGAATATCACTATGTATTGTAATGTACAACAACTTAATGTTCATTTTTCTAAAAAAATAATAATATTACGTCAATGTAAAGACTACTTAACAAGAATTCCGATTAATGATTCTCCCTTTGTTCCAAAGAAGGAGTTCAATATTTTTTTGGGCTATTTAAAAAATGTCACATTTTTTTTGGAGAATTACTTTGTATCCCCAATACTAAGATAAGTGTTTATTTTCAATTTTTCACTAAAATTAAGGATTTTTTTTCACTTTAATTGCATATATACATTAATGGCCTTAGTGATGATTGATCACACCACAAAAGTAGATGGCCACATGTGATGTCCATGCAAGCAGGTTGTGTTGAGCTAGGAGGATGAATAGGATTCTGGTTTCGTTTTCGTGTTAAAGGAGGTAAACTGAGGTTACTGGAAGACAACTTGGTACTCGTGATCAAGGATAGAAAAACTACCATAAGGAGGTTGGTGGTGTTCCCAACCTAAAAACTTTAGATGTAATATCCCGAAAATACTAGTATGAAATGTTAAATTATAATATAATTTAATTATATTGTTTTTGGCTAATCTAATATAATGAAGGTTTTCAAGAATCGGCGTATGAAATGCCTCTTCAGTCTTCATGACCTGTTGGCCGGACACCGTTTTGATAATAAATAATTAAATAATTAAATAAACCGCGGGCTTGCCCGTTTTTCCCGCGGCCCTACGCGGGGTGGGTTGGGCTAGGAGTTTTTAGGACCGTTATGTTAGCGGGCTTTCCCGCCTCGCCCATACATTTCACATCGGGCTTTTGGGCCGAACAAACTCCCGCCCATGAAGCCGTTTTGGCGACTCTAGTTTCGGGGTCACGGTGAGCTCGCACTGGAAATATAGCGACGAAGTATTCTCGGCCCCGGACTACCCGTTTAATGTCCCAATGAGGGTTTTTGCGAGCAAGTAGCGTATTGCTTTAAGTCTAATAACTTAATTTTTCACCAGGGAGAAAGTGTTACACTATCATCGAGCTGAAAGAGCGCTGGAGTCTCGGCAAGCCGAAAGGATGTCTAGCTGAATGATTCTAATAGTTTTCGGGGTTCGACTCCAGACCCATCCTTGAGCCTTGGGGAGCTCCACCAACTCCGGAGCCACGTCGGCTTTTACCTTTCCCTCTTTGAGTCGTTTGGGTTGCGGCTCCCACTGGATCCGTTTATTTGCGAGTTTCTGAGGGAGACAAGCTCTGTTCCTCTAGATCTGACCCCTAACTTGACGAGGGCCTTGGTGTCTTTTATTGTGTGTGCCAGGGCGCAGGGGTTTGAGCCCTCCCTCTCTCTGTTCTGCCATTATTTTAAGGTGGGTCTTGCTATGTTTCGGATGACCGGGAGTAGACACGCGCATGGGTTCCCCCTTATGGCCAATTTCGTTCACAAGGACCACAAGTGGTCAGACAAAGTTTTGTTGGGGGAGTGTAGTAGCAGGTGGAATTTTGAGATACCTGAAGGGGAGCCCCATGGTATTGTTAAGACGAAGAAGTTGAGTTCGGTGGCACGATTATGATCACGAGCCATTGAAGCCCCATTAATGCCCTTGGCGAACAGGTTCATAGTTATAACTGGAAGGCGATCATGGGGAATGACCTGCTTCTTTTAAGGTTTGGGGTTTCTTCGGTGAAGTATGAGGGGGTTAGAGTGGCTTGTTCGGGTGTCAAGTATGTGAGCTGTGCAGGTTGGCCGATGCACCAGGGAGGCGTATTCGGCTCGGAATGTTTGATCTGCAAGGGGAAAGATAAGCCTGGCTGCTTTGTGCCAAGTGGTCAGTTTGTTTTCTTTGGTCTTTATTTCTTTCGTTCTCCCCGTTTTTTTGTTTTTTTGTTTTTTTTTGACATCGGTATCGTTGTGCAGATATAGGAATAACTCGTGACGAGTTGATAGCTCGGAAGAAGGAAGAGGACAAGAAACAAAGGAATGAGCTGAAAGCTACTCGGGTACAGGCAGCTTCTCGTGGTGAGGAAGAAGTTTTGCCTTTGGCCGGCGTTCCGGAGGATCCTCCCAAGGCTAGCGGTGCATTCTCGAGGCAAAGCCAAGACTTCGTTGCCCTGTTGGGGCCCAAATCAAACGTCGGAGGATCCGTGCAGCGTGACCCTTAAAATCACGGTGGTGATTAGAGGTGAGGTTGATGGAGGAGCACAGCCCGAGGCAGTTGGGGACAATGAATTTGTAGCGAGGCATCTTACCGAGGTCGTAAGCCTCCCCCACTTTTTACGGATGCGCTCGTATTTGGGGAGGTGGTTCCTCGGGAGTGTGTCGAAGGAGTGGCCTCTTTGCAGATTCTCGGTTGGACAACCTCAGTGCCCTTTTCATAAGCGAGGTGACTTTTTTATACTTTTCTTCTCCTATTTATTTCTTCAGGTGCTACCTTGTTTGGTTACTGACCCCATTGTTGTTGTTTCCTCTGCTCTCTTTCAGCTGGGTATATGCTTGGCTTCTTATCAGGAGAGAATGGTCTCGGCCCAGGGGGTCGTCGTCTCATTGGGGCAAGAGGTTGAGGGTCTTCGGTCTTATGCTTCTGCAAAGCTGGACAGCATGGCCGCTCTTGAGGCCGAGCTGGTTATGAAGAAGGGAGAGATAACCCAGCTAGAGTCGGCAAAGGCCGAATGGTTGGAGGCCGAGAAGGGTTTGAAGGCGAAGGTCGTAGATGGGGGCGGTAGCTCAATCTAATGAGAAGTTGAGGGCGTGCTGGCCATGTCCTTGAAAATGATCGATTGAAGGCAAGCGGCGTCTATGGCGACTCGGGACCAGGCCATTGCTGATTATCTCGCGTCGGCTGATTATGGGAATAAGGTTCTGGATACTATGGAGAAAGAGCGAGTCGGACTTTCGAGTCGTGCGTGTTCCGACATTTACTATTGTCGGATAGCGCCTTTGAAGCTTACGGATCCGAGTGCCGAGCGGCTTCTTCCTTTGTTCCCTTTGATCGGGAGGAATTGAAGGAGATCCAAGAAGCGGATCTTAAGGCCCATGCCCCCGAATGGGTTCCTCCTTCTATTGATGGCGACAATCTCTTCGTCCAACTAGTGGCTCGCGATGTGCAGGTGAAGCGGCTTCCTTCCTTCTGGCAGAGATGGGGCTCCATCGAGCAGCGCTAATGATTTCGTGGGAGACCGGTGATGAGGAAGCTGGAGGAGAAGACCAACAGGGAGGAGTTATCAAAGCAGAGATGGGAGGCCGATGGTCGGGCATCTCAGGACGAATCTGGGGCAACTGATCGCTAGTAATTTTTCTTTTTTTGTTTTGTTTGGACAGTGTACCACTCTTTGAACAATGTACTACTTTTTTGAACAATGTACTTCCTTTTTATGCTTCTTGTTGTTACTCCTTTTTTATCACCAGTCGCTTTTCTGGTGGGTGTTGTTCGTTTTCCTTGGTAAGCGAGGGCCATCGTTTTTCCTCGGCAAGGGAGGGTTTTTATTTTGGCCTCTAGGGCTAGTCTTTTGCAAGGGCTGTTGCTTCCCTCGGCAAGTGAGGTTTTTATTTTGGCCTCTAGAGCTAGTTTTTTGCAAGGGCCGTTGCTTCCCTCGGCAAACGAGGTTTTTATTTTGACCTCTAGGGCTAGTTTTTTGCAAGGGCCGTTGCTTCCCTCGGCAAGCGAGGTTTTTATTTTGGCCTCTAGGGCTAGTGTTTTGCAAGGGCCATTGCTTCCCTCGGCAAGCGAGGTTTTTATTTTGGCCTCTAGGGCTAGTTTTTTGCAAGGGCCGTTGCTTCCCTCGGCAAGCGAGGTTTTTGTTCGATAATACCATATTTCTCTGTCAAGCCTTGTTTATTAGAAAAGGAGGTGCTTACATTACATTTTACTGATAATATTTTTTGAGGTGGTCGGAATGCCAAGGGTTTTTGAGAGGGGTTCCATCTGGTTTGGAGAGTCGGTAAGTTCCAGCCCGTATGATGTCTGTAACCTGAAAGGGGCCCTCCCAGTTGGGTGATAACGTGTTTCCTCCCATCTTAATTCATGTGGCTTCAATCTTTCTCAGGACTAATTCTCCGACGGCAAATGAGCGAGCTCTAATGCATTTATCGTGATAGACCTTTACCAGTTTTTTGTGGTTTACTGACCTCAACTTTTCTTCCAACCTTCTTTCTTCCAGGTAATCGAGGTTGAGCTCTCTAGATTTTTTATTGCTCTCTTGGTCGTAGTGAGTTACCCTAGATTGTTGGCGGGGCCATTTCGGCGAGGGGCCAATGCCTCGGAGCCATATGTCGAAAGAATGGGGTTTCGCTGTTGATCCTTGTCTTGGGCGTCCTTATCGCCCAGACAACATTGGGGAGTTCTTCGAGCCATGCTCCGCTTCTTTTCGTCCAACCTTTTTTCTTTCGGAGCCGAAGAATCGTTTGTTTCCCCGCTTCAGCCTGGCCGTTTCCTTGAGGATGTGCTTCTTGATGACTTCGATGTTGGGCGCCTCTCTCGTGGCACTTAGTCGTGAATCATGTTGGGAGAAGCGGGTGCCATGATGCTGTGAATGGCGACTCTTGGTAATCCAGTCTGCACAGATTTGATTTTGAGCAGTTAATTGCCATTTGCTTTCGATGATATTTGCTTGGAGGTTGTGCTTTTATCCACTTGGTGAAGTAGTCAACTGCGACTATAGCGAATTTATTTTGTCACTTTCGCCAGGAATGGGCCGATTAAGTCGAGTCCCAGCATGTCGAAGGGCCATGATGCTATTGGTGTTTGGGGGCGAGGTAACCTAGGAATGTCGGCGAACCTCGACATTTATCGCATTTTTCGGACATGTCTCTCGGCGTCCCTTCTCATTGTTGGCCAATAATAGCGAGTAGGAAATGATTACGTGTCGGCCAGTGCGCTCCCATTATGGCTTCGCATACTCCCAGATGTGACTTGATTAGCGGCCCTCCATGATTTACAGGCGAACACATCTCAAGAGCAGCTTTGAGAAGGATCTTCGGTACAGCAGGTTTCCAACTACGGTGTATCTCGCCGATCTCCTTGCCATGGCCCATGCTTTCTCTTTCTCGTCAGGTAGTACTATGTGCTCGATGTATCTTTTGATGTCATCAATCCGACAATCATTGCTTGGATGCGACCATCATGACCACTTGTCGATGGTGGTGTGTCAATATTTCAAACCATATTTCGCTTGGTAGTTACGGTGGGTTCTGGAGGATAGTTTCGAGGTAATCGGCTTTCTCATTGTTATCTCGACTTATCGGAGCAAGCTCGATATTCGAATTGTGCGAGGTCACGAGGCGAGTTCCTTGTATTTGTTCGGCGTGGGGTGGTTAACTCAGTACTCCCCAAAATTTGCTTTCTGACAGTGGGAGTCGCTAAAGAGCGAGGCTTGTATGGCCCCGTCTCGAGAGCTAACTCGACCCTGCGATCGAGGCTTCGTGCTCGGCCACATTATTTGACTCGAAGTTTAGCAGCTTTGCTGATTTCTTCCCCATCCGGCGTTGTGGCGAGAATGCCCGTTGCCTCTTAAGCGGCAGAATCCGTCCTGAAATAACTTCCATGGTTTTTCGGGGTTGAATTTTGGGGAGGTTAAATTGGCGTTTCCTCGTTGGGAAAGGCTCAATTGCCGAGGGCTCTCTTCTTCTATTGATTCGAAGGATGTCTCCGTAATGAAGTCAGCAATCACTTGTGCTTTGATTGCTTTTCTCGGCAGATAAGTGATGGCATATTCGATCAGCTCGACTGCCCATCTTAGCATTCTCCCTGCTACGTCGGGCTTGTGGAGGATCTTACGCAAGGGTAGATCCGTGTATACTGCTATCTCGTGAGCCTTAAAGTACGACTTCAGCTTTCTGGCAGTCAGGACCAATGCAAGAATAATCTTTTCTATGTTCATGTATCGTGTCTCGACGTCGGTGAGGGCGTGGGAGACATAGTAAATGGGCTTTTGATGCCTGTATTCTTCTCTGAGCAGAACAGAGGCGACCGTGGTATCTGTCGCCGAGAGGTACACGTACAACCTTTCGTTGGGGGTTGGGCTGCTCAACAGAGGGGGTTACCGAGGTATTCCTTGAGTTTTTTGAAGGCGAGGTCACATTCTTCGTTCCAGGCAAACTTTTTGGCGCCTCTCAGGATCTTAAAGAAGGGCAGACTCTTTTCTGCCGACTTGGAAATGAACCTTCCCAATGCCACGATTCTCCCGTTTAGCTTTTGGACTTGCTTGACACAGGTCGGTGGTTTCATCTCGGCCAATGCCTTGATTTTTTTCCGGGTTAGCTTCGATTCCCCTTTCGTTTACCATGTAGCCCAAAAAATTTCCCGCGGTTACCCCAAAAGCACACTTGGAGGGGTTCAACTTCATCTTGTTCGCCCTAAGGTTTTGGAAAGTTTCGCGCAAGTCTCCCACATGGTCCGATTCCTTGGTTTTGATCACCATGTCGTCGATGTAGGCTTCGACGTTCCTTCCTAATTGATTTCCAAAAACCTTATTAACCATCCTTTGGTAGGTTGCCCCCGCATTTTTCAGGCCAAAAGGCATCATGTTGTAACAATAGAGAGCTCCTGCAGCTCGGAAGGCAGTTTTTGCTCGGTTGTCTCTGTG
This sequence comes from Codonopsis lanceolata, assembly GCA_013146195.2. Lineage (NCBI taxonomy): Eukaryota > Viridiplantae > Streptophyta > Magnoliopsida > Asterales > Campanulaceae > Codonopsis > Codonopsis lanceolata. Next base: position 8,267,304 of record CM028383.1, on the reverse strand, counting down.
CATTCTAATCGGATGGTATCCTGAATAAGCGTCGATGAAGCTTAGGATTTTGTAGCCTGAGATTGAATCGACGAGCCGGCCAATTCTCGGCAAAGGGTAGCAGTCCTTCGGGCATGCTTTGTTCAGGTCGGTGAAGTCGACACACATCCTCCATTTGTCATTCGATTTTTTCACCATCACAACATTAGCGATCCATGTGGGGTAATGGATCTCTTTGATGATTTCGGCCTGGAGTAACTTTGCTACTTCATCTCTGATCGCCACCTGCTTTTCAGGCGAGAAATATCTCGGCCTTTGTTGAACGAAAGGGTATTTGGCGTCGATTGATAACCTGTGCTCGGCCACCTCTTCGCTGATTGCTCCCATGTCTTCTACCTTCCATACGAATACATCAGTGTTGTCTCTAAGGAACTGGATGATGGCTGTTCGCTCTTGTTCCAGTATTTCTATCTCAACCCTGATTTTTTGTTCGGGATAGGCAAAATTGACGATTAATTCTTCCACGTCCTCCAGTGGCTGCAAGATCGGGAAATCTCTGGTATCCTGGCTGTCTACTTCCATATGCTCCTTTCTTTCCAAATTACTGGGGTCACTGACCCTGGTAATTGGGATTGATTGATACGCGTTCGAGGATTCCTCACCGAGGCCCCTTGCTCGCTTGGGTTTGCTCGGCTCTAAAATGCTTTCCTCAGATGCCCTGGTGATTTGAGTTTCTTTTCTGTTTCTCTTTTTACACCGATAATGTATTCCAGGGTGGTCCTTATGTCGTTCCTCAGGATTTCGACATCGTTAGGGGTGGTGTACTTGACCCTTTGGTGAGCCAAGGAAGCAACCATCTGGAAACTCGCTTGAGCTGGTGAGCCGAGGATAGCATTGTAGGGGAGGAAGGTCTGAACCATGAAGGTGACGTTTCAAGCTGCCGCCCGCCAATGTCGACCACGGAGTGATCATTCCTTTCGTAGTTGCCTTGTGTCCTGTGAATCCTTCTAATTGAAGGTGGCATGGGGTCAGGTTGGAGTCTCCGAAACCCAGCGCAAGAAAACATGAGTAGTACAGTATGTCCTTTCCGGCTCCTTTATCGAATAACACCCGTTTTACTAGATTATTGTGGATGCCGACCTGAAATGTTAACGGCTGCGTGTGGGCTATGGCGCTGGTGGCTAGCTCGGCATCGTGAAATATGATTTCACGCTCGATAACACTATTCAGCATGGACACAACCGAGTAGGTGAGACTGTTAATTGTGTTCTTCAACTAGGTGATGCTCGGGATCTCGAGTCGGATCGTATTGATGACGGGTCGCTTGTTCTGCTGTGGGTTGTCGCCTTCGGGGGGTCTTTAGGCTAGGGCTCGATTGTTTGGTTCCCTTCTCTCGAATCTTTTGTCTCCTTCGTTGATTATCCGCTGTATCGCCCTTTTTAACTAGATGCATTCCTTAGTCCAATGACCTACGTCATTGTGGAAGGCAGATCTCTTTCTTGGGTTTCGTTGCTCGATCGGGGCCCGCATCGGGTTTGGCGGCTGTATCTTGCTTTCCGAGAGAAGGACGTTCATGACGTGTGTTATTGGAGCGTTAAGGTGGAGAACTCTTTCTCGTCCATAATCTCGCCTACGCCCCTTCCTTCCCGAAGAAACCATGCTGGGCTCTTCCTTTCTTACCGACCGAGAGGTTTGCCGGCCAAGCCTCTTCCCTTTCCCTGGTACGCTTTGCTTCCGACAGTCGCTCGTTCGACGGTGTTGGTCGCCATGGAGGACGTTTAGAGGGATGATGCCGCCGTGGTGGGTTGCTCGCCGTCCAACAAAGCCATCCTTTGTGCGGCTAGGAATATTTCGCCGATTGTATTCCGAGGCCTCATTAGCATCTCGGATCTGTAATTTCCTCTCTGGAGTCCTACCCCAAAACACATTATGACGGAAGCGTCCAGAATGTCAGGGATCTGAGCCAGCGTTTCTTTGAATCTCGCCATGTAGGACAGAAACGACTCCCCTGGCTCTTGTTTGACACTGCATAGGTCTGTTTCGCTCTTGGGAAGGGCCCCGGCCGAAGCAAATTTGTTCAAGAAAGCGGTTCCGAAGTCCTCCCAGCAAACGATCGATTCAGAGGGAAGCCCATTGTACCATTGTTGGGCCTTCTTCTTGAGGGTGCCGGCGAAAACAAGGCACCATATATCATCGAACTTAGTTGTGATAGTCAACTTGAGCTCGAAGCCTGATATGTGATCCAAGGTCGTCGTGGTACTGTCGTAGTCATCGAAGTGTGGTATCTTGACTTTCGAGGGAACGACCATGTCTCGGATACATTTTATGAATGGCCCTCATATCTTGGCTAACTTCGTGATCACCCCGCTGCTTTGTCTGGCCTCGACCTTCTCCATCCAGGCCTTTATCTCGGCCTCAGTGATAGGCTTGTTTGTGGGGGCCGAGCCCATTGCGAGGGATGGTGTTGCGATGGCTTGGGCCGAGGTACGTGGCTCCTCGATCCTAGGGATTTTCGCCATCGACTGAGAGGGGCGCGGGGTCTGTGAGCGTGCCTGGTTGGTCGAGGCTCGTGGTTGTGACTCTCCTTCCTCGCTACGTGCTGGCTGGTCCTCTACCTCGGCGTGGAATTGCAAACGCACATGTACATTTGATTTCTGCCCGTGACCCCTGGTTTTTGGGCCGAGCCATTCTTTTACATACGAGGTGGATTTTGCCGCTGGTCTAGGTAAGTCAGCCTCTCCTAGCCTTTGCCATACCGAGCCCGAGTGAGCTGGCAGTGTGTTGTGTACATGGATGGCATATGCCGTCTTCGGGGCAGCCGCTGCCCTTTGCAGCTCATACATTTGAGTCTCAGCTTGCTGAATTCTAGTTAGGAGGTCTCACTGATTCTCCCAGTATGAATACTCTTCGCCGAGCCCCTCCGGATCCCTAGGGGTCTTCAGATTTCCGAGGGGACGCTTGGCGCCTTTCCGAGTATTGGACGCGCCCGGGGTCACCTTGTTTTTCCCCTTTGTCATCTGTTGGGCTAGTGCTAGTCTTCTGAGAGCCCTGGCGGACAGTTCGGGTAGTGGGGCGACCGACTCCTGCCCTACAAGGGGGGCAGGGTTTCAGTCGCCTTTTCCCTCGTTGTGTCTCGCAGGTTTTTCTAGGTGAGTGGAGGCTGCAGGGGTTATGTTCTTGTAATTTGGCCTTTTGGATTTCACCATACTTTGCTTATCTTTGCGTAAAAGTGGTTTTTAGGAAAATGAATAGTAGAAAAAGAGTACTTTCCCGGCAACGGAACCAAACTGATCACGCAAAACTGGTGATCTTGTCCTATGCTAGTGTAAGACAACAGAATATGGTGAAGAGATAATGAATTTAAAAGGATATCTGGCTGATCAAGGTTCCGAACATTAACAAACCCTCTCTAACATTTGGATTACGGCGGTTACATTGACTATTACTGAACGAAACTGAAGAACTGAGATTTTAGATAGAAATGTGGGAAACATCTAGGTTTTTAGGTTATGGATGACCAAGATTTCGGGAGATTCTTCTAGGGTGAACTTTATTAATACTTTTCTTTTCTTTCTATTTTGCCTCCCCTTTTGGTAACCTTCAGTTCCCTTTTTATACCCTATCGAAGCGTGGCATGGTTGTCCGTGAAATGGAGGTGGCCTCTTTTCATTGGCAAGTCCGGGCGGCCCTTCATCATTTGCTAGGAATGGAATTAGGTTGGTGATTTAAAAAGATGGACGTCTGTCAGGGAGCAGTTAGCTAACTGAGGCAGAGCTACAAGGTAATGACTTTATCGGGGTGTGTGTCACGTTGGGACGAGCGCTGCCGACCCCCGGTTGCTCGGCATGGGTAGGATCGAGGATCCTTTTCTCAGAAGGGTTGACTGAGCTCGCTCAGTGGATTGATGGGAGTGATCGCGAGTCAGCTTTCAAAGAATTCCTTCGGTGGATCCGTTCTTTGGTCGGCATGGCAGTGACTGATGCATTCTCAGTCCGACTCGGTAAAAGGGTGGATCCCAGGTCGGCTCCTGCCGGGACCCTTGCTCCCATCATCTTCCGAAACATACGTGATTGGAGAACTCATGAGAAGAATTGGGTTGCGCTGGGCCTTTCCACGCAAACTGTCCTTGCTCTCAGCATCTTCCACGACGTACATGATTGGAGAACTTATGAGAAGAATTGGGTCGTGCTCACCCTTGTGGGTTCGTTCTTTAGTCGGCATGACAGCTGCTGATCCCTTCTCAGGCCGACTCGGTAAAAAGGTGGGTCCCAGGTTGGCTCCTGCCGAGACCCTTCAATTATTATTATTATTATTGTTATTATTATTATTATTATTATTATTATTATTATTATTATTAGTATTATTATTATTGTTATTATTATTATTGTTATTATTATTATTATTATTATTATTATTATTATTATTATTATTATTATTATTATTATTATTATTATTATTATTATTATTATTATTATTATTATTATTATTATTATTATTATTATTATTATTTTTATTATTATTATTAAAACTCTTATTTATAGAATTCTCTTACAATAATGAAGTTTGTACCTCACCCAAAGTAAGGGTGTCTGAATTTCCCATTCATATTAGTAGTAATTGACTGAAAATAATTTGCAGTCCTAAGTGACTGAAATAAGACGACAAAATAATTGACTGAAAATAATGCGGAAATAAAGTAGATAAGAATTAAGTGGTTCGGAAAATTCCTTATGTCCACGGGTAGAGGCAGCAAAGGATTTCACTAATCAATCGAAGATACAAAATACAATAGTTGTGGCTCAACAAATACCCAAATCCCAATTACACCCAAAGAACAAATCGAGAACTCTAAGCGAAGAAAAGAGAACTCGCAAACGGCGTATGAAGGGAACGAACAAGCCGCTACTGCTCTTCTCAGTTTTTGGCGTGTCTCAAAAGTGGTAGAAAACCCACTATATATATACTCTTTCCATGTCGGCTGAAATGCCACTCCAAATCCAATAAACAATTGGATTCCTAATAACCCAACCAATACACTAAAGGATTCCAATGAGATATAATTCCATGTGGGCAGTCCCATGAACCTACCATGCAACCCACTAAGTTCAAGCCATAAAACAAGAAATCTCCACCTTGGCTTGAATTGATCAAGCTCACTAAATGAAACATGTATGTCGCCGCCTCAGCCAATGCTCCTTAGGGTGCACACATACTGCATATACTCCAAGCAATGCCTGAACTTGGAAACAACCAATGGCTTGGTCAACATATCCATTGGATTTTCTGCAATGGGAACCTTCTTCACAATAATGGCACCCTCTGATACAATCTCTCGAATAAAGTGATATATGACATCAATGTGTTTGGTCCTCTCATGAAACATTTGATTTTTAGTCAAATGAATCGCACTCTGGCTATCTAAAAATACAACAAAGACCTTCTACTTCAAACCAAGATCAATGACCAAACCTCTCAACCAAATAGGTTCCTTCACTGCTTCTGTTGATGCCATGTACTCTGGCTTCGTAGTCGACAAAGCAATAGTAGACTGTAAAGTCGCCTTCCAACTGATAGCACATCCCGAAACAGTGAAGATATATCCTGTCAAAGATCATTTTTATCAAAATCACCAGCGTAATCGGAGTCAACATATCCAGCAACACTGTTGCATGTGTCTGAACTCCTATCAAATACTAAACTAATATCTGCAGTACCTCTCAAATATCGGAGGATCCATTTCACTTCCTCCCAATACACTTTACCAGGATGCCCCATGTATCTACTAACAACGCTAACGGTATGTGAAATATCTGGACGAGTGCACACCATAACATACATAATGCTACCAACTGCATAAGCATATGGAGCATGTGACATGTGCTCCACCTCCTCCTCTGATTGTGGTGATAAAGCAACTGAAAGTTTGAAGTGGGATGCCAAAGGAATACTCACCGGCTTTGAATTCTTCATACCAAAACGCTTATGCACTTTCTCAATGTAATTTTTCTGTGAAAGAAACAATTTGCATGCACGTCGATTCCTGTGAATCTCCATACCCAAAATCATCTTAACTGCACCAAAATATTTCATCTCAAACTCACCACTAAGTAAAGCCATCAACTTGTCGATCTCCACTATGCTCTTAGAGGCAATGAACATGTCATCAACATAGAGCAACAAATACACAGATGAACCATTTGAAAGTCTTTTATGATAAACACAACCGTCATAATTACTTAGAGACTAACCATGCCCAACCATAAAAGAATTGAACCGCTTGTACCATTGTCGAGGAGATTGTTTCAAACCATATAGCAATTTCTTCAATAAACAAACATGGTCTTCTTTCCCTTGAACAACGAATCCCTCTGGTTGACGTATGTAGATTTCTTCCTCAAGCTCACCATGCAGAAAAGTTGTTTTGGCATCAAGCTGCTCAAGCTCCAAGTCAAATAGTGCAACCATAGCACGTAACACACGAATAGAGCTATGTTTCACAATAGGAGAAAATACTTCATTGAAGTTAATGCCTTCTCTTTGACTATAGCCCTTTCCAACCAACTGTGCCTTGTATCTAGCTGCTTCAACCCCTGGGATTCCCCATTTCTTCTTGAAGATCCATTTACAACCAACAATCTTCTGACATGTAGGCAGTTTCACCAATTTCCAGGTATGGTTCTCGTGAAGAGACTCAATCTCCTCAATCATAGCAGTACGTAGGGGTGGCAAAATGTGTGTTAAAGATAAATGGGTGTTAGGCTATTATCCATGGATAACCATGGATAATAGCCTAACACCCATTTATCAATAACACCCATTTTGCCACCCCTAGCAGTACCCCACTGTGTAGAATCATCACATGTGACAGCCTGAGTGTAGCTAACAAGTTCTTGAACCTCAATACTCTCTGCCACAGACAATTCAAAAGAAACAAAATTTGCATGTGCAAACTTCTGAGGTGGTTTAATCTTCCTCCTTACTCTACCAGTGGCAATACTATACTGCTCTTGCTCTTACTCTTGTGGGACATTATTATCATCAACAAGCTCAGACTCTTCATCCAATATAGACTGAACTGAAGTACCCAGTTGTACTTTCTTTGAAATCACAACCTCTAACTCCACCTGCTCAATGACACCACGATCTCTACCTGTATAAATTATCTCAATTAACTCCTTCTTTGAACGAAACATCAATTCTTCATCAAACTTGATATCTCTGCAGATAACAAATTTAGGTGAACCAGGTTCAACACACCACAATCTATAACCTTTCACCCCATCTACATAACCTAGGAATACACATTTATGTGATCTACACTCGAGCTTACCATTATTAGCATGGGCATCCGCAGGACAACCAAATACTTTCAAACCAAAATAATCAACAGGAGTACCAGACCATACCTCAATAGGAGTTTTCAATCCAACTGGAACCTCGGGAGATCTATTCACCAAATAGCAAGCTAAATTTACAACTTCAGCCCAAAAAACTTTAGACAAACTAGCATTGTCGAGCATACAACGTGCTCTCTTTAATAGAGTAATGTTCATTCGTTCTGTAACCCCATTTTGTTGTGGTGTTCTTCTAACAGTGCGATGTCTCACTATGCCTGCATTAGCACAAAACTCATTGAACTGGCCCTCACAAAATTCCAAACCATTATCTGTTCTGAAATGCTTGATGTTCTTGCTTATCTAATTCTCAATAAGCACTTATTTTTTTTTTTTGACGGTTGGAAAAGCATAATTCTTGTGCTTCAGAAAATACACCCAAACATATCTCGAATAATCATTAATGAATGTCATCAAATATTGGGAACCACCTTTGGATGGTTTAGTCGAGGGACCATAAAGATCAAAATGAATATAATCCAACATGCCCTTCGTTCTATGAATAGCCGTCGCAAACTTCACCCTACATTGCTTACCATAAACACAATGCTCACAAAAGTCAATCTTCCCAGTTTTGTGACTTCCCAACAAACCTCGTTTGCTCAAAATAGACATCCCTGCCTCACTCTATGCCCAAGCCGCATATACCACAAACGAGTATTATGTGAATTTGAATCTGAATCTGATGAAGAACCTGTAGAAACCGATTCATCACCAACAACAGTGCTACCCTGAAGCAAATAGAGACCATTAACCAATTTTCCACGGATCACAACGAGAGAACCACTAGATACTTTCAAAACTCCACCTTTAACTGTGTACTTACAACCAAGTGAATCAATAGCACCCAAAGAGATACATTTTTTCTTCAAATTTGGCACATGCCAAACACCAGTCAAAGTCCTGACAATACCATCATGCATCTTCATTCGAACTGTTCCTATCCCAACTACCTTACAAGATACATTATTCCCCATCAAAACCACCCCACCATTAATTGACCGGTGAGAGGAGAACCAATCCCTATTAGGACACATATGATAAGTGCAACCCGAATCAAGAACCCAACTGTCACTGGATGCCCCAAGCGATCTTGAGAGGGCGTCTCTGCCTTTGTCGAGTTTTCCTCGACAAAACTATCAGAATCACAAGAATCACTAGCGGTTGCGGAATCAACAATCTTTTTCTTTCCTTTGAGCTTCAGACATTTATCTTCCCAGTGGCCTTCTTCCTTACAATAATGATGTTCTTAGGTTTAGATCTGGACTTGTCTCTATTTTTATTCGAGCCTCTATTAGTTGTTCTGCCTTTAGCAACCAAGCCATCAGCCCGATCATCAACCAAATTTCCAAACACCTTTTTCTTCAACTCTTTAGAGTTCAATGATGCTGTCACATCCTCCATAGATAGAGTGTCTCGACCATAAAACATTGTATCAACAAAATGCTCAAACGAATGAGGTATAGAACATAACAAAATTAAGGCTTGATCTTCATCTTCAATTTTGACATCAATATTTTACAAGGACATAATAATTTTATTGAAATCACAAAGATGATCTTTAACGAAAAAAAAATTATCTTTAACGGGCGTACCTTCTCTCATACGAAGAGTGTAGAGCTGATGCTTCAAAAAAGTTGATTGGCCAACAACTTCGTCATATATAAAGCTTCCAATTTGAGCCACAAACCTGTAGCCGATGTTTCGTTTGCAACTTCTCGCAAAACATTATCACCAAATGATAAATGAATAGTACTAAGTGCTCGCTCCAAAAAGTCATATTTTTCTTCATACGACATTGTCACAGTTAAAACTTCTTTACCCTTTAGCACTTTAAGTAACCCTTGCTGAACCAATGAAGCACACATTTTTATGCTCCAAAGTCCAAAATCATTCTTGCTATCAAATTTTTTCAATCTCGTATTTCACCAAATCTATTCTTTCCATGATAACCAAAATTCAATCCAAACAAATTACTGCAAATCCCAACAAACCAAAATGAACCAATTGCTCTGATACCAGTTTGTTATAATTTGTAGTCCTAAGTGATTGAAATAAGACGACAAAATAATTGACTGAAAATAATGCGGAAATAAAGTAGACAAGAATTTACGTGGTTCATGAAATTCCCTACGTCCACGGGTGGAGGCGGCAAAGGATTTCACAAATAAATCAGAGATACAAAATACAATAGTTCTAGCTCAATAAATATCCAAATCCCAATTACACCCAAAGAACAAATCGAGAACTCTAAGTGAACAAAAGAGAACTCGCAAACGACGTATGAAGGGAACGAACAAGTTGCTACTGCTCTTCTCGGTTTTTGTCGTGTCTCAAAAGTGGTAGAAAACCCATTATATATATACTTTATCCAAGTCGGCTAAAAAGCCACTCCAAATCCAAAAAAACAATTGGATCACTAATAACCCAAACCAATACACTAAAGGATTCCAATAAGATATAATTCCATGTGGGAAACACATGAACCTACCATGCATCTCACTAAGTTCAAGCCATAAAAAAACAATTATTATTATTATTATTGTTATTAATATTATTAAAACTCTTATTCATAGAATCATCAAACAATAATGAAGTTTGTATCTCACCCAAAGTAAGGGTGTCTTAATTTCCCATTCATATTAGTAGTAATTAATATCTTGTGAGATCGTGGCAAAGACTTCACAAAAATTAAATATTGATTTACATCCTTAATTTTAACATCAACATTAGTTAACTCGCAAAGTATCTCCCTACATATAAAAGACAAGGTTATTTTTTACAAATTAATATATGAACAAAAATAACCCTTCATCAAATAAACACCCCCACCATTTAATTAAGGACAAAACACGTAAATTTACCAAGACAAAAATAATGTTTGGACAAAAATAGTCTCAAATATAATAAATCACACACAATTAATTAGGCCAAACAAGTAAATGTGTCATAGAGTAATTAATTCCATTAATAATCAAATAATAATTTGATCCCTTAACTTGTACCTATTTTAAAGTTAGGTCTTATAGTTTAGAATTATATTTATTTCGTCTTGTATTTTTATTTTCTTATTATTTTCCCCCTCCGACCATTATCGTTAAAAATGTGTCCAATATTTTCTAAAATGACAAAAATACGCTAACTCAGTTGAGAGACTAAAAATTTATTTGAAACTAAAAAATAATACAGTTTTACTTTCTTAAATATGTTCAGTAAAGACATCATAAATGTATATGAAAAATTGTTACTATAATAATAGATTTGTTGGTAAGTATCGAGATATTAAGAAAATATGTAGTGCGTTTAGTTATTACCGTTGAATAAACTAAGAGAATTGAGTTAAGAAAATGCATCATAATATCAATAAGATGAAGAAAATGAAGAACAAATTGATGAATGTGTGCGTTTTGTTACAAAAGAAAGCTAAAATCTATAATTTACTTATTTGAATTTTCTGACTACTACAAGCGGCCTTAAAAACTATCATAATGGTCCTAACTTATAGATATTACAAACAAAACCACATTTAGTACTCACAAATACTTAGGTTCAAAATATTTTACTCATTTCCATAACTGGGTTCCAAACCTCTAACCTCTTTTTGTCTTAACTTGCTTACTCTTCTTCATAGAATCCGATGTACTTACGTATGAGAATCTCTCTATTCCCCTTCTAAGGATATCGAATTTCTTCTATCGCAACTCTCCTTTAATTGAATGAGACTGTTACCAGTCGACATTCTTTCAAGTAGTCCCATCCTAAATTAGATTCTCTCCTTGCTTAGTACTTTGACACCGAAAGTGATTAGGAACTAAGAAATGAGGGACGTTCGATGAAAGAAGTCTGATTAATCCGAGGCTAAAGAGATTCTATATCTCCATTTGAGCAATGTGAGGTGAATGTGCTTCTTGGTGATGGTGATGGCAGTGCTAACGACCGCAGGGATAGTGTTGTTAGGGGCGGTGGTGGCAATGATTGTAGGGATGACAGTGGTGGTTTAGATGAAATACAACGTTGTGAGATTTCTAAATCATCAAATTTTCAAATATCCAAAAGTAAAAAGTGAAATTTAAGGTTGTGGTGGTGGTGTGTATAATTGATGGGTTTTTTAAATGAGTTACTTTAAAAGAAGGAGTCAGAAATTAGAAAAAGAAATAAAATCAAATCAAAAAATAACTTTTGAACTAATGGTGAAATTTGAAGTGGTAGGTGTTGTGGTGGTGGTGAGTATATGAATGATGGGGTTGGCGGAAGAAAGTGAAGGATACAAAAGTAATTAAATAAATTTTAAATTTCATTTTTTTTGGAGTAATGCATTTTTAAACTTTAAATTTAAATATAAGACAAAGTATAACTAATGTTGGATTATTGAAATAATTATTATTTTTTAATTAGAAAAAATATAGCCAAATCTCACTTTGTGCCACAAGCATAATTACCAAAATAATCCTCATGTACATGATTTTTCATCACTATTTTTAACGCTCATGGACAAGAGATGACAAAGTGGGACAACTAGAAAAATCATGTATGAAAGTGAGACATCAAATGTTGGGAAAATCATTATTAGAGGTATATGAAGAATTGTAATTAGAATAATACATTTGTTGTTGAGTATCGAGATATTAAGCAAATATGTAGTGTGCTTAGGAATTATGTGTGAATAAGCTAAAAGAAATGTGCTAATAAAAATGTTCTATAATTGTAAAGAAAAATAGAGAACTTAGTTGATGAATCTGTGCGTTTTGTTAGTGTAGAAATTATGCTAGAATCTATAGGAGAAGCATTTGAAGAAAGTAGTTCGACTTAGTGGAAACTAAAAATATTTTATTTTTCTGTTTTAACAAGGCAAGGTGAACGTGTTTCTTTGTGGAGGTGATTGCAGGGATGCTAGTGGTGGTGGTGGGGGCGATTGTAAGCATGACAGTGGTGATCATTTAGGTGGAATATGACATTGAACAAAAGAGTAAGGAATTAGACAAAGAATAAGATAAAATCAAATTTTGATTTTTGGGCTAATGGTGTTATTTGAGGTGGTAGTGGTGGTAATGGTGGTGGGTCTATGAATGATGAGGTTGATGGAAGAAAGTGAAGGATAACAAAATAAATTAAATATATTCTAAATTTAATTATGAGACAAATCATAATAACACCATTGTTAGCCTTATAACTAATTTATAACTCATTACAACTAATTCTTCAAGGGCAAAAATATCTTTGTCTAAAACAACTTTGCACTTCTTCAAAGTTTAGTTGCAAGGAAAGTAGTATAATTAGTTGTAAGGATATCATTTTCTTTACCATTTCTCTTAATTCAAGTCCGTCTCTCTTTCTAATGAATTCATCGATAAGAGTTATGAGTTTTCGGTTAATTACATATTTTTACAAGGATTTTTAGTAAGTATAGACTATAGCCTCTGATTTCTACTTCAGGCGCGACTTTTGCAGGGGAAAGAATGAGAAAGATCAGAGGTGGAGTTTGGTTAGAATCGAAGGAGGACAGTGCCAAAGATGTGATAGGTGTGACCGAAGTGGGAAGGGTTTCTGCTGGAGATGATAGCTATTATGGTGGAGCAAGAGATGAGAACTTGCATCGGGAGAAGAGGGAAAAAGAGGGTGTGAGATTATACTTTTTACTTTTAATACATTTACCCCTTAAACAGATAAGAGAAATGATATTTTTGCCCCGCACGTGTAAGACCACGTGCTATTTAACGTGAAAATTCTAATGTCCATCACGGGTAGGGTGAAAAATGAGAAAATAAATATAACGTTAGATGTCATTATGACACAATCCTTAGGTTGTGGTGCATTATACGATTGGGTGAATACTTTGAGGGGAAATTGTAATTGGCCATATAATTATTTTTGGATAATTGAAACAATTATTTATTATTTTTATTTAAAAACATATTTTAAATACTAGATGGCTAATTATATAATGAAGTTATAATAAAATCTCATTTGTACCCCAAGCAAAATGACAAAAATAATATTTATGCGATATGCACATACCATTTTCCGTATGTTACTATTTTTAACGCCCATAGACGGGAGGGACAAAGTGAGACAAATAGAAAAATAAGGTATGAAAGTGAGACACTTCGTAGGTTGAGGTGCAATGTGAAATTTAGTGTGTAATTTTGGAAGCTTATCATATTTTGGCCCCATCAAAATTAGTCCAAAATACATATTTCCCCCTAAGGTATCCACCAAATCCACTTTGACCCTCAATGTAATTTTGTAGCATTTTCATATTCCATATCAAATTTGGTGATTGTGATGCCACGTGTAGTAATCGTAGTGATAGAAATAGTAGCGAATAACGTTTAAGATTGAGAATGTTCTCTAATCAAACCATAAACCGTATCAACGGTGCCAAGGAGAAATTTGTTGGAGTTTAAGTTAGGAACGATGAAGACTGATTGAACCATGTCGTGTCTCATCATTGTCGTATACATATGTGATGGGTTCAAATATGAGTTTTGAAATTCAGAGTGTATGTTTATGCATTGTGTTGTACAAGAGAGAAAGGGTAAAATGAATTGTGGTTTGGTCATTTAATATTAGCGGCTATGACGGGTTTAATTTTTTTGTGGGTTCTTATTTATCGCAGCTTGACACTTGAGTGTGATTATCTAATCTTGAGTTCTATCTCTCTAATTTCGGATATTATTCTGGACTATTTTTTATTTATTTTTCTATATAAAAATTTGAATAAAACTCTTTAGTTTTATCTCATTTAAAATTTAAATAATAGGTCATTGTTGGAAAAGATGTAGAGAATTAAAAAAATGAAGTTTCTCTTTGGATAATAAAAGCTGAGAAAGCATTGCCAAAAAATGACCAAAATGCTTTACACATGAAATATCATGTACACCTTAACGTCAGATTGGTAACCTTCGTAGTGGCTAGGGGGCAAACTAGAAAAAAATTATAAAATGAGATATGAAAACGACACAAACTTATGTTGGGTGGTAAAATGAGACTTTATAGATATTTTGGGGGAATTTTGTATTTAGAGTGCAAGTATATACTTTGAGGTTGTGAGTTTGATTTCTATAACACAATTTATTATTTTCTAAAGAGAGTAATACATTCCAGAAATGACATAAACAAAGTTTTCAACAATAATGTGTTTATATAAGAAAGTGAATTTGAATTGTTTTCAATTTAGACACCGATAAAAGGGAATGAATTCATGTTTCACATAAAAAAAGATTTAAAAATAATAAATAAAAAATACAAATGTGTAGGATAAGTTTCTATACAATAACTAAAAGCATATATTATAAATGACTGAAAAACAAAGTATCGAAAAATCACACAACACAATTAATAAGTCTAAAAAACTATAAAGATTAAAACATAAAAAAAATCTAATAATTAAAAATAAGCAGAAAAGTGAAGGGATTAGGAAATCACTTTAAAAAATCATTAACATCACGTGCGTTCACCACGTGCAACGCACGTGAACCTTACTAGTTATATTAAAAGCAAGTGATCATAGATATTCGTACCTTCAGAAACAACTATTTCTTTAGTTACAATTGGTTTGACATAGGATTCCCCACGTAGAGACTCTCCCAACTTCTCCAATGATGTCTTCGCGGATTTTGCAAAGATAACATTGTAGTGAATATTATCCGCACAACATTGTTGGATAGTGCTGGCTGGCTTTTGATCAATTCTTTTCCATAACCCATCCTTCATATTATCGGACTTTGCTTTCTTTCCTTGCAAAGTAAAATCTTAATCTACTAGGAGCTTAGGATCAACACATCCATTACTTTAACCTAACATAAGCTAAAGTTATTACTTGTGTTAAATTTCTCTAATTGAAACCGCATAGAGTTCCCAACTTCCGCCATCTTCAAAATTCCAATATATTGATTGCAAAACCTTGAGTAACCCAAAGCTTTGATATTAGTTTGTTATAAAAACGAGTATAATTTTTTATTAAAATTCCAAGTTTTTAATTTTAATGGAGAAATGGATTGGTTGAAAATTTATAGTACAAAGTATTTGGGAAATAATGGCGAGAAAATAGAAACTATGACAAAATAAATCAAACAGAGAATTTACGTGGTTTAATCCACTCCAAGGCAGACAATGTAATTCACTTTAAATGGTGAAGAATTTATTATAGACAACTTTCAATATACTCACCCTCCCTAAAACAAAGAGGTACAGAGATTGACACTATCTCATAGAGTACCACATCTCACAGCTCAAGACCTCATATTACCCTCAACCACCAAACGTGTCTGTCGTTCGTCTCAATTCCATTTGTGTCTCACTCTCTTTGCTCGTCTCTATTGTTGTCTCATCATCTTTCTATGTAGGACTTAAGAAAAATATAATCTAATTGTGATTAAGATTCTTAATCCATGTCAATAAAGGAATCCACCACGGACAAGGTTTATGACCCACGTGACTTTTCTTTTACATTTAGGATCTTAAAACTCAATTGAGATAATTTTTAGTACGATGTGCATATACATTCATATGTGTGATGTTAATTTATTGGAGCAAGAAAGGGGACATTTAGCTACGGGGCTCGAGTGTTATATGAACGAGTATGGAGTTTCAAAGGAAGGGGGAATTGCCGAGTTTTACAAAAGGATTGAAAATGCATGGAAAAACATAAACGAGGAATGCCTAAAACCAACCCCAGTAGCAATGCCTCTCCTCATAAGAGTTCTTAATCTTACACGGATTGTAGATGTTGCTTACAAGTATGCATATGGCTATACTCATCCCAAAAAGGTTTTCAAGCATCTTGTCATTTCATTGTTCATCAAGGCCATACCTATATAACTAGTGCATGACTTTACTTGTAATGTTGCGTGTGTGTGTGAATTTTTTTTTTACTTTTCTATGCCACAGTTTGGTTTTATACTTGTTTGATTGCTTTCCCCAAGTGTGTAGGCTTTGATATGAACAATTTCAAGGGGTTTATTGTGGTTTCAAGTGAACATGTAGCCTACAACCTTCAAAACTTTGTTCTTAGTGTTATATTTAGCTAATAAAAGTTGTAACATTTATGTGTTCATTGTTTTCACTTACAATATATATATATATATATATATATATATATATATATATATATATATATAAGTAGTTGTTTAATTATTAGTAACATTTTAGTTTTCAGTTTGTTCGTTTTTGTAAAGAATTCTAGAATATTTTCTCAGAATCGATTTATATCTAAAAAAATCAAGTTCGAGTTAAGCCGCAATAAATTGAGTCCAAACTTGTCCATCAATAACTCGTTCGTTTGCAACCTTAAATGTAGTTGAAGATTAATTCAGGCTTGGTTAGAAGGTGACAAAGCTGAATCATCCAAACTAAGAAACAAATTCATGTTCAAGCATGGCCTAGCTCATCTTGACTTTATATTCAACTGTATAGTAATTTTGGTGCGGGCCAAACTGTTAAACTGTAATTGATATGAAGAGAGAAGATAGGTTGAACATAATATATGATTGAATTGATTGACTTGAATAAAAAAGATTACATGAGAAAAATATTTATACTGCATTGAATTAATCCTGGAAAACAAAGGACTACTAATCCTAGAAGACAAAGGAAAAATAACTAACTTAACTGCCAATATACTTCCTTAGTTTAGCCTCCTAGTTTCTGATTACTACAGCTAGGCCCCTTAATAATTCTAGCCGTAGTTTGGTCATGATAAACCTTGCTTCAACCTTGAGCTGAATACTGAGATGTATCTTCTTGTGATTGGGCAGGAGGTCCAATCAAAGTCATAGTAGGCTTTGAGGGAAAGAGAACTGGTGATGCTGAAGTGTAATCCTTGACCAGGACTTCCTTTGAGGTATTTAACAAGTCTCAAGGCAGCTTGCCAATGATTTGTGGTAGGTTTAGCCATGAACTGACTAAGAACTTGGACTCCATAGGCAATGTCAGGTCTTGAGATTGTGAGGTAAATAAGTCTGCCAACAAGTCTTCTGTAGGGTATATCATCAGGAAGCAAAGGGCCAGTACTGGCTACAAGTTTGTGATTAACTTCAATGGGGGTTCCAGCTGGTTTGGCATTCAGAAGTTTAGTGTCAGAGATGATTTCCATTGTATATTTCCTTTGGTTTAGACATATACCAGTGTTGTCTCTAGCAACCTCTAGGCCAAGGAAGTATTGAAGAGGACCAAGATCTTTGATAGGAAACTGAGACTGATGATAACTTTTAACTTTTGATAGGAGACTTGTACTGGAACCTGTGAGAAGCAGGTCATCTACATATACTAGTATGACCATAAAGCCATTTTTTGTGATTAGTGTAAAGAGTGAGTATCATTGGGAGACTGTCTGAATACAAAATGAAGAAGGGTTGTAAAGAATTTGGCAAACCATTGTCTAGGTGCCTGCTCCAAGCGATATAGGGATTTGTGAAGCTTATAAACAACATGAGTGTTGGATTGAGGCAAGGTATGAGAAAAACCAGGAGGTAACTGCATATAGGCTTCTTCTTGCAATTCTCTATGTAGGAAAGCATTGGAGACATCCATTTGTAGTAGGGGCCATTGTTTCGCAGAAGCAATAAAGAGAAGAACTCTAACAGATGTCATCTTAGCCATTGGAGCAAAAGTCTCAAAGTAATCATCCCTTTCAGTCTTAGTGAATCCCTTTGCAACAAGTCTTACTTTGTAGTTATCAATAGTCCCATCAGTATTGTGCTTGATTTAAAAAATACATTTGCATACCATAGCATGTTTATGAGGAGGTAAGTATTGAATAGACCGGGTTTTGTTTATCTCTAGGGCTTGGAGTTCAGAAACCATAGCCTGAAACAAAATGGGGTCTTTTACTGCTAGATGATAGTTCTTTGGTGTAGAAGTAACAGAGATGTTGTAGACATATGTGTGATAGGATGAAGATAGTTTAGCAAGAGAGCAATAGTTGGACATAGGATAAGGAGTAAAGTAGGAGGCTGTTTGATGGAGAGTGGAGGGTAAACCTGTGAAGTCTTTGAATTTGAAACGAATGGCTTTCTCTTTTTGAGGTCTTGATGGAATAGGCAAGGCAAGAGAATTAGGCATGGGAGAAGTATCAAGATTTATAGGAGG
Organism: Codonopsis lanceolata; assembly: GCA_013146195.2. Lineage (NCBI taxonomy): Eukaryota > Viridiplantae > Streptophyta > Magnoliopsida > Asterales > Campanulaceae > Codonopsis > Codonopsis lanceolata. The sequence continues at coordinate 8,248,843 of CM028383.1, read as the reverse complement.
AGGTGTCTCATGAGAAAAACTAGATGTTGGGAAGAGGTGATCTTCACAAACAGGTTCAGTGATAAGATCTGGGAATAAAGGGAGGGGATTGGTTGGAGTTGACTCTGATTTAAAAAGAAAAAACAGACTCATTGAAAATCACATCCCTGCTATAGGCTATTTGGTGAGTAAGAAGATTGCAAACATTGTAAGATTTCTTGTTGTGAGGATAGCCAAGGAACACATCTTTGGGCTTTTGGTAAGAACTTGTCTCTATTATGAGAGGCAATTGAGACATAACAAAGACATCCCAGAGTTCTCAAGTGATTGTATTCAGATAGAGTGCCAAACAAAGTTTGAAAAGGAGTTCTAAATTTGAGAACAAAGTTGAGGAGTCTATTGATGATGTAAGTAGCTGTGAACAGGCAGTCACCCCAAAATTTGATCGGGAGACCAAATTGAAACCTGAGAGCTCTAGCCAGTTCCAAAAAATGCATATGTTTCCTTTCTGCTGTTCCATTCTGTTGAGGGGTGTCAATGCAAGAGCTATGATGCTGGATGCCAAGAGATTGAAGAAGAGGACTAAGAGTGGTGTTGAAGAATTTAGTTCCATTGTCTGTTCTCAATTTCTTGACAGATATGTTGAACTGAGTTTTGATCATGGCTAAGAAGATTTTAAGAACTTGCCATACATGAGCCTTTGATTTAAGTAAGAATGTCCAGTCAACCTTAAGAAGTCATCCACAATGGTGATGAAAGAGTTGCATTCTTCATGAGTGGCCTGCCTGTAAGGTCCCCACGGATCACAATGGAGAAGATCAAACATGGAGGAGCTGTGGGATTGACTTAAGGGAAAAGTTGTCTAGTCTGTCTGGCCATATACCAAGTATCACAACATAGATTAGTTCTTGGATTGAAAGTGCATTCTATTATCTTGGTATGCTTCATGGATGATAAAGGGGCATGGCCAAGATCGGAATGTATACCATATTGTTTATAAAATGGTAAAATCATCATTTTTTACAACTATTCGATTTTTGAAAATAGCCTATTGAATCAATATCCCAAACGCGCTTATAAGAAACAAGTTGCATTTAAAAATCGCTGTGTTTTTACAACGGTGCATCCAAGGTTGCAAAAATTGTTAGATGGCTGCTAGGCGACACACTAGCGCCTAGTGCCTAGGGGATTAGTCGGGGTATAATCGGGGCCTAGAATTAAAGCATAATTGCCATTTTTTTTATTGATAATTTACATCAAAGATCAAACATATTGACTACAAATTTTTTTTTTTTTATGTTTGTCATTTTATCAAACACTTGTCTATATTTGTAAAATGAACAAAAATATACAAACCTACCACTAATCCCAATTCCCAACAACCCCAAAGCAATAAACCAACCAAATTTAGAACTAAAAAAAAAATTACTTCACCTACCTACTGTCTCTAAAACCCACAGTCTAACTTATCCTCCATAGTCCCTCCTCATTCTAAATTCTAAGTCCCGAGACTGTCCCCTTCTTCTTCATCTTTTTCCTTCTTCTTTCTTCTCTCTATCTAGCAAACCGACAACCACTTTTTTTTCTTTTTTTTTTTTTATTCTCTCTCTCTCCGGTAGACCGACTCTCCTCATTTTTTCATCCTCCAATCTTTTTCCTACTAGATCTAACCTTTTAATCTATCCATTCTCTTAGCCCATTGAATATCCACATAATCAAACTCCTTTTCTTTCTACCTCCATCTCTTCCTCACCATTACCACTCCCCCTTGCTTCTCCAATTCGCCCCCTTCCTTCTCTGGTCACCGCACGCTACAAAATCAAAGTTACAAAAATAAATAAAAGGTCAACAGGGTTTGACGTAGGCATCAACTTGGCGGATTAGGCAGCGACTAAGAAACTCACGGCGGTGGAGAGGCGGCGCCTAGGCAGAGCTAAGCGGGGAGTTTTAGAACACTTGATGCATTAAACAGAGCCTTAAATATGGTTCCGTGAAAGAACAAAGTCGACGTGAACGTGCCTTCAAATCGATGACGAGGAAGAAGACCTTCGCATTACTCGTTGTATAAATATGGTTGCCGAACCTAACTTTGATATATGACATTATAGAGAGATCAACAAAAGCAATCTATAGATTGTTCTTAAGCCATCAAATGTTCATACGCTAATCATAACGTAAGAAACTCCTTCATTTCGAGAATTCCTCTCAAACATCTAGTATGATTTTCTTAATATGTATGCTAGGTCAAACATGTTTTTCTTTTTTAAGAAAACAGAGTGAATATAATCGACGGAAAATTGTGGGTTAGTACACTTTTCCAAATATTTTTTTCTCTAGTACAACGTTCTTTTTTTTTTTAACTGCTAAAGTTCACTTTCAAAATATTATTTCTAAAATACCCAGATCGTCTTTTTTCATAGCTCCGGTTGAATTCATTATGATTTTGCATCACGGTGCAAAGATGTGATGCAAGGCAATGCAAAATTAGATGATAGATTTAAATTGATGTAATGCAGTACATAATATGATATATCGCAGTGTAAAAAATGGATTATGAATTTAAATCGATGTATCGCATTATATTTAAGTGAATGATCCGTAGCGCGTCTCAGACTATTAAAAATATTATACTCTTTTCGCTCTAAAAGTGACTTTTTGCGGTTGAAAAAAATACACAATGCTGAAGCGATTGAAAATTTTAGAAAGTGAACAGGGCCGGATTTTCACTTATAATCTATAAATTAGACTAAAGAGTTGAGATATGTGGATCGAACTCTCGTCTGCCCAAACCACACGACTTCCCTAATCATAGTAATGGTGTACAAAATATACTAATGCATTGAAACCTGGAAAGTTTGTCTGTATACTACAGCGAATCTCTTACTTCCATTTTTAATTTTTAAACACAAATTGATATTATTATTATTTTTATTATAGATAACAAATACATAATTACAAAGCTCTGTAAGATTCCAACTCCCAATTTGGCATCCGGCAGACTTTAGGCCATGCAATCTGGATGTCTCCGTAACCAGAAAAATTTAAGATTTTTTTTGATACATGATGAATCATAAATTTTATGGTCATTAAAATTTTTTTTTTTTTTTTTTGCTTTGTACATTGATCTGACCTTTACAAAATTTAAACACGTAATACTTTATTCGAATACTGACAACGTGTCATAAGTACAAACACAAAATCTAGTTATTATTTAAAAGTGAAAGTAACAAATCATTTCTTCCCTAAGGACATATAATTTGTGGTTAAAGCAGCTGTTTTAAGTGATGTTTTTGATGAATTGGTATAAAAATAGAAGCTTTGGAATCTTGGTCGAGCTTGTATTTAACAATTTCAAGGTAAAATTCACTTAAGCCTTTTTAATCCTTATCTTTACTGTTAAGTATTTGATAGATAGTGTTGGAAATAAGATGAATTTGTTAATTGGAGCAGGAAATTCAGCTTTCAGTTTCTACTTATAATAAAATCCATATTTTAAAGATTTAAAGTTGGTTTATGAAATGATTTTGTTTATTTTGTGTAGATTTTCACTTGGATTAGACTTGGAAGGATGATCTTTTTAAAATGTTGAGGTATGTTCTATTGAAAAAGATTTGCTTAAAAGCATTACAAATTTACCGTTGATAATATAATTATACATTTTTTAAATATAAAAACTTGTAAGTAACAATTATGATTTCTAAAATTTGTTAAATTTGTTCCCCTTTGGTATTCTTTTTTGCCAAAAAGTATTGGATTCAAGTTTGCAACAGTTGAAATAGATCATAATACCAATAAATAAAATTTCTGGATCCGCCACATCCGAGCTTGTTTACAACTAGATTGATCCCACCTATGCAAAAAATTAGAAGGCGGGGGGGTCTTAAAATTGATAGTCCATAAGACAGTATTACTAGGGACCTAGTCCCATGAAAATATTATATGCCGCGCGACACTTTCCTGCCTGCCAATCATGGCATAGTAAACTAATGCTGAGAAGCTTCATCGAAGTTGCAAGGGGGATTTTAAAAAATGACCAAGTCAGAGATGACTTGGTCATTTGTAGCCTCACTTTAAAAATTAAAAAAAATAAAAAAAACTCTTTTATTGTCTGGTTTATTGATAAACCAGTAAAAATGCACCCCTCAACATCTGAAATCGCTGGTTTATCAAGTGGTCGACAGATAAACCAGTTGTCGACCAAGTGGTTTACGATTTATTGATAAACCAGGTGTAAACCACTTGTTCGACAACTGGTTTATCAATAAACCAGTGTAAACCACTTGGTCAACAACTGGTTTATCAGGTCGACCAGTAGTTGACCAAGTGGTTTATGGTCAAAGGTCATATATATTCATCAACCGAGTCAAATAGCCATATTTAACTAATGTTTGATTTGACCTCTTGACTTATGACTTGCCATAAGTTGTTTTGAAATGTTTGATTTCACTTATGGTAAAATAAGTCATAAGTCATGTACAAGCCACGGCACATGCAAGGTCATAAGTTGTAAGCACTAAGCCTAGTGCTTAATTCTACTTTTCAAAAACACGTGAGTCCTCTTTTTATTGAAATTTTATATATTCCAAGATTACCCTTTTAATAATAATAATAATAACAAAAAGTAATAATAATAATTATTATTATTATAATAAATAATAAAAAAAGGAATTATAATAATATTAATAAATAATAATATGAATAATGATAATTGTTATAATAATAATAAAAATAATAAATATAGTATTAATAATGATAAATATTATTATTATTATTATTATTATTATTATTATTATTATTATTATTATTATTATTATTATTATTATTATTATTACTTAATAATAATAATTCTAAAATTAATATTAATATAATATAGTAAAAATAATTGTAATAATAATAAGCAATAATAATAATAATAAAAGTAGTATTAATATCAATATTATAATAAAATACAATATTAATAATAATAAAATATAATATTAATAATAATATAAATAACATTAATAATATTATTAATATAATAAAATAAATACTAAAATTAAAATTAACAAGTAATAATAATAATAATAAAATTAATATTAATATAATATAGTAAAAATAATTGTAATAATAATAAGCAATAATAATAATAATAAAAGTAGTATTAATATCAATATTATAATAAAATACAATATTAATAATAATAAAATAAAATATTAATAATAATATAAATAACATTAATAATATTATTAATATAATAAAATAAATACTAAAATTAAAATTAACAAGTAATAATAATAATAAAAGTAATATTAATGTTAATAAAATAATAATAATAATAAAGGCAATAATAATGATAATAATAATAGTAATAATTAATAATAGTGATAAAATTTGTATTAATATTAATAAAATAATAAAAAAAGTGATAATAATAATAATAAATAAAATAAATAATAATGATAATAATATAATTAAAATTAATATTATTATTAATAATAATAGTAATAATAATAATAATAATAATAATAATAATAATAATAATGTAAATAACATTTTGTGATGAAGCTATTTTAGTGTTTATATTTTATTTCAGCATTATTTTAACTTATTAATCAAACACACACACTAACTTATGAAAGCTAATCAACACTTTTAAAAAGTTAAATCAAATATCACCAGTTATTAGTCATCAGTCATAAGTCATAAGTAATAAGTTATTAGTCATAAGTAATAAGTCATCAGCACATATCAATAAGCTAAATCAAACATGCCCCTAATGCCTCAAGTTTACAACCTCACCTCACCTACTCATTCGCCCACTAGTATTGTCTTGTTGACGGCTCCAATTTCATTGACACTTTGGATTTAGAATAGATTGAACTTTGCGAAACTAAATTTGTTCTCTCAGTAAACTTGACTTAGTTGATAAAAAATAACTGCATAAGTTAAGCCTATCGATGGATCTGATAAAAATATCTCCGATTTGGATTCAAAATCTTATATTGTCAATATGATTCGATCGACTAACCCGACGGGTCAAATGTTCAGTCGATATAATATCCGACTAGAGCTAGTCCATTCCCAAATTATAAAAAGTATATATATATATATATATATATATATAAACTAAAGAACTAGAGATTGATTGGATCAAGAATAATGAGAATATGAAATGATGCCAAAAGAGGGAAGACTAGTGTATAATTGTCTATACTATATATTTATGTATAATAATAAATAAACTATCTTCAGATATGATCGAGTTTTTAACGGATCATATATAGCTAAAAGATTCGTATCCGATTGAGATCATTCTTGTTTTCCTTTGGTACCGCTAACAATTTTACAAGGGCTGAAAAATAAAATAATTGATTATTTATCATTTGTTCTCCTAAGATGATTGTTTGGAAGTACGTAATCATCACATCCTATTTCAAGGATCGCAAAAAAAAAAAAAAGAATGGGGTTTTTCTAAAAAAAATCATATGCAATAGTTAGTTTTCTTTTTATTTAAAAAAAAAAGATAGTTTCTTTTCAAAAAGAAATGATCATGAAAAAAAATGAACAAATAAAAAGAATTTTGTTCTCTCTAAACAAAAAGGAAAAAAAATCTCTATTCTTTCAAATTGAAAAATCCAAAAAAAAATAGCAAAATGAAAATCTTTCTGATAGAGTTGAACTACGATGACCTGGGCCTCGAAATGAGGAACGTAGGCAGCCTTCAGGTTCGATCAAATGCTTTAATTTACTCAAAAAAGAGGTTTTTTTTATGTGTTTTCTTTTTGTTTTCTAAAATATGTGAAGACAAGACAAAACCCCCTCACCATTGTTCTTAATCGCCATCTTCAAACTCCTCCCTCTTAACCTTTCATAAATACATCACTAGTTGATTAATGCGTCGTTAACTCTCGATTTAAAAAAAAAACAGTAATTCCTACTTCGATAGGGAGCCAGGGAAGAAAAGAATGTTGGGAAAGCCAAAAAGCCAAAAAAACAGAAAAGTCTAAAAAGCCGAAAAATCCAAAAAAGTCAAGCAACTCAAGGATAATAAAACAACAATTCAGGACTGAGGCTTTCAAACCACCCAGGCACCGACCAGACACCCAATACATTACTCTATCCCTTCTAGACACATAAAGATTCAGTTTTTACAAATTAAGTGTAGAAGCTTCTTAACCACTCATTTTAATCATCTATATCTGGTATAAATACATTGACTATACTAAAACAGTTGGCTGTTGCCCAACCTTTATATACTAGCAGCCGCCGCTGCATATACTCTTGGCTCAGTCCGATGCGTCATTAGCAGCAGAGGGATAAAAGCTTCAGTCCTTCATCTTTGAATTACTGACTTACTGGTGGAAGCGCGCATTTAGAATGTTTAAGTTTCTGGTTTTTACAGTTTTACCCCCTAATATAGGATATTTACGGGTTGTATTTTACTAGGTTGAATTTCTGGATTGTATTCGTTATTCAGGGTGTGTTTGGCTACATCAATTCCATGACTTGGAATTGGAATTGGAGCATAGAATTCTAATTCCATTGTTTGGATACTAAAATAAAGGATAGAATTGGAATTGACTTATAATTCTACTACCCCCAATTCCATAAAATCAATTCCATAATAAAACTAAAAAAGTACAAAACCAATTCTACGCCAATTCAAAACTATCGGGAATTTTTTTAGGTCGTCGTTCCCCGTTTCTGTCTCCATCTTCCGCAAACCCCCTCCCCTCGAAGTCGCATTGAAGAGGCCGAGTATAGCTTTGTATACTACATTTTCTCAAATTAGGGCTCAAATGATGCTGGTGCCGACGTGCTGTACCACCCTCACCGGAGGCTATAAGAGTTTCATAGAAGCATTAAGGCTGTCTCAAAGGTATTATGTTGTTTCCAATTGATTCCAGCAGTTGTTGTTTCTTACTCTTTTTCATCATCCTATGAATAAAGGACAAATGATTTTTTTATTGATTGTTTTTTGCAGTTGTTTCTAGGGTTTCATTATTGTAATCAAAATATACAAAATAATTTGTTAATTGTTTATAGGAGGTGGGCTGGGTGTAGCCTAATCAAACTGTTAATTGGTCATGAATGTGGAACCTACCATGTGTTTGACACAATGCTTGAAAGAGGTGTGACTTATGCACGGTGTGGCGGGTCCTGTAAACTGTTTGAAATGAAAAACTGAGTTAATTTAGTCATTAAGCTTAAAGAACCTACTGAATTGAAAACCAATCATTGATGGTTGCCCTACAAGCTCTTAGCTCCTATTATTCATATCCTTACTTTATGGTCACTGAATCTCAATTGCAGCTTGAGAAATACATGTTTCACATCCAAAAAACTCCTTAGCTTTGGAATAAGCTATCTAAACTGGAACAAAAGTTTGCCAAAAGGTAAGAAAGAAGCTACATGTTTGATCATTTTCTTTCCAACTGCAATAACCCGCTTCAGATTTGTCACAAAAACTTTTGTTACTTTATGGTTTCAGGTGTACTGATAATATGAAATAGCATTTTGAGCAATCTGTTTTGTCAAATGCTTGAACGCTACAAGTCCCATTTGAAGCAATCTGTAATTAGTGAAGATGATGCCATGGGTAATCTCTTTGTATTTGCAAATATAGAAATTGATAATTACGTTCTCCCAAAAAAGTACAAATAGATTTAGATACTTTTTCTCAAAGGAATGTGCTTGAACAACTTGGGAAGCTATCAGTTGTCAAAATTTGTTTGTTCTAGGTTATAAAATTTCAATCATTTTGAATGAATATTAAAAAAAATATCAGCAACAATGTTTAGAATTTGATAAGAAGAAGTAAAATCTTATAAATCTTGTCAAAGTTTAATAAAGTCGACCAACAAAAGACAAAGTGAGATTTTTTTTTTGGATGGAGGGAGTACTAATTCATACCATCAACTGAAGTCCCAAAAAAAATAGTTCGTAGGCCGAATCAAACTTTTTTAAAATTGTAGTTTTATTTGTTTGTACTTCAATTGCACTATAAATATATCCTTTTCTAGAAATGAGACTATTTTTTCTGGGATAAAACAAAGAAAAAAGTGGAACTATTTTAATTTATTATTATTATTTTCCGCCCGCGGTCATGGGGGGGGGGGGCGTGCAGAGGAAGTGTATATTTTTATGATTATCTTGGCTAATTTATGTTGAGCTGAATTGGTATTGTTCATTCTTCAAGCTTAAACTCACGAGTGAGCTCGACTCAAACAGTCTGAACAGAACAAGAGTAGTCAAGCTTTAAACAATCAGAACTTGAGCCAGGTTGGTTTGTCATGGATTCGAGTCGCAACTGTACTTGTACAGCTTACGCAAATGCAGACATCAGAGGGAGCGGAAGTGGATGCATACTATGGTTTGGTGACCTGTTTGATACCAGAGACTTCCCAAATAATGGACAAGATGTTTATATAAGAATGGCTGCCTCTGAACTCATCCATGTCCTGTAATCACATACTTCCAGCCTTATCACACAACTTGCATCCACTTATGGCTAAGTTTTATTGCTATCTTTAAACATTTTGTCCGATTTTGGCTTTATAGGGAAAGACTCAAAGGTACCAAACGAGTGAGAATTGTCGTCCCTATAATATATGCGCTTGTCGCATTCTCGGGCATATTCATGTTGTGCATATTCGGAGAAGGAAGTCGAAGAAAGAAGGTAACATTTTTAAATACCGAGACCCAAATCAATATGTGCTTTTGAAAAATAGCAAGATGAAGTCCATCTCTTCATATTAATTATCAGTCTCACGTCTTGTAAGCAATAACGCAAAAAGTTTAACCACTCAATTCCTATCCTACTATATAGCCATCATCTCTCGGTTCTACTAGCTTCTCAAATTAGTCAATTTAGCAACCACTTTTCTCCCATCAGTAGGCGTAGCAGCTGATTGATGGGTCACTTACAGTGAAGATCAATGATTTGTGAAACAATTTTATGTTTTCTTCGTCTAAATTCGCCTTTCTCTTGAAGCTTTAAGTGACCATGTTTGTCTTGCTATAATGGGAAAACTTGCAACTGGATCAAAATAGGGAGTAATCCATAGTTGTAAATAAAGACTTTGTTCTTTAGTTTGTTAGGTTTTAGCTTTATCGTATATTTGCTTCAAAGAATAACATTGATGGTTTTCTGGGATTTTTATGAAGCAACCGGATGGTAAGAAGATAAGTTCATATAAAGAGCGGTAAAACCAGTGGTACTGAGTCCTTACTCAAAAGTGGTCTTGGTGTAAGGGGAGGGAATCTATGATTTATCCAAGTGAAAGGTGATTTCTTGTTGTAAGAGATTCTTTATTTGGTGCTCTTTCCCAAATGTTTCTTATAGATTCGAACTTTGGAGATTCATGTCATAGCAAAACTCTTTGTATTTGATCCGTTGAATGCACTTCATTTGTTAGGTATTTCAGACAATGTGGATGATGATGAGGGGCAGAGGGGGTAGAGAGAAACTCAATATATAGTATCTTTGAAAGTTTGCTTATTGTGGGAGTCCTTATTTTCTTATGGTCCGGCCCCGAGGTATTCGGAAAATAGTCGGGTTTGCATAGTGCAGACAAGCAATGAAACTCCAGATTAGAAATGGAGGAAAAATATTCCAGTGTCCACCATTAAAAGCCAAAATCATCCTCCACCTTAAGGTGGTTTCTGCTATAACTTTGTGGCACATTTAGGCTCCATTCTGATATTCAAATCCCGGATTGGATTATCTAGTTGTCTGCTGGAGAGTGGAGATCGTTATTTATCTCTCACACATTAGGTGCATCATGTTTTTGACTAAGCTAGAATCTTGATATGTCCATGACACACTTCTCTTTCTAGCTAATGTCCGTTTCAATGTTGAAATTTAGGGATTCACCTTAAACCCTCATAAGTAGTTGACTTTGACATATCTAGATTAACCGACCGAATCTTGAAGTTCCCCATGTTGGAGAAACAATAATCTTAGTCATATATCTGTGGTTAGCTTATCCTAATATACAGTGTCGTAGCTTTTGCCAATAGAGGTTCTATGTTGGAAATAAGTCAATATATCAAGTCCGGTATTAGCACGCGATTTCATAATTATTAAAATTTGTGTTCTTCTTTAAGCCACGATGCTTTGTCAATTAATCTTTCTCAACTACAGGGTTTCCTTTTTTGTTCAATTCACCTATTAATTTCTTTTCTCCCTGACACTTTGTCATTTTTGTTCTGAAAAGGTGGATATGCTTATGTTCCTTTCAAACTAAATAGAGTATTGAACTTCACCGGAGCTCGTGCTTTGATTGGTTGGACTTGGAGCAGGACAGATGGTGGACTTCATCGGAGCAGGGCAGATGGTGGACTTCATCGGAGCAGGGCAGATGGTACCAAAGTTGGAGATGGTGGGACTCGAAGTGGATGTTGGGATTAGCAGGCCTTCCAAATGAGTTGAAGGTACAATATGTTTTGATGCAACTTGATCTTGTGTAATGGTGTTTGTTAGTTTATTAGAATTATGTGGCTCTTTATTATCATGGGTGGCTAAATTTGTTGATTGTAGTAACGTTACTTGTTGGTTAAACTTGTTGACAGTTGTAAATTTAGTTGTTGAGAGAATAATAATATTAAACTGTGTTAGCTTTTTATTTTATATTTATGAAAGTTGAAACTTGTTTGGTTATTATATTTTTATTATTATTTGAAACATTGCTTTTTTTATTTGATATATATTTTTATAATTTGATTTTATATTAAAATGTGTTAGTTTTTTGTATTTTATGTTATATTGTAGGGAATACAAGAGAAACACATATAAGTGACAAATTCATTTCCGTGAGACTACAAGAGTATCCAAACAATAGAATTGGAATTGTAAATCAATTCTAATGGAATTCTATAGATTAACCAAACAATAGAATTGAAGCTCTATGAAATTCGAATATGTTGAAATTCAATTCCATAAAATTGTGATTCCAATTCAATTCCAATTATTAGTATCCAAACATACCCTCAAAGTATTTCGTTCTGTTAGGCAAGTGGTTCGAAACCGTAACATTTTCAAAATCAGAGAAAAAAATATTGTAATCACGTTATGCATCGTGATGCGAAAAATATTCATTGCGATGTATGAATGCGGGTGTCATATGATATCAATGGATGCATCATCTTATCAAATGATGTACGCCAATCATCAAAAGTATTTTTATTTTAAAATATTAAAATTTAAAGAAGTTGAAAATCCACTAAAAAAATAATATAAAAAAAAGACTATACTAAAACATTTTTTTAGGCAAAGACTTGTGTAGGACGGTCTTACGGATTCTAAATCTGTAATGCGGAACTCCATTTAGGAATTCGCGGGTTAATAACTAAACATGTTAACAAAAAACATAATAAGTTGTTAATCAAGTTGGTCGGAGGCTTTGCTTAAAGGTTTGGGGAAGGAAGGTTAGTGGTTCTAACTCCTTAGTTACATTGTTTAGTTTTAATTCTCATTATTGAGAAGTTCCTCTATTTGCTTCGGTGTCCCTACACTTTCAATGTTTACCGTCGAAATTCTTATGTTTCCCACGCTTTGAAGTTTAATCATTTGTCAGCTTCGTTAACCATCCGTTGGCATCAATTGCCTTGGATACTTGACGTATCCTAACGGACTTTGACGAAATGTTGAATGGCACATTTAAAGCCAAACGTGACACATTGAAAACACAAAAGTGACACATTTTAATGTTAAAAGTCACATTATAAAGGGAAATTTATTATAATTTTCATTAAAATACAAAATAACACTCTTAATATTAAAAAGTGACACATTCAATTCTAAAAAGTGACACTCTTAATACTAAAAAGTGATATATTTAATACTAAAAAGTGATACTCTTAATAATAAAAAGTGACACATTTAATATTAAAAAGTGTCACTTTAAAATTAACATTGACTATCAAAAGTGACACATTTAATACTAAAACGTGACATCTTCAATGCTAAAAAGTGACACTTTTAAGGTCAATAACGATGATTTTTATTTATAAGGCAAAATGACACTTGTACGGTCAAAAGTAACATTTAATTCTAAAAAGTGAAGCTTATAAAATAACACTTTAATGCAAACGTAAGGATTTTTATTTATAAAAAATTGAGATATTTTTCAAAGTGAAAGTAACACATTAAAAACTAAAAGTGACACATTTAAACCCAAAAAGTAACACTTTTTTAGGGAAAAATTATAATTTTCATTAAAAATACAAAGTGACACTCCTAAGGCCAAAAGTGACATATTTTATACTATAAAGTAACACTGTTAATAGTAAAAAGTGACACTATATATATATATATATATATATATATATAAACATGAGGGGTGACACTGTAATTTTCAAAAACTAAGAGGTTACATTGAGATTTCTGAATTTTGTCTCATTTAACTTGGATAGATCCATTTTGCGAATCATTACAGAAGACCACCTCTTTTTTTTTTTTTTTGTAGTTATTATTAATTATAATTATACTAATACATCTCTTAATAATAAACAGCATTCGTAAAAAAGATAATAATTTGACTTTTCAAAAATGATATAATTGAGTGAAACGGGGAGAATATCCACAAATGATACGCATATACATGGCTTATAAATAGGTTATAGACTACGTTCATCCATGCTGTAGAAGCCAATTCCATAAGAACAAAGTCGAAGTGAATGAAAGGACTCGGCCTGGCGCTTCCCGCGTGGATGACACGTGACAGTCAGAGCGACGTAAATCGGACCGAAGATAACCTCCAATCCGGGCAAATCAAGCATCACCAGTCCGACTAAGACCAGTCCGATCATGATTAAGGCCGACCATTAAAATATATGAGAAATCGACCGAGCGACCATGAGGCCCCATGGTCGGTCCCACGATCAGACCAGCTTGAACGAGGAGACGTCATCATAGTACGAGATACGCCAGGTGGCTTCGCCTAATTGGAAAATTGTCAACGTACTCTGCGGGAGTCGTACCATTTGCCGCTGACTTCTTTTCTGATACACTGGACACATCTGACAAAGGTAAGGACCAATGAGAACTAGCCAACTCAGCCGACCAATAGGGTTGAACCCCATTGTGACATCCAGCATTGTCTTGCAAGTCAAGCTAGAAAGGGACTATAAATAGAGAGCATGACCACCTTCATAAGGTATGATACTATTCACTCAAAACCATCATCCTACATTTAAACACTCAAGGTGATCTCAGGGAACGCCTGCGCTCATCTTTGTTATTCCACTACTGACTCTCACGCCGGAGGGCTTTAGTTGGGATAACCTCCCAGCTCCTTTGACGGTGTCTTTTCCTACATCTCAGGTTACTGATCCAGGAAGCCGCAAGAACCAACGTTTTACAAATAAACAAGCCAGATACTCAAATATCAGTTTCCATAATAGTCATACACCGCCTTTGCCTCTCCACATGGATTTCCGAATATAGTCACTCCATAATCTGGCATGATCAAGTGGTTCCGTTGCGGGGAACGAAAGTTTTCTTGCTGAACTATCTCTTAAACCTAACTGGAAAACCATGGAAAAGAACACACCCACAAAGCAAAGCCAACAAGGAACAAATGAGGCCATTCCCCTAGCCATGCAACCCCCTCTAACAACAAATAGGCTCACCGAAATAGACCTAACAACACCTAGCTCGAAAACTTTTAAAGGAAGGGGAGCTACAGACACGGCCCGTAACTTAGTGGCCGACTTTAACCGAGCAGAAACCTCCTTCGCTAAAGGAGAAGAAGAGGAAGATGAGATGCACCTCACTGGTTCCAAAACCCATAAGAAAACACGAATGAACGAGCATGAACGATACTTGGAGGAACTAAAGTTTTGGGAACGCCAAAAGCTTTATCTCCAGGGGTTCCAAGAAGCAGAACGAAAAATGTTCGAGTTGAGCAAAAAGGTGGGGGCCACTCCCAACATGATAGTTGCTCGGGAGCCAGCCCAGGTCAGTAAAGAGGCTTCCCCAAAAGGTAAAGAAAAAAGGAATGCCACTCCTCGCCCAAGCGCAAAATCAAGGCTAGGAAAAAGGATAGTCGAACATGCGCCGAAGCCGAGCATTCATAGTCGACTGACCTTCCCTAATGAATCCAGATGCCCGCCTTCTCGAACAAGGGAAAGAAGCGAAGAGGGAGAATCCAGACCAAGAACGTAGGCAATAAAGAGCAGAACGTGCGAACATTGCACTCACCCCCAATAATCAGGAACGGGACAACGTAAAAGTGGTCGGAACGCGACTATTGAAATACAAAAGGAAACCCCCGCCCCGCCTATGGAGGTCGAACAGGAGGTGAAATACCTTCGAGGAAGGCTCGAAGCCATCGAGAAGGGGAAACCAATGATGCTCCCCCCTTCCAAGAACGGACCATTTAAAGAAAAGATGAGAAAGGCCCCGTTGCCCAACAAGAAGCTACTGAACTTTGACTCTTATCAAGGTCTCACTAGCGCAGTCGACCACATTGCTAGTTTCGAAGTCAAGATGAATGCCATAGCTCCCGAGGATGAGGACGCTTGGGGTAAGATTTTCGCTGGAACTTTGTAGGGAAAGGCTTTAAAGTGGTACACCGGCCTGCTGCCGGACTCGGTGGGAACCTGGGACGAGTTCAGACAAATGTTCGTGACACAATTCTCCTCGGCGGGGCTCCAGCCGAAGAAGCAGACAGACTTATGTGGCATACAGCAGCGCAACAACGAATCAAACCAGATGTACATGGACCGATTTATGGCCATGGTTGATCAAATACCATACATCTCGGAGGAGTCCATAAAGATGTGATTCATCTCCAGACTACAGCAGGGCTTGATGAGGCAAGAAATGATGCTCCGAGATCGTGGGTCCGTAGGGGAAATGTACGCACACGCACTTCGGGTCATCAATGCCGAGGAAGCAAAAAGAGATGGGAAGAAGAAAGAGCACGAGGGGTCCCAGCGAGCTCATGACAATTGGGGAAAGGACAGTCGAGGAAACGCGTGCTGACACGAGGATAATCGAGGACGATACAAATGGGACGATGTGAATTGGACCCCCCTGAACACGACTCGCGAACACATCATGAATGTCTTACTCGATCAAGACAGGATCGAATGACCACCTCCACTAAAGGACACACGCTACCCACGAAATCCAAACAAGCACTATGCTTACCACAAAGACATCGGGCATACAACTGAAGAGTGCATCAATTTAAAGCGAGAAATTCAAAGGCTGATAGACAAGGGAGAGCTCAAGAGATTCGAGCAGAGAAACAACAACCAAGGAGGGCGAGGAAGAGAGCAACAGAGAAACCAAAATCCACAACCAAACAATACAAGGCCTAGAAACGTGATTGATACCATAAGGGAGGCAACCCCGAGTGGCACTCGGTTGAAAAACATGATTTATAACCTAAAGCACGTGGTAAACGCTATGCCATGAGAGGTCGACGAAGGAGGAATCACATTTATGCCAAGTGAATTAGCGATCAGCGAGACGGTAAG
Organism: Codonopsis lanceolata; assembly: GCA_013146195.2. Classification (NCBI taxonomy): domain Eukaryota; kingdom Viridiplantae; phylum Streptophyta; class Magnoliopsida; order Asterales; family Campanulaceae; genus Codonopsis; species Codonopsis lanceolata. The sequence continues at coordinate 8,232,394 of CM028383.1, read as the reverse complement.
CAGGCAACAACCGCTGACCTTGTGAATTGGAATTCATAATAGTGATGTGAAGAGGGTCCTGGTAGATACTGGAGCATCAATGGACATCCTGTATTACAAATGTTTCCTCGGTTTAGAGCTGGGGGACGCCCACCTTAGGCCGAGCTCGGTACAGTTGGAAGGATTCACTAGGCACCAAGTTGCAGTAAAGGGGTCGGTCATCCTTAAAGTCACCCTGGGGGAAGAAAGTGCAACTCCTCGAACGGAGGACGTAGACTTTCTTGTGATCGACCTCCCCTATCCCTACAATGCAATCCTGGGTTCCCCAGCACAGACAAAATTTCAGATGGTCGCCTCACTGGCCCACCAAAGAGTGAAATACCCCACGAGCAATGGAACGGGGACAATACTAAACGACCCTGCCAACACCCTCGAATACATTTACAAGGAGAAGAAGCACAAGGAAAAAGTGACTGTGGCCCGACCTGGGGCCGAAGTGACCCAAGAAAACAGACCAACAAAGAGGGTTAGGGAGGACGAAGGGGAGATCATCCCCGTCGTCGACCCCACACCCCCCGAACCCTCTCAAGCATAGCAATCAACGCGAGCTGGGAACGCCAGCTCGCCGCCAAAGGAAAATCTGGATGCAACAGCACCCCACACCCCAGCGAACTCAAAAAGAGCAGCCAAGAAGATAGTAGTGATTGAAAGCTTGGACACCCGAGACCGGCTAGAGATTAAACCGCATGAAGACCTAGAAGAGGTTGTCATCAACCTCGATTTCCCAGAACAAAAGGTCAAGGTCGGAAGGGAGATACCCGAGGGAGCAGCGATTATCAAACTTTTGAAGGAAAGCTTAGACGTCTTTGCTTGGAGAGTCGAAGACATGGAAGGAATTAGCCAAGACGTGGCCGTGCACAAGCTTAGCATCGACCCCGACTCCATCCCAATCCAGCAAAAGGCGAGGATTTTCTCTCCTCAAAAGCAGGAAGCAATTAAAGAGGAGGTGTCCAAGCTACTCAAGGCAAAAATAATCAAAGAGGTCCTATACGCGACATGGATAGCCAATGTGGTAATGGTGAAGAAATCGAGCGGAAAATGGAGAATGTGTGTTGATTTCACTGACTTAAACAAAGCCTGCCCCAAGGATTGGTATCCCTTACCGAGGATCGACCAATTGGTGGACTCTATAGCCGGGCACAAAATCTTGAGCTTCGTCGATGCTTACTCAGGATACTATCAAATTAGGATGTGGCTGGTAGATCAAATACACACGGCATTCAGAGCTGCAGGAGGATTGTATTGTTATACCATGATGCCCTTTGGGTTGAAAAACGCCGGAGCCACATATCAGAGGATGGTGAACAAGGTCTTCGGCGATTAATTGAGAAGAAATGTGGAGGCGTACATCGATGATATGGTGATCAAGACCAAGCACGCCGACCATGTCGAGGACCTGAAGAAGACCTTCGCGAACTTGAGAAAGCATAAGATGAAGTTGAATCCTGCAAAATGTGCCTTCGGGGTGGTCGCCGGAATATTCCTGGGATACATGGTTAATGAAAGAGGAATCGAGGCCAACCCCGAAAAGATAAAGGCTCTGTCGACCATGGATCCTCCCGTCTCGATCAAGCACGTCCAAAAACTCAATGGCCGAATTACAGCCCTCAGTCGTTTTATAGCCAAGTCAGCAGAAAGAAGTCTGCCGTTTTTTAAAACGCTGAAGGGAGGTAAGAAATTCTAATGGACAGACGACTATATAAAGGCCTTCAATGAACTCAAGGAATATCTTGGTCGACCCCCACTCCTCAGCATCTCCACCCCCGAGGAAAAATTGTATGTATATTTGGCTGCATCTGACTCGGCGGTTGCTGCAGTATTGATCAGAGAGGAGGACAAGCTACAGAGGCCGGTCTATTATGTGTCACATGCCCTCACCGAGGTCGAGGGAAGATATTTAGAGATTGAGAAACTAGTGCTCGCCTTGGTGATCGCTGCTCGAAAATTGAAGGCATACTTTCAAGCACACCCGATAGTGGTCTACACCAATTTTCCCCTAAGACAGATCTTCCATAAGCCAGACATGGCAGGGAGAATGCTAAAGTGGTCAGTTGAACTATCGGCATATGGGATCGAGTATGAAGCAAGGAGAGCTATTCAGGCACAAGTTTTGGTAGACTTTATTGCTGAAACCTTGTTCACTAGGGGAGCAGCCGAGAACGAGCCAAAGAAAGGTGCGGAAGAACCAGATACTGCCGAGGAAAAGGCCGAAGACAAGCGAACAAGGTCCAGACCGCCCGAGCACTGGACTTTATTTCTTGATGGATCCTCGGGAGCTAACAAAAGTGGGGCGGGAATCTCGCTGATTACACCAGAATGAGGATTGGGCTTGGCATTGGAATTCGGCTTTAAAGCTTCAAACAACCAGGCCGAGTATGAGGCATTGACAGCAGGGATTGAATTGGCACGAAAGCTTGGGGCCGAGAACGTTGTGATATACACTGACTCCCAGTTAGTGGTCAAACAAGTATTGGGCGAGTACGGGGCAAACCATCCAATACTGGCCAAGTACCAACAGCTGACCCAGAGGCTGCTAAAGGAATTTAAATATTGGGAATTGGAGCAAGTCGCAAGTCCTTAGAGAGGACAATGCCCGAGCGGACTACTTGTCCAAAATTGCTTCGTCTGAAAACGAGGACATACCGACAGAGGTCGAGCTAATATTCCTTAGAAACCCCGCAATCAACAGGGAGGAAGTCATGGCAATTGAGGATGCTCCGAGATGTTGGATTGACGAAATAAAGGATTACATCGAGAAAGGACCTTGCCCGAAGACAAAGACAAAGCACAGATGGTGAGAAACCGAGCATGCATGTACTCGGTTATTGGGGGAATGTTGTATAAGAGATCCAATACGAAACCTCTTCTCCGGTGCATAAGGCTGGAGACAGTGCATGACCTTTTAGCCGAGGTACACGAAGGAGAATGCGGGGGACACCCGGGGGCAAGGACTTTGGCAGATAAGATGAACTTTCACGGCTACTACTGGCCCAACATGAGAAGAGATGCGGCAGAATACGTGAGGAAATGCGACAAATGCCAAAGATTTGCGGATATTCCTCGGCTTCCATCCATACCACAAACACCGGTGATCGCGGCATGGCCGTTCGACATGTGGGGAATAGATCTCATCGGTCCTTTCCCTAAAGCCAAACACGGGTGTGAATATATCATAGTGGCCGTAGATTACTTTACTAAATGGGTGGAAGCCAAACCATTGGCCAGCATAACCGAGCACCAAGCAATAAAGTTCGTGTACGAGCAAATCTTCTGTCGGTTCGGCCTTCCTCGGATGGTAGTGTCCGACCACGGCACTCAATTCTCCAAGAAGTTCATGGCAAATTGTGAAAGATTAAATGTTAAACATAGAATGTCATCGGTAGCTCATCCTCAAGGCAACGGCCAAGCAGAAGCAGGGAATAAGAAAATTTTGCATGCACTGAAAAGGGACCTAGATGAAAGGAAAGGGAATTGGCTCGAGCAACTGCCGATCATTTTGTGGGGGATCAGAACCACCGTCCACGGCTCAACAGGCGAGACCCCTTTTGTACTTACTTATGGATCAGAGGCCATGGCACCAGTCGAGCTAGCCCTTCCCACAGCTCGAGTTACCTTCTTCGACCAAAACCACAATGAGCTATCGAGATCATTGGACCTCGACAACATTGAAGAGAAGAGGATTGAGGCCCGTCTTCGGATTTTCAACTACAAAAAGCTCACGAAAGTCAACCATGATAAGAGGATCAGACCGAGGAGTTTCTCGGTGGGAGATTGGGTCCTACGAAAGATAAAAGCAACAAGCAAGAAATGGGGAGAAACAAGCTCTCCACAAATTGGGAAGGACCATTCAGAGTAACCAGTATTGTTCGAGAAGGAACTTATCAATTGGCAGAACCAGACGGAACCCCACTAAGGAACCCTTGGCAAGCCGACCACCTGAAAATGTACTATCAATGATACGATTTTAGTTGTAAACTTTTCAGATACCAAAAGAAAAGACTCTACTGTCACTTCAAACTATTAGCAAAAGCCTATCCTCGGTACGCAAGGAAGGCCATAACTTACGAGAGCAGGACACGCTCACCTCAACCTCAAAATGAGGAGAGGATCAAAAGACCTATCCTCGGTACACGAGGAGGGCCATAACTTACAAAAGCAGGACATGCTCACCTCTACCTCAAAAATGAGGAGAGACTCAAAAGACCTATCCTCGTACACGAGGAAGGCCACAACTTACAAAAACAAGATATGCCCATCTCAACCTCGAAAACGAGGAGAGATTTAAAAGACCTATCCTCGATACACGAGGAGGGCCACAACTTGCAAAAAACTAAACAAAACTAAAAGGGTTAACAAGATACCCCCGCATACAGAACAGGCTACCATGAACAAAAACAAGCAAGGCAAACATGCTGCAATGTGATTAACGATGAGAGGGAATAAGATCGACTTGAAAACAAAATGCCAAAGGCAGAAATCAGTTATAACAAAGGAAAAATTGTTTGAACCACCAGTACACATCTCGACGCAGCGAGCATCAATGATAAACTTAAAGGGGGGCTTGGGGGTTGGGACCTCCCGGGGGAAGAGCTCGATTTTCAGCAGCTTCGATGTCGTCAGCAAGCTGCTCCCTGTTGGACTGCTCGCCCAAGAAAGCTTGCATCTTCAATTCAGGGTTGAAGGGAACCTCTTCGTTCCTCTTCGCTGCTTCGACCACAGAAAACACGTTCACATCCCAGGGCGCTGGAGGGACCCATACACTCAGGCCTTCATCATGATCTTGGTCGTGCACGAGCTTCAACTCTTCCTCTTGAAACGGGACCATGACATGTCCCAGCCGAGCAAAAGAACCAGCAAACGACTCGAGGCCCCAGTTGACCAACTCCCCCATTGGCACCCCATAGGCAGCTGCACAACGAAGGATGTGACGAGAACCTCGAACATAATACGGCACCAGCTCGTCGGTGAAGTCGTCACTCTCCTTGTATTGCTCTACAGTAGATAACCGAGCCTCTTTCAATCGATCATCAAACCCCGCCACCAAAGCCAAGGTCGTGTGTCTCTCCTTCTGCATCGTATCCCTCTCCTGCTCAACCTCAAGAATTCGTTCCTCGGCTTTGTCTGCATTCTTCTGAATATCATCAACCCGGTTAGACAGTCCATTTCGCTGGGCCTTCATTTCTTCCAAAAGCTTTAACGCCTCGGCTATATTGGCATCCCTTTTGTTGCGATTACCTTCCAGAGATGCAACCTTAGCCTTCAAAATATCTCTCTCCTCCTCGCCCAAGCGAGCTTCTTGGCGCAACTTCTTCTCGCTGGTCGCCACCCGTCCAAGACGAGTAGATAGAGACTTCACCACTGCACAAGCCTGCAACCATGCAAAACAACTAACTGTCAAATTGAGGCAAAAACACGAGAAAAATCAAAAACAAAAAAGGTAACTAAAAGCTCACCTCACCGGTTATTAGCCCAAAGCGACTTAACAATAAGCAGAGCTACGAGAGTTCATCACCCTGACCAAGTCTTTTGGGGTAGCCCTAGAAGCCACCCCCTGACTAAGTATGGTGATCATATCGTCGCGGGAAGTGAGATCAAAGTTGCCGAGGGGAGGCACGCTAGCAATGGCGTTAGCCAATTCCTTGGCTGCTTCCTCGATGGTCAGCAAGACAAAATCGTCCTCAAGCCAAGGAACCCCGACCTCTTCATAGGAAGAAGAGGCAATTTCAGCCACAACTTTACCCTTACCGGTGGAAGAAGGTCGGTCAACACCCTGAACATCGTCATCGTCTTCGTTGATGAGATGAAGCGCTTTCCTTTTCCATTTGTTTGACTGGTTTTTGCGAGGAGGAGGATCGATGGTTGGAATAGCAGTGATGCCCGGGGACTTCGTAGGCGCAGCAGTTGGGGGTGGGGTCGATGAGATGGTTACTTGGGGAGCCTTCTTCGCTCCAGCTCCACGGGAGGAGGTTGAGACTGTCTTCACAACTTTCACTGAGGGAGCCGCCACTCCCGAAATGTCTGAGGCGGCGACCTCCAGAACAGCACGACGTTTAACACTCAGATTTTTTCGGCTCTTAGTCAGGTTCATGCGAGCATCGAGGTTCCTCATCGTTGAAAAATGAGAAAATATTTAAGTCAGAAAAAATTATAAAGAGGCAGTAAATAAACATAGAGAAAAGAAAGAGAAGGTATTCACGATGATCGGGGCAAGGCTCTTCGGCTCCCAAGCCTCGGCAAGATAAGCAATTTTTCTTGAAAGCAAGATTTTTATGCACCACCCACCCAGTTAGGTATCAATCTCCGGCATTATGCATCTGGGGCGAACACCTTGGATGTCTTTGGCCGACATCCCAACCAGACTAAGCAACTCCTCGGCCCCTGAGACCGAGCTCCAAGAAAATACAAGGGGATCATCTCTGTGCACTCCTAGATAATCCTCCACAGCCGTTTTCACTTTCTCCTCGTACTCGGTCAAGGCAGGAGCAGGAGATAAAGATTTCACTAATTCTACCGAGTCATGAGGAACAGGGAAGTTCCATCCTCGTCGGCTTTCTATGATCAACACCTTGTCGGCCCAGTGACCCGTCTTGCTTGGAAGCCGAGCAAATAAATTGACCCCATTGTTATGGTGTTTACACTGTAGGCGACCTAGGGACACATTTACACTGAAGTAATTCTTGAATAAGGGGAAGGTGGGCTCGAAGCCGAGCACCCACAAGCAGGCAGCAAAGCTAGTCAAATACCTCACTAGATTGAGGGAAAGGTCCAATGGGTGAGCCCCGGCTTCGTCGAGAAGCTCACAGGTGAGAGGATCCAAAGGCAAATGGAGCCCTACTTCAAAGAAAGATATATAAAACCCAACTCCACTCCGAAGAAGTCTCGGCTCGGATAAAGATAAGCTCAACTCGGGTACATACCCCCAGAAATCCTTAGGACTATGGTTAAATTGAGCGCTCCATGACTCTACATCCTTGGGGCACACATGATTGCGCCACCCCCTCAACCACCTGCCTTCGGGCTTGCCGCCCTCCTCGCCAGGCTCCTCGCCCCCCTTAGCTTTACCAAGACGACCCTTCTTACTCGTCTTGCTCACACAGTCCTCTGCCTCGGGCGCCGAAGTTGAATCAACAGCGGTTTTCATTTTCTTCTTCTTTGCCAGCTCTTTATTTTTGTTCATCATCCTTAGCGCCGCCAACTCGCTGAAAAAAGTTTGATACAGGTCAAAATAAGCCTGGTCCCTCGATTTGCAGACATACATCTCAGACCCGATAGGTCGGTCCTCGGCCTTCCAGGACTCATCCCCGACCAAGGGGATCCCTTCTAGGTCATAACCGGCGGCGAGCAATAGCCCCTTTGCTTCACTAGGAAGAACGACCTTCCAATTTCCGTCTGTTTGCTTATACACCCGGGAAAGGGTGGGAGATCGAGCATAGATTGGCCTGGGGTTTGCTCTTTTAGTCCTCATAGCCGAGGAAAACACAGAAGGGGATACGGCTTTTACTGAGGACGACGAGGAAGACTGGGAAGAAGACTGGGAAGAAGACTTATAAGCTACGTTTGAAGAGGACTGGTCTGGGGTACGACGCGAGGACCTAGACTCGGAACTCATAAAATACTCTGACAGTAGACCAAGTATGGAAGTTAAACAAAAAGAGATAGGTACCTGAAACGGATGAAGGCGAAGCAGACGAAGGTAGGGAAGGAAAAGCGGTAACCTGAAAGAAGAATGTCGCCGGTGTTAGTACGAAAAATGCAGAAACCGGTAACCACTTGCCGGAAGAAGAAATGTAATGCTCAAGACTCACCAAATCAACCCAGAAAAGGGTCACAAACGAAGGAAAAAGAAAGGGGGAAGAGGGACGAGTCTAAAGCATCGCTTTTGAAGGGGAAAAGATGACCGGAAGAGGGCTAGGGCTAAATAGCAAAATCCGGCATAGAAGCAAAGTCGCCTGGAAATAGCTCAAGCAGGAAAAGCAAGAAAAGGTTAGAAGTGTAGGAGAGAAGCTGGGGTTTTGGGTTTTATACGATCCACGAACAACCGGGTAAACCCGATTCATAACGCGCGGAATTCATTGCACCATTACCCAGCTGACACGTGGCACCAATCAACGAAATGACGTCGCCAAAAAAAGGGAAAGCGTCGCCGAAATTTCTATCATTAAATGAAAAGCCGGCCAAGTGACGCTTCGAAAGACGTGCTATTAATGAGACGTGACTCCAAGCGACGCCTCCGTTTCGACTACAAAGGAAGCTCGGTCCGAGGACCTTGTCGAGCACATCCTCGATTTATGCCTGAAATTAAAACGAGGATACTATAATCAACAAAGGAGATCCTGGTCGAAGACGAATCGAGCTGTACTTTCCAAGCTTAGGATGAATACTCGCACTTGGAAAGTCGGGGATAACTAAAAGGACTCGACCTGGAGCTTCCCACGTGGATGACATGTGGCAGTCAGAGCGATGTAAACCGGACCGAAGATAACCTCCAATCCGGGCAAATCGAGCATCACCAGTCCGACTAAGACAGTCCGATCATGATTAAGGTCGACCATTAAAATATATGAGAAATTGATCGAGCGACCATGAGGCCACATGGTCGGTCCCACGATCAGACCATCTCGAACGAGGAGACGTCATCATAGTACGAGATACGCCAGGTGGCTTCGCCTAATTGGAAATATGTCAACTTGCTCTGCGCGAGCCGTACCATTTGCCGCTGACTTCTTTTCTGATACACTGGACACATCTGACAAAGGTAAGGACCAATGAGAACTAGCCAACTCAGCCGACCAATTGGGTTGAACCCCATTGTGACATCCAGCATTGTCTTGCAAGCCAAGCTAGAAAGGGACTATAAATAGATAGCATGGCCACCTTCATAAGGTATGACACTATTCAACCAAAACCATCATCCTACATTTAAACACTCACGGTGATCTCAGGGAACGCCTGTGCTCATCTTTGTTATTCCACTACTGACTCTCACGCCGGAGGGCTTTAGCTGGAATAACCTCCCAGCTCCTTTGACGGTGTCTTTTCCTACATCTCAGCTTACAGATCCAGGAAGCCGCAAGAACCAACGTATTTACAAACAAACAAGCCAAATACTCAAATATCAGTTTCCATAATAGTCATACACCGCCATTGCCTCTCCACGTGGATTTCCGAATATAGTCACTCCATAATCTGGCGTGATCAATGAACGTGCCTTCAAATCGATGATGAGGAATAAGACCTTCGCATTACTCGTATAAATATGGTTGCAGAACCTAACTTTGATCTATGACATTATAGAGAGGTCAACAAAAGCAATTTATAGGTTGTTCTTAAGCCTTCAAATGTTCATACGCTAATCATAACGTAACAAACACCTTAATTTCGAGAATTCCTCTCAAACATGTAGTATGATTTTCTTAATATGTATGCTAGGTCAAACACGTTTTTCGTTTTTAAAAAAACTGAGTGAATATAATGGATGGAAAATTATGGGTTAGTATACTTTTCCAAATATTTTTCTCTCTAGTACAACGTTCTTTTTTTTAACTGTTAAAGTTTACTTTCAAAATATTGTTTTTAAAATACCAAGATCGTCTTTTTCCATAGCTCCGGTTGAGTTCATTATGATTTTACATCACGGTGCAAAAATGTGATGCAAGGCAATGCAAAATTGGATGATGGATTTAAATTTATGTAACGTATTGCAAAAATTGATGTATCATTGTGCAAAAATTAGTATATGAATTTAAATCGATGCATCCCGGTGCATTTAAGTGAATGATCTGTAGTGCGCCTCAGGCTCATTAAGAGTATTGTACTATTTTCGTCCCAAAAAGTGAATTTTTGCGGTTGAAAGAAATACACGATATTGAAGTGATCGAAAATTTTAGAAAGTGAACAAGCCCGAATTTACACTTATAATCAATAAATTAAACTAAAGAGTTGAGATATGTGGATCGAACTCTCGTCTGCCCAAACCACACCACTTCCGTAATCATGGTCATGGTGTACAAAATATATACTAATGCATTGAAAGTTGAAACCTTGAAAGTTTGTCTGTATACTACAGCGAATCTCTGACTTCCATTTTTAATTTTTAAACACAAATTGATATTATTATTATAGATAACAAATGCATAATTACAAAGCTCTGTAAGATTCCAACTCCCTATTTGGCATCCGGCAGACTTTAGGCCGGGGAATCTGGATGCCTCCGTAACCAGAAAAATTTAAGATTTTTTTGATACATGATGAGTTATAAATTTTACGGTTATTAAAATGTTTTTTTATTATGTACATGATCTGACCTTTACAAAATTCAAACACGTATTACTTTATTCGAATATTAACACCGTTTCATACTGACAACATGTCATAAGTACGAACACAAAATCTAGTTATTATTTAAAAGTGAAAGTAACAAATCATTTCTTCCCTAAGGACATATAATTTGTGGTTAAAGCAACTGTTTTAAGTGATGTTTTTGATGAATTGGTATAAAAATAGAAGCTTTGGAATCTTGGTCGAGCTTGTATTTAACAATATCAAGGTAAAATTCACTTAAGCCTTTTTAATCCTTATCTTCACTGTTAAGGATTTGATAGATAGTGTTGGAAATAAGATGAATTTGTCAATTGGAGTAGGAAATTCAGCTTTCATTTTCTACTTATAATAAAATCCATATTTTAAAGATTTAAAGTAGATTATTAAAATTGATTGGTTTATGAAATGATTTTGTTTATTTTGTGTAGATTTTCACTTGGATTAGACAAATTGACGTAGACTTGGAAGGATGTTCTTTTTAAAATGTTGAGGTATGTTCTATTGAAAAAGATTTGCTTAAAAGCATTACAAATTTACCGTTGATGATATAATTATACATTTTTTGAATATAAAAACTTGTAAGTAACAATTATGATTTCTAAAATTTGTTAAATTTGTTCGCCTTTGGTATTCTTTTTTGCCAAAAAGTTTTGGATTGAAGTTTGCAGCGGTTGAAATAGATCGTAATACCAATAAATAAAATTTCTGGATCAGCCACATCCTAGGTTGTTTACAACTTGATTGATTCCACCTATGCAAAAAATTAGAAGGGGGTCTTAAAATTGACAGTCCATTAGACAGTATTACCAGAGACCTAGTTCCATGAAAGAGTAATGCTAGAGCCACTCAATGAACACTTAAATTTGTGCACCAAATGATGTAGTTTCCAATGTGTCATTTTATTTGGCATTTTATGGGCTTCACTATAAGTTAAAAAATTATGTTAACAATATGACATATAAGATGCCACATCATTTGGTACCCAAAATTGAGTGCTATTAGAGTGACCCTAGCATTACCCCCCATAAAAATATCATATGTCGCGACAGTGTCCTGCCTGCCAGTCATGGCATAGTAAACTAATGATGAGAAGCAGTGGCAAACGAATGCCTATAGGTCTAGGGGCAGTTGCCCCTACTTGGGGGTAATTTTGTCAAATGTTTCTTTTTTAAATAATAATAATAATTTGTAATATTATACAATTTGCCTCCACCTGGATAAAATTTATATAATTTTTCCTCACCTGGATAAAATTGCGCCGTTTTAATTTGGATTGGTTTGTGCACCCAGATAATTAATAAACTTTATTAAATTTGTGCACCCGATTGAAAAATTCTCTGCGTCTGCCACTGCTGAGAAGCTCACCCACTCCAATCCGCCCACTTATATTTTCTTGTTGACAGTTGCAATTTCATTGACCCTTTGGATTTAGAATAGATCGAACTTTGCGAAACTAAATTTGTTCTCTCAATAAACTTGACTTGGTTGATAAAAAATAACCGCGTAAGTTAAGCCTATTAATGGATCGAATATAAATATATCAGAATTAGATTCAAAACCTTATATTGTCAATATAATTCGATCCACTAACCCGACGGGTCAAATGTTGAGTCGATATAATATCCGACTAGAGCTAGTCCATTCCCAAATTATAAAAATAGGAAGTATATATATATATATATAAACTAAAGAACTAGAGATTGATTGGATCAAGAATAATGAGAATATGAAATGATGCCGAAAGAGGAAAGACTAGTGTATAGTTGTCTATACTATATATTTGTGTTTAATAATAAATAAGGTATCTTATGATCGAGTTTTTAACGGATCAGATATATCTAAAAGATTCGTATCCGATTAAGATCATTAGACCATTATACAAATTCATAAATGAAATTTTGTATCGGATTTAGATAGAATTCGGTTCAAAATCTGATCTATTGTCAGGCTTAGCGTAAGTGCTAAAAGTCTCATTTTTTTTAGATATTTTTTGTCTACTTTGCCCACAGCTCAATTTAAATACGAATGTCACATGATTGTTTTACCCATTACTAAAATTTAAAAAAAAACATATTTATAATTCATTGTGTCTACTTTATTATAGAAATTGACTAATATTTCTCAGTTTAAACAACACATTCTATGGGTTGTTCACGTATAATATCGACTCACTCTCACTTATTCTAAATTTTATTTGTTTAAGACAAAATAAATAAGAGAAAAGTGGATTTTCAATCGCTTTAGTATCACATTTTTTTAAACGATTAAAGTCTACTTTTGATAAATCGCAATGCATTATTTAATAAGCGATACATCGAGATATCAAGCGATACATGCATTTGTCTTTTTGATGTACTAATTTGGAATCATGATACGTAAATTAATGCAATGCGATACACTGAGTAAGTGATCCGTAGTGTGTTTTAGGTTTATTAAGGAATTGTAGTCTTTTTACCCCTAAAAGTATCTCTTTTCAATTAGAAAAACCTGATAGACGGACGGTTAAAAATTATCCAAAGTGGACCGGGCCAAATTTTATCCTAAAAATTAAATAGTTCCAAAATGATTGAATGAGGAAAGACAAATGAGGAAAGACAATGATACATATTATATAAGATATTCATTTATATTTCCATACACCTAACATCTCGAAGTAGATGACTTGTATTTAATATTACACCGACCAGACACCAAATACATTACTCCATCCCTTCTAGACCCATAAAGATTCCGTTTTTATAAATTAAGTGTACAAGCTTCTTAACCACTCATTTTAATCATCTGCGTATGTGATATAAACACATTAACTATACTTAAACATTTTTTTGTAGTTATTATTAACTTAATTTAATTATATTAATATATCTCTTAATAATAAAAAAACATTCGTAAAAAAGATAATAATTTAACTTTTCAAAAATGATCAAATTGGGTGAAACGGGGAGAATATTCCACAAATAATACGCATATACATGGCTTATAAATAGGTCATAGACTACGTTCATCCATGCTGTAGAAGCCAATTCCATAAGATCATTTATTATAGACAGCAATATGGCTTCTTCTCAGGTGGGAGTAGTGATGAAGAACCAAGTAAATGGGAATGGGGAGGCTGAGATTGTTCGTCCACTAGCAAACTTTCCCCCTAGCATATGGGGTAATCTTTTCACTTCCATCTCTATAGATAATCAGGTAACCAATCCTCTCCCTTCACTTGATTTTTTTATGGGGTCCATCTCACAGTGCTTTAATTGTCACGTCTATAGCTGGCGATTTGGTGAGTTGGGTCGGATCAAAACGGGTCGTATCCGGTTATGATTCAAAATTAAACGGGTCGGGTTGAAATGAGTAACTAGTCAGAGCGGGTCGTCCCGTTTCAACCCATATTCATTTAATTTTTTGGGTCGAAATGGGTAACACGTTTCGACCCAAAAAAATAGCAGATCGTGGGTCGAATAATTTTCAAATCGAGTTGAGTGATTTAACAAATTTTGGGTTGTAATTGTCCGGCCTAGTCACGTCTAATAAACGTCTATTAGGATCGGTTGCTCTTTAAGTCAAATTTACAATGAGAATCAAGTGGAGAAAAATATGCAAGAACAAAAGTAGAATACTTTTTTGTATTTTTTGCATTTTTTTATAAATAAAGTTGAAGCGATATAGACCTTACTCCAACCCTTAAATAATAATATAAATATATGTATTATTTTTTAAATCTTAGTTTTCAATTATTTTATTTAATGCTTTAAAATGCTACAATTATAGCTATATGATGTCTTTAGAGTGGCTAGAATATATGGTGCTTCTGGTGAGACTTTAACTCAATCTCCGTTGAGATTACTGAAGGATCAAAGTGTCTCTGGTGGTGTTTGAACATTCAATCTCTTTGTTTTAAGAAGTGAGGAGCTAAACACTGCCTTTGATAAGGTTTGAAACTTATCAGCGCTGCTAGTGAGACTTGGCACTCGATCTTTCTATTGAGAGTAGTAGAGTACCAGAGTGTCTCTTGTAAGAGTTTAACATCTGACCTCTTCCATAGGAGGTGTACGACTTCTCTATGTCACACCCCATTGTCTATCTTTCCAACTACAACAAGTTGTACAACTATCGCTTGCACCACTTGAACTAGAGCTTGTTGATTAATAGAAGAAGATAAATACATTAATTTACGTATGTTTAAAAGTCCCGACAACAAGAGGAGTAAAAAACCACGGTCGACTGAGAATTAAACTACTATATGAAGAATGAGACGAATTAAAGGTGATAATCAATCTCACATTGAGCCTTAAGAGTTAACAGAGAAACCACACTTTTTTGGGCTTCTTCAATCACCTAGGATTTTACTACACGTTCTATTTATACTTCCCTCGCCAAAATGGAATCCAAAACTAAAACGAAAAGACAAGATATGACACCAAAACAACGCAAGTCATAATGTAATGCTCCGAGCCCAAAAGGGCGATCCGCGTGCCAATTGAGCACGCAACACCTTGAATCATCAGGTCCACCACAAGCTGACCCAAAGATCCATGGATGATATTGGTATCTAATGGTAGTGCGTGACCACCTTATAAATCAAACACAATTCTCACACCTACCGGATGTGGGATAGGGTATTACACATACAACTTCCATAGAAGGTCTCCTCTTGAATGTCACACCCCATTGTCGATGTTTCCAACCACACGCTCGCACCACCAAGAGCTGTATGGCTCTTTCTCTGATCTCTCTCCATGCTATTTGAACGAAGTAACCCTTGGAACCATCAAAGGTGTATCACCATGATGAGTATCAAGAATCAAGACAGCCTAGTCCAAGAAGGTTCAGGAAGGACCAGTCGCAACTGGAATTGTTAAGGGACCTAGTTGTAGTAATCAGAAGCTAGGAGGTTAAACTAAGGAAGTATATTGGTAGTTAAGTTAGTTATCTTTCCTTTTTCTTCCAGGATTAGTATTCCCTTGTCTTCCAGATTCTATGTAGTATAAATACTCCTCCCATGTAATCCTTTTATTCAAGTCAATCGCATATTCAGTTCATCCTATCTTCTCTTCATATCAATTGCAGTTTAACACAACAAAACCAAACAAAGTCCATAAAACAATTGATGTGTAAGAGGTATAATCTCGAAATCCTTAGATATAAGTGCCTAGTTAGACTTGCATTACTCGATGTGAATTTTGGGTGACTAATAAAGAAAATGTTTGTATACTTAGTACACAAGATTAAGCATATAACTCTCTTTTTGCGCTAAACTATCGCAAGTGGTTACTTATTTCTATGTTTTTGTTCAGGCTCGTGAAACGTATACGAACGAAATTGAAAGATTGAAAGGACAAGTAGGAGGCATGTTTTTTGAAAGAAAACCAGAAGAGGTGATGAATTTGATCGACACCCTAGAAAGACTTGGTGTGTCTTATTACTTCGAGGAACAAATCGAAAAACATTTAGAGAAAATGTTTAATGATCATGATCGCGATGCTAAACTTGAAGACTATGATCTCTTCACCACTGCTCTCTTTTTTAGGGTATTTAGGCAACATGGTTATAATTTATCTTCTGGTAAGTCCTCATTACATACATCGTAAACTTTATGACTAGTTAAAATAAATTCAATGGTTTGAAGTATATCTTATTTTTGGAGTTTATGGTCTAACATATAGAATTCAAACACATTTTTTTCCTCATAAAAATGGGTGTCTAAAATATACCATTGTTTTGCCAATAAGCCTTCACATGCTAGTCATGTGTGCTTCCAATATGTCGTCAATTCATGACAAAAAGCTAATGACGTTGCGACTATTTTTATATCAAACTCTTGTGACTAAATTTGGGACTTTGAATGCTAAATTACAAAAGTGAGATACACAAACTAATTAACATAGATGTTAATAGGGTCGAAAACCATAGGGTCAACCGTTTAAATATGATCGTTTAACCTGCAACCTATTTGAGATCGAAAGCGACCAGACTGGCCCGATTAATGTTAATTAGTTTTTTCTTGGGTCGCCAATGCAGCCCCTTGTATAAAAATAGTATGTTTTTCTGTTGTTCACATAGATTTCATTAAAATCTAACCAAACATCCCTCTTCATCCAAAGAAATTACTAAAATACTTTGAGTTAAAACATATATAAGAAAACTAATTTGCATTGACTTAATCTAATAATACATATATTATAACTATTAATTAAACATTTTGATTGAACTCAAGCAAATTATGAAGTTTCAATGATTTGAGTTTTGAATTTTATTACTTAGGTTATATCGTTGTATGCCTTTTTTGTTGTTGTTAGATTTGTGTTGATTACTTGATTTCAAATTTTAGATTTAAATAAAACGTGCCTTAATTTTTTATATGTAGCTCATCAGTGACTAGTTTAAACATAGACCGGTGAACCGTTTAAATCACAATTTATTAGGGACCAAAACCGTCAGATGAGACCGAAATACATAGAATTGAACCGATTAACATCTCTACTAATTAAATGACGATAAGTTTGTTCATTTTTCTCATTTATCAAAATGGTCATGATGATGATGTGCCTTTGGAAACCAGTTGTCTTCATAAAATACAAGAATAGTGACAAAGACTTCAAAGAAGCGCTTATTGAAGATCCTAAGGGTATGTTGAGCTTGTATGAAGCAACACATGTGAGGACACATGGAGATGATGTTTTAGACCAGGCTTTTGCCTTCACGACCACTTGCCTTGAATCCATGGCTCCTACTTTAAGCCCTTGTCTTGGTAAACAAGTGATGCATGCCATGAAACAGTCACTCCACAAAGGTATACCAAGAGTTGAGGCAAGACACTACATCTCTGTCTACGAAGAAGACCCCTCTAAAGATGATCTTCTGTTGAGGTTTGCAAAGTTGGATTTCCATCTATTGCAGATGTTACACAAGGAAGAACTATGTCATCTTTCAAGGTATGTATGAAAGAAATTAAGAAAGATGGGTAGAAAGGTACTTGATAGATCGATAAAGAGGTTAACTGAATCTTAATTAGGTTTCGTTTGGTGTAGCGTTTTGAGACACATCATATTTTTAAAAGGCTCCAAAATAGGTGTTTTAAAACGCTGCGTTTTAAAACTCTGCATTGAAACACTTTTAAAGAGAAAACACTACGTTTTTTACCAGCGTTTTGGTGAAAACATTCAACCAACACAAGCACTAGGTGTAAAATTTATCCTATTTTTGCAATTTGCTGCCAAAGTTTTCAAATTTAGTCAAATAGGGTCAGAACTTTATCGACTCAAAATGAAGTGCATGGACTATATTTAATCAAGTGCCTTTTTTTCATCGACATATCATCGTTCAATGGCAAATTGCCATGATAGACATAATGATATACCCTTTTTTTAAATGAAATGAAAATTTGAACTTTAGTTTGGTTAAATCTGGAACTTAGAACTAAAAATTGCAAAAATAAGATAGTTAAATTACTTGGTGCCTTGAAATACAATAGGGTAAGTACGGAGTTGTTGATCAGGAAAAAGATAGATACGAGTTTTGGAACCCTAATTTTTTTCTTTGAATGGTAGGTGGTGGGAAGAGTTGGATTTTGCATCTCAACTTCCATATGCGAGGAATAGAGCTCCTGAATGCTATTTATGGGCTTTGACAGTTTACTTTGAACCCAAGTACTCGATTGCTCGGATTATGCTTGCAAAAATCATGCTTATGGTTTCAATCACAGATGATACATACGATGCATATGGAACACTCCAAGAACATCAAATTTATACCGAAGCAATCGCAAGGTATTGAAATTCCATAGTACTCCCTCTGTCTTAAAATTATTGTCTTACTTTCATTTTTTATCTGTCTCAAAATAATTGTTTTGTTTGAAAGTTTCTTTTTTAGGACATCACTTTTACTACTTTACCTTTTTTTTTACTTTAATTTTGGGCCACATATTCATCGGCTTTAAAGGAAACCACACACTATTCCAATATTAATAATCAAGTTGCCGTAAAAAAAACAATAATTATGGGACGGATGGGGTATAACTTATACTCCTTCTGTTCCAAAATATATGACGTTTTGAGATAGTTTTTTTATTCCAAAATATATGACACTTTGTAATTTTAAAGGAACTTTTTTTTTTCATTTCTACTCATATTTATTGACTCTATAACTCGTTATTAACTCTTTGAACAAGAATATCAAGACACCTCATTAATGTTTAGATAGAGGCAATTTAGTCATTACAATATGTTTCCTTGATCATGTGAAAAGTCTCAAAACATCATATATTTTGGGACAGAGGGAGTAAATGAAATGACGAGTGAACCATAGCACACTTTAATGCTCTTATTCCTTCTATTCTCGATGCATCTCCTTCTATTTTTCTTTTTAATTTTTTCCTTGAACAACGTATGTATTTTTTATTTATTGAAATGCTAGAATTTTATAAAAAGAAAAAAAACAAAGAACAATCTTAAGGGGGACAACTAGTCTTACCCTTAGAGGGGGTGACAAAGGAGCCTAACCTTAAAAAACAAAGCTAAAAACAAACAAATAAAATAAATCTAATTAAAACAAATAAATAAAGCTATTAATCATGATAACTGGGATTTTGCTTGCGAACTCGGGTTGTTCTCTCTGTGGCTTGAACTGAAAGAGGTTTACGCTTTTGATTTCTTTGACTTGAAGTTTCCAAATTTAGAGCTTCAAGATGAGAATTTTCGTTACTCGGGTCTTCATCTTCAAAAGTTTGTAGAACCACATATTTGTTAGGGGAGATTATATTCATGGGTTCTTCTTGATTCATGTTGCCTGCATAATCTTCATAAAAAAACCACCATTGTCCGGCATAGAGTTTGTGACACAATAAACGCTAGGGTTTCCAAGGTTTGGGGTTTTCTCATGTTGCAAAGGGGATTGTCTAACAAGCAAGGGGTTGAAAGGAGGGGAGTTTGGGCTCAAACCTGATGAAGAACTCACCTGAATTGGAGCCTTTGGACTGCTAGTAAGATCGATTTGGACAACCTTTGGCGTGGTAGACTTGTGCTTGGCTGATCGAGCTTAAAGGTAAATTTGAATAAACTTGTTTGTTTTGTTGGGAAGATGATTTTTCCAGGGTTGGGGCTTGCATTCTAGAAGGGGCCCCTGGATTTTCATGGATTAAGTCTTGCCTGCTGTGAGAAGGAATGACTAAAGGAGAAGTGACACCAGCATTAAGCGAATCATCATTATGCACTGATGATTCATCTGAAGTTTTAGTATTTGTTTCCACAATAGTAGGAGAAGTGGTACAAGCATTAAGAGAATCATCATCATGTACTGACGACAAAGTGGAAGACTTCATCCCCAAGACATTGGTCAAATTGACATTAACAATATTAATCACTGAGGGTTCATTGGTAGGGCTAGCAGTCACATTTAACTCATCATTTAATTCAACCGAGACTTCTGCTAGATTAGTTTGGGTAGGAGTTTTAATGGCGAAGTTGTGACCTTCATTGCCCAAAAGACTATGGTTAGGGCTTTGTGTAGAATCAATTATGATTTCCTTGCCTTTATCAACAGTCTTGGAAATCTAATGAGACGAATTACCCGAAGGAGGTTTGGGACCATTATGGTGATCGGGCTTCGGCTCCACCACCGTAAAAGGGTTAGAAGGCTTAGGGTTTTTTTGAGTTTGTTGATGGTGGAGGGTTTTTGACCTTGCAAGAATCAACAGAGTACCCCTGACGATTGCAATGGCTGCAGTAATATTGAAGTAGATTTTCAGCTTCCAAGACCTGTCAAAAACCGGAAGCTTGGGAGCCGCTTTCAATCCAAATCCTTTTGGGAACCAATTTTAAAAGGTCTATCTTGACGCAAATTCTAGCAACACTCAGCCTCGTGAAATTGCTCGTATCTTGGTCCAACATCAAAGGTTTACCAAAGATATTAGCAATGGAAAATAACGAAGTCTCATGAAAAAGATGTATAGGAAGATTAGGGATGGAAAACCAAACCGGAACAATTGAGCTTTCTTTTTCCGAACAGAAATCAAGAGTCCACTTGAAAACACACATAGGATAGCGACCTAGGTACCACTGGTGTTTAATCCAAAGCCGTTGGTAATCTTCATCATGGTTCACTTGAATGGGCACATGTTTGAAAGCAAGATGCCCCACTGAGAAGGCAACCTTAAGGTCGAAAGTTTGAAAAAGCTTACGGGTAGATTCCATGGAAGGATGGCCATGGGAAAACTTACCGATGAGGGCATGTTTGAAAGGATGAGCAAGGTGATGAACAATCTTATCTGTGAGTTTCTGCGCGAGTTCGCCTTTGTAGGAGGAAGGTGGAATAAAAAAATTAAGGGGGCTGGACTTAGTGCATGAGGAGGAAGCCAGAACTTGTGCAAATGAAGGGGCAGAAGGATGGATATCGGGAGGGATGGGGTCCAGCGCTGCCATGGCAGCCGTGCCCAAGAAACCCTAGCTAGGGCAACCGAGAGAGAGAGAGAATTTTAACAACGTATGTATCTTATAAATGTATCTTATAAAGGAGAGCGAAAATGCTAAAAAAATGAAAAACCACGAGGAAGAGGAAAAAGATTAGTAGATCACATACATACTCTCTCCTCTCTAAATTATTGACGTTTTTGACCCGTTATAGATGCAAATTGACTTAATTATTAATATTAGTATAATATGTAGTTTTCTTTAATATCCTTGTGCATACGACACATAATTAAAGGACAATGAAAAATAATGGTAAAATAATAAAAGTATTTTTCTAAAAAAAACTTTACAAACAAAACATTTTTTTTTTTGGACAGAGGAAAAACAAAAGTATGACAGTAATCTAAGGACCGAGGGAGTATATATATATATATATATATATATTTGATGTTGGGTTTTCATAATACAAAATTTTGCTAGAGTATCTACTGTGTTTATAGAAAAAGGTTCTAACTTAACATTGTAAAAAGTGAAACGATCAAATCGAACAGCCAATAACTACAGTGAGAGTGTGAAATGTTAAATGATAAGTTAGCGATTAACTTTGCTCCAAAACTTATTACGTACCATTAAACATAACATAATTGGAAAATTTTCAAGATGGGAGATGGGAGCCGTTAACAAGCTTCCGGATTACATGAAGATCATATATACAACTCTCCTGAACCTTTATGGAGAAATTGAGAAGGAATTTTCAAAGCAAGGAAGGTCATATGGTGCCAGATATTCAATTGATGCTGTATGACTGCTGGGTTATCCTTAAGCTTCATCTCTTCTTTTATTATTATTATTATTGAAAACGACTTAATTTGCTCTTATGAATGGTTATATCAGTTTAAAGAATTGGTGAGATGTTATGACACCGAGACAAAGTGGCATCATGCAAAGTTTGTACCGTTGTTTGACGACTACATGCGGCTCGGCGTAGTTACTGCTGCTAACTTCTTATTCGCCACAACATCACTCATGGGCATTGCAGAAGTTGCTACTATTGAAGCATTTGTTTGGACTCGATCGAAGCCTAAATCTCTTCTTGCTTCAAGCACTATTGCACGACTCATGAATGACATTATGAGTACCGAGGTACGTATAAAATTATAAATTAAGCATGTTAAGTATAAAATTATAATAGTGTTATGGTGCCATGATTTCATATGTGTGATGTTGATTTGTAGGAGGAGCAAGCAAGGGGACATGCAGCTACAGGGCTTGAGTGTTTTATGAATGAGTATGGAGTTTCAAATGAAGACGCAATTGTTGAGTTTAATAAAAGGATTGAAAATGGATGGAAGGACATAAATGAGGAATGCCTAAAACCAGCCCTAGTAGCGATGCCTCTCTTCATAAGAGTTCTTAATCTTACGCGGATTATAGATGTTGTTTATAAATATGCAGATGGCTATACTCATCCCGAAAAGGTGCTCAAGCATCATGTCATCTCCTTGTTTGTCGAGACCATACCCGTATAACTAGTGCACGCTTTCCTTCACTTGTAACATTAATTTTGTGTGTGTGTGTGTATGCGAATATGTTTGCTTTTCTATGCATCGATTTGGTTTTATATTTGTTTGACTACTTTTCCTAAGTGTATGGGCTTTGACATGAATAATTTTATATTTCAGAACTTTGTTCTTAGTGTCATCTTTAGCTAATACGAGTTATGACGTGTATGTGTTCATTGTTTTGTTTAATTGTCTCCTTTCTTTATCTTAAAGTCAAACTATATATATATATATATATATATATATATATATAATTCATTTGGAGAAGTCGTCTGTTATGGCGAGGGTTAGGCAAAGACCCTACCCGTTTTGTAAAATATGGTAGAATAATTCTTCTCATTGTATTATGACGTCTTAATATATAGACATGTAGAAGGAGAAACATATACAAGGAAGGATTCTTTAAGTACAACAAGGAGATAGTTTCCTAACTAAATACAAAGTAGGAGGATAAAAGAGAAGAATAAACAGTCCAGGAAGGAAAGATAATAATGTATAAAATCCATCACTCCCCCTCAAGTTGGAACGTGAAGATTACGAACGCCAAACTTGCCAAGTAGAAACTGAAAACGATCAGCGCCGAGTAGCTTGGTAAGTATGTCAGCAACCTGATTTGTCGTGGTAATGTGATAAGGCAATATGTCATTGGACAGAACACGTTCGCGAACAAAGAAACAATCCATTTCGACGTGTTTAGTGTGTTCATGAAAGACTCGATTATTTGCAATGTGGCACTGGCAGGTGGCTTGATTGTCACAGAATAGTTGTGTGGCCTTATGTTGAGGAGCATCAAGGTCCTGTAGTAATCATCGTAACCAAATAACCTTACTAACAGTAGCCACCATGGCACGATACTCGGCCTCAACGGAGGAGCGGGAAACAATAAACAGTTTTTCGTGCGCCATGAGATAGGCGCACCCCAAGGGAAATGAAATAGCTTGTCCAAGAACGACGTGACATCTAACAACCACCCCAATCAGCATCACAAAAGGCTTAAAAAGTGAGATCACCTTGAGCGGGTAAGAAAATACCTTCCCCGGGTGTGGTCTTGAGGTAGCGGATAATACGAGTGACAGTTGTGTGAATGGCGAGGACTCGAAATGAGCTGGCTAAGGACGTTGACAACATAGGTGATGTCAGGACTTGTAACGGTTAAGTAGAGGAGTCACCCAATTAACCGACGATATTGATTAACATCGACCAAATGACTGTTTTCGTCAGGTGAAGATTTTGTTCCATAGGAAATGGACTAGGATGACTCCCTTGAAAACCAGTTTCCTCTAAGATGTCCAAAGTATACATACGTTGACTAAGAACTAGGTCTTGCGAAAAGCGAGAAACGTCAATGCCCAAAAACAAATTCAAAGATCCCAAGTCTTTGATGTCGAACAAGTCATGAAGGTACTGTTTGACACGGTTGATCATGGTATTGTTATTCCCAGCAAGGATGACATCATTAACATAAATCAAGGCAATAATATATAAGGTGGCTTTCTGGAAAATGAACAAAGAGTGATCAGCCTTTGATTGACAGAAGACAAAATCAAGCAGTGCGGAGGTGAACTTGGAATACCAATTCCGCGAAGCTTGACGGAGGCAATAGAGTGACTTGTGCAATTTGCAAACCCGAGCGTCTTTTTGTTTTGCAAATCTTTAAGGAATTTTTATGTAGACATCTTATCGATGTTTTAATTAATCTTTTTCCTTATAAGTGAACAAGACTATTATAGAATAGTATTGGAAGCAAATGTCGAACCCACAGAGACAAGTGATCACGAACAGTGCAATTTATTGATAGCAAATTATTAATCTAAAGGGGGTTTTTATATTTATTTCTACTCTAAACTACTATTTATATTTAGACGTTTATCTAATTAGCAGTAATAACAGATATGAAGATCTTATGGTGGGTGGCAATCTAGGATTCTGGGTTTCACTTGTATATCATTTATGTTCAATTCATAATAATCATCATTCAATTTCTTGGGTTCGTTCACTAAAGATAGATATAGTCTGTTGAACAATTGGTTCAGCCTCCATCCCCGCAAAAATTCATCCATTCTATATCCTAAGCACGAGGCTAAATCTAGTGTCACCTAGATTTATGATCTATCTGTCACCTAGATCATGTATGAACCTGGTCCTAACTTATCACTCTCGTGCATCGATAGGTCCAATTTATTGTGTTGGTGAGCCAGTGTACGACATATACACATTGGTCATGCAGTTATCCGCACCTCTAGGTCTTTATTATTTGCGATTACATTCATTTGTTTAAAGCAAAATAATATAGAGATTGATAAACAACACAATCAACAAGAATTGAATGATCATATATAAGAATCAAAACATAAATTCGATACAAGTTACCTCCCACCTCTTAGATTATGGATGATTTAGTTCATCATAGACAATGAACAGCACATGGAGGTGATCGGATACATGATTTGATCTTCAATACTTGAAATTACAAAATCTAATTATGATATACAATCTAAAAACTACCTAAAATCTACTAAAGAGTGCTTCCAGCCGTCTCCCTCTTTTCTGGCTCAGCATCTAACTTCAATATATACTCGGGAGTTGTAATCCAATCGAATAAGTGTGTGAAAATCCAAAATAATCGCATTCTGACCACCTTGCGGTCGCAAGGTGTTGGGTACCTTGCGTCCGCAAGGTCTCCAGTGTGTTTGGCCTTTGGTTGCTTGGCTTTCTGCCCGTACTGCCTACCTTGCGGTCGCAAGGTCTGATGTACCTTGCGTCCGCAAGGTCTTCAGAATTGACAGCTTCCGTTTCTTCTTCATTTTTACTCTTTGGCCCTTCTTGAAATTTGCACTTAAAACCTTAGAGTTTCGCATATTTTCACTAATAACCCTGAAACTTACAAAATCACCGAAAACATATATTAGTAGCCAAAAGCTCGTGAAATAGCATAATTTAAGTCATAGAAGCATATAAAATCGACATATAAAATACATCGATCAAATACCCCCAAACTTAAATTTTGCTCGTCCACTAGTAAACAGAACATATAAATACAAAAGCATATAAATAACAATTGACAAAAATAAAAATCTTTTTGGAGGGTGACACTATTTACACTCCTCTATAAACCCACAAACTCAAGGAGACTCTTTCGAGTGACTCGACTAAGCAGATAAATACAAAAACTGATAAATACAAAAGCGAATAAAAATTAAACTAAAAATAAAACAAAAAATCTTTTTGGCTTCCATCTCAAGTTATAAGTGTATGGTATGCAATGCAATCTCAGTTTGATGCTCACCACATATATGCAGACTTAGTCACATAAAACCAGCTGATCTTTCCTTAAAACTGCAATGC
Source organism: Codonopsis lanceolata (assembly GCA_013146195.2). NCBI lineage: Eukaryota > Viridiplantae > Streptophyta > Magnoliopsida > Asterales > Campanulaceae > Codonopsis > Codonopsis lanceolata. Next base: position 8,206,728 of record CM028383.1, on the reverse strand, counting down.
AATCTTTTTTTTTTTCGACGACGGAAAGAAGAAGTCTTCCGAAAAATAGCCTAACTGAAAAGAAGTGGTCCTCCAAAATAAATTTCCCACCCACATCCTACTCTCTCGAAGGGTAGGCTAAAAGTGTATAGGCTTTTAGGGTTAAGTTAATGTGGGTAATAGAAACAATGGCGAATGGGGGTTTAAATAGTGTGCTTAGCACACTCCATTCTTTTTCATTAGGCTCAACGGGGACACTAGGGATATTTTTAGTATAGGTCAGGGAATATTTAGGCTCTAACGATCCAAAGATGGCCTAAGTCATTTCTTAATGCCAAATGCTTATGTAGTTTTTAAAGCAAGTAAGACAACACAAAATATCATATCAACTATGAGAATTGGGGTTGAATGTTTAGCATCACTGGATTTCACATAAGCATTCGCTAAGACAGATGGTAGGGACAATTGAGACTAACATGCAGACACGGTTCGAAAGTGTCAGAAAACAAGTAGGCATCCAGAAGCCTATCAAAGTCCAGACGCCACATCCTCTGGAAGTCAAAGTCCAGAGTCCTGTCATTCCTCATCTCCAAAAACACCGGACGAGTTGTGACTGGAATAACTTGCTCCAGCCCGAACTGACGCAGTATCCTGTCAGCATTATAAAAAGAAGTTCTTCTGATGCCCTACATGACGACTTGAGCATAGCCGGCGGAGTGCAAAATAAAGTGCCGAATCTCCCAATGGTTAATCACCCAAGATATGTCCATGGAACCCCTCCGAAAGAAGTCCTCGGACCAGTCATAATCAGAATAATTAACTTGGGGAAAGCGGCCTCGGAAACCATAAAGCCCCGGATCATATCTCCCCCCGAAAGGTGCAGGAGCCATCACGCACTGAAAATGCTCCTCCAGCCACGTATGGATCAGAATGGGACTGCCAATAGGGAAAAGTTCGTCGCCCCTGGAAAAGGCATCCAAACCAGCCAGAGTTTCAGCCAAAATTACCGGGACAATGTTAGCCCGGCGGTCACGGGCCTGCAAAGCAAGGTCCACCACGCGCACATCAATAAATCCTTGGGGGCTCACCAGCAAATACCTTCCCACCAGGCATAAGAAAAGAGCCGTCAGCCGGTGCCTCAAATAGTCCACGTCGTCCTCTATGAACTCTGTAAATGATCGTGGAAGAACGGTCAAGTCAAAATTCTCCCCGTTATAGAAGCCCGGGGTGGCTTGGCGAGCAGTGCGGAATAGCTCCCTAATTGCCATGTAGGGACGCCTCCGAGGCGAAGGCACGGCAATATTACGAGTGGCAGCAACTCCCAGCATGGCACAAAATTCTTCATAGGCTGGGCACATTTCGTTCATCCCAAAGTTAAAAAGGTGATCTTGACGAGACCAGAATCTGGACGCTCCCCTTAGCATGTCCCAGTTAATCACGATATTCCTCCAGGAAAGAAGGCACCTGAAGCCAAAAAGATGATCGAACCAGTCACGCTCGTTGGCTCGAAGGGCAAGAATCCATAGGTCGAGGGCATTTTCATAAATTTCTAATTCTAAAGGGGTATGGTACGGGGCAGCCATTAGAGCAAAAATATAAAACTCTCTCTGTCAGAAGAAGGAGCAATTGAGAAAGAAAAGCTTAGAAGAAATGAGGTGAGCTGAAAAGAAATCGAGTGTGAAGAATGCAGGCTCGTCGAGCCTCTTTTTATAGCAGAAAATCTGAAAATCGACAAACTGGACAAACAGTGGCGAACAGTGGTCAAGAAAATCTCCCAGGAAATGCCATTTTGGGCGCCACCCTCATGGAGTTTGGGCATGGTGCCCAAACCTCTTATGAGCCATGCCCAAATTGCTCCTTTATTACTCCTGCTGTGATGGTTTCTGTCCAAATCATTGATTAATACTTCGTCTGATCACGGGAAGGCCTAGCAGATATTAACGAAAGTATAGATGGCTCCAATTATGCTTCTTCGCACAGGAAGAGGCGGCTGCCTCTTCCTCTACCCGCAAATCGCCAAAAAAGCCCCCTTAAACTGAAGGTGTGTTTTTTCCAAATTCATTTCTAAAATGCGGCGTGCCATTACCATTAGGAGTCGGTATAGTTTTATTTTTTGCATGTATTTTGAGTGTGCATTTTATTTTGCCATGTCATTTAAAATTATATTGCATTTTATTATTCAGATTTGTACAGATACTAATTACTAATTACAAAGCAAAAGAAAAAAAAGAAAAAAAAAAAGAAAAGCTGACATGTGTAGGAAAAGAAGCTAATAATCAAATGATACTCTGCCTCTGCTCAAACCACCTCCCTTGACTCGGGGGCCCAGTGTGCCATCAGGCCTGCGTATCCGTCCCCTACTCTGAAGACGGCTTGATCCTACATCAGCATCATCATCATCATCATCATCATCATCATCACTGCGACGTCTGGTCTGCCGCATGGCCTCATTGTTCCGACAAGAGTAGTCATCTATCAGCCGCTGATAGAGTTTGCTAATGCCGACAAAGCCCCGCAAGAGTCTCTTGTATGTGGACACTTTGACCTAAAAAAAAGAGAGCATCAATCGAAAAAAAAGAAAAAAGAAAGTAAGCATCAGTCAGCCAAGAAAAAAAAAGGAGTGATCAATATATCGTGCGAGCCTGATCAGGGACGCGGTACTCCTCAGGAATCTCCACATCCGGAAGAACCTCCCTTATGAGCCTACCACCTTGCCAATATGGGAAGGATGAAAAAGCATCGTCAGGCATAGAAAATTCGAGCCGTGCATCCAGAACAGGTGAAGAAGACTCAGCCCAAGCACCATCAATAGATGCTCGTCTCCCGATCACATGAGGAGGAGGAGGAGGATGAAGAATTGTTCTCAAAAAGTCTTCATAAACTATCACCGGAAAATCACTGGCAGGCATTTGATATTTAAACAAATACTTGAGCCGGTTCGGTATGAAATGTGGCTCAATCACATACGGAGGAGGTGGAGGAGGTGCCACCGGGTCTATTGTAAATGGGACATGCTGACGGTTGACCCGCTCACCCATATACAAAGAATCGCACATGATAGACACCATCAAAATCCGGCAACAACTCAACAGCAGAGTAACCTCGATCGGCCCTACCAGATGCTTCCAAGGGAACAAAGTCATCGAACCAGAAGTTGAGCTCGCCACTCTGTTCTGCAGCCCCAATGACTCGACATATTGACCCCAGGAGTCCGTCTCTTTCCGGTTCACATTTACAAATTTGATCAGATACGGTGGGCCAAGGACATCGCTGCGCAGTGGGCCCGGTACAAAGTCAAAGACAGAGTAAGCCCACACCTGAAAAAAAGGGGAGAGGTAAAAGTCAGCAAAAGAAAAAATATATGTGGAAAAAAAAAATATATATATATGCTGATAATAAAAAAAAAGAGAAAAATACCTCCCAGGCAGGAGCAAAACCAGTCATCACCTTTGAGTCGTTCCGACTCAATTTATCCATACAGAAATAAAGCTCAGCCAGGCCAGCCTGCCCCCAGTCATAATCAATCACATGCTCCAGATCCCGTAGGCAGCCCAGCAAAGAGACTCTCAAAGAAGTAGAAGCATTGGCAAAGAGAGACGTGCCCAAGAAAAAGAATAAAAATGTCCGGGCAAGACGCGTCACAGCAACGCTATCCTCAGGATCAACCTTCCCAGCATTCTTTAAAAGCCACGTCTTCACACTGTGAATGGTCACCTCATCAGCTGTCTTATACTTAGGCACGAACCCCAAAAGGTCCTCCACCTCGTCATGACGCTCGCGGAGTGTATAATCTGGGTCAGTTCGCCCAATCTTGGTAGAAATACCCATAATAGCCATAAAGTCGAGGGGAGTCATGGTAATCTCTCCCCAGCTAAGATGGAAAGTGTGGGTGGTATCCCACCAGAAGTTCCGCAGCACGTCGAAAATGACTCTGTAACTGCGGAAGGGAGTAAAGGCCCGTAGGAAGACTCCCAAGCCCGTGTCATCTACCAAAGTCTGAGCTGCCAGGGGCATTGAATAAAATATATCAGAAACACTGGCGCAAGTCGCCCTGACCTTGTCCAAAACCCCGCGCTCCTGAAAAAAAGAGGGGAGGAAAGTAAAGAAAGTCATGCTTACATTGGGATCAGGAAGATTCGAGACGTGTTTGTACCAATCTCGCACCAGATTGCCCCAGTCATGTTGCGAATAATAATAACCGATATGGTTTCGAATCAAAGGAGGAAGCTCTTTCTTTTTCTCGCCAGATTCCGGGTTCATTGGTGCTTTTCCTTTCTTAGATCTAGAGGAAGAAGCCATCTGCACAGAAAAACAAAAATTTTGGCGAAAGAAAATTGAGAAAAGGAGAGAAAATGAAAAAGAAAAGAAAAAAAAAGCTTACCGTCGGCAATGGAAGCAGAAGCTGAAGCAGAGAGGAAAGAATGAAGGCTTCTGCCTTCATTCTCATAAGTAAAGAAGACAAAAGGGAGGAAAAAGTGATATTTTCACTTTTCCCCCTCCAAGCAATTCAGCATCAGCACTTAAGTCCTCCAAATTTCAAAACTGCAAAGTGGTCCCTGAGACTTAACAGAAAGTTAACAAAAGCAATTTTGTTAACCACATTTGATGGCCTTTCACTCAAAGAGCAAGGAAAACTCATATCCCCAGCAAGTCAGCTACTAGACAAGCAGAAAAGTCAGAAAATTCAGCGGCAAAGGTAAGCCCCTCTTCTTTTGAAAAAAAATTTTGGCAAAAAAAAAAAAAAAGAAAAGAAAAAAAATCAATCAAAAGAAAGAAAAAAAGAGAATAAAAAAAAATAAAGTCATGAAAAACAATGAAAAATGCAAAAAAGAAAAGAACAAGACCAAAGTTCCCAGCAGAAGCGAACTACGTTGGTCTGATTCCCTGAATAGGGATACGTAGGCAGCCTATTTCAGTAGGCACGACCATCACAATAAAAAAAAGAAAGAAAAAATAAATTCCCAGCAAGAATGGCAAAAATACCAAGATCAGCCGAATCCGCGGCAGCCACCCCAGCGCAAAAGGTAAGTCAGGTACAGTATTCTTACCTTGACTATTAAAATAATTTCCTTTTAAGGAAAGTTTGCTTTTAAATAAAAGAGAAATCTTTTTCAAAAGGTTTTTTTTTGTTTCAAAAAAAAAAAAAGAGGAATATTCAAAAGAAAAATAAAAGAAGAAGAAAAGAAAATTCTTTATCGTGTCCAGCCGGTTTCGGTCAGTTGGATACAGTTTTTGAAAATTTTGAAGAAAGTTCTTTATCGTATTCGATGTCGGGTATTGATCGGTCGAGTACAGTTTTCGAAAATCTGAAGGTCCTCTTATTGTGTTTGGAAGAAAGGTATTGACCAGCCAGACACAATTTTGAGATTGATCTCTTAACATATTTCCACGACAGGTATTGACCGGTTGAAATATGGTTTTCGAAATACACAAAAATCTTCATACCGTATTTGACAACGGTTTCGGACCGAAAGAATACGGCTTTTCGAAAAACATGAAAAACTTTTCTTCTTCAATTGGTTGTTTGTTTCGGCTTAGGCCAAACTACGTTTGGTCTGATTCCTTTTATTAAGGGATACGTAGGCACCTACATTAGTAGGTCCGACCATCAGAGCATTCAATTTGCATATCTGCTTAAAAACTGCGATAACCTGCTATAACTGACTAAAAATGTCTAGGATATGGAGGTTTAATAAATTGCTGCATTATAACTGCTACCAGCTGCATATTTCTCCCCCGTTTTGAAATGAAACGAAATCGGAGAGTCTATTCTAATCAACGATGTTCGTCTACTCAGTAAGCTACGGGTTACCCGTAGACTCCATCGTTGAGGGGCTCTGTAGACACCCCAATTTCGTACCTCTGAAATGTGACATGACATAAAATATAAAGACCTGTTAAAACATTAACAAATGTCAAGTTACAGGGTCAAAAATGCAAAAGGACAAAGCAGGATGTGTAAAAGGACAAACTGCAGGGACTAAAGTGTCAAAAAGGAGCTTAGTTTGAAGTTTAGGCACAACCACCAAAAGGTTTGGGCATGGCGCCTAAACCCAATGGGGTTGGAGCCCAAACTTCTCCCGGCCACTGTTCATCATAAATTCTGCCGTAAAATGCAATTCGTCCAGCGCAAAGTACAATCGATTGAAGCACAGAAAGAGAAATGGGCATGGCTCCCATATGATTTGGGCATGGCGCCCAAACCTCCATGAAGCAGCGCCCAAACTGCTTTCCTTCAGCGCACATTTGCCGTAAAACACAACTGATCCAGCGCGGCGTACAACCGATTGATGCGCTTGAGAAATTTCCAAAATTCCACCGATGTCCCAGTCCTCACCTATAAATAGAGGTGCCCGGCTCTTCATTCAGTACTCCTTCTTTGCGTAAAACTTCTCCGCGTTAACGTTACGCTGGAGAAATAGAGAGCGGTGTGAGATAGTGAGAGATCACCTCCAAAGCCTCGAAACTCTGCCAAACCTCTGCCAAACACAAATCCAACCGGTAGAAGTGTACCTTAGCCCCCCAGCTAGGTATCCACCCCTTTTCCCCGGTCCAAAAATCGTGGAAAGAGCAGTTGCTCTGCCCGATTTAAAAGGCCAAATCAGCTAGTAATAAGCCGTTACTCTGCCCGATTTCAGCCTACTTCCAGTCAAACAAACAACCAGACACAAACAGTTACCCTGCCCCGATCCCGAGGCCGAAAAGTAACTTTCAGAGCAGCCACGCTGCCCAAATTCACACAAATTTCAAACCAGACCAGACCAGATAAAAAAGACTCTCTCTCCCCGAGGGACAGAGCGAGCACACCCCTACGCCGTCTGTAAGTTTTTATTTTTAGAGTCTTTCATTTCCATATAATAGTATTATTTCCAGTCCGGCCCAATGTAGTCATATAAGCAGTTGTGCTTCCCGGATTTAATTAGGAAATAGTACTAAATGTAGCCGTTATTATGGCAAAATGTTTTTAGATAAGTTTGTATTTATTTACTTTATTTATTCAATAAAGTCTTTATTTGTAAATGTATTATTTCCGGTCCGGTTCAATATCAATAAATAAGCGATTATCTTATGCTTTGGATTTTTAGGAAATAATACTAAATGTAGCCGTTACTATGGCCAAATATTTCCAAATATATTTGTAATTGTTTGTAAAAGAGTCTGTTGCAAGTCTGTAAATAATATAGATGTAATGGATGTATTTGTAGGCAGTTAATGCTTTATTTATCTGTTTAATACATATAACAAAAATCATACTTTAGCCAAAAACCGTTTTGAGACCGAAAAGGCGAGTTGGGTGCCTAGCACCTTCCCAACTCGTAACTTAGCCTCCGAACCCGTTTTCTACATCTCTGGTTTTCTTTTTCTGGTTTTGCTTTATTTTTGCCTTAAAATAAAGATGACGACTCTAAAAACATTTTGGATCCAGTGGGGCCTCGCAACATCTTTCTCTGCACTTTAACGTTCTCCCCTAAAAAAGGGAGAATGGGAATGGAAAGGTGATGTATTCCTATGTCCTGGTATCCCCTAAACAAGGGATAACTTGACGTAGAAAACCCAAAGCACTCATAGTGATCTGAAATAGGCCATAAGGCTATTTTCATAAAATCCATTGTGGGGGCGCTGCAACATCTTTCTTTGCACTTTCACGTTCTCCCCTAAACAAGGGAGGATGGGAATGGAAAGGTGATGCTTTCCTATATCCTGGTATCCCCTAAAAAAGGGATAACTTGACATAGAAAATCCAAAGCTCCCATATTGGATCAAAAATCCACTAAAGGCAACCGAGGCGCATTCCAACGCGATATTCCGACAGCACTCCTCCCGCACTTTTGATTTCGATCTCCCCTAAACAAGGGAGGCTGGAACGGGAGCAGTGGATGTCACCGCATCCGCACGTACGCGCACCCCTATCCAAGGGCACGCGGGGCGCGGGAGCATCGTTTCCCGGGAACGCACAAGTATATATTTTGGAGATTAAGTAAACAATGTATTGGTTTTGAGTTGTTAAGTTTTTCTTTTTCTTTTTTTTTCCATTTTTTGTTCAAGTTTTTTCAATCATGTTGAAGGCAAATTTTTCAATCATGTTGGAAGAATTTTTTTTATACTTCCCGTGTCCCCATGAAAATCCTCATTTGACAAGTCGATCCTCTTAAGATTGCTACGTACTTTACATGTCTGTACCGCCTTTAGATTGCACCAAGTTATTTTCGTAATGAGACTATGTTTTTTCGAACAAACCAAAGAAGAAAGCAGGAGTGTTTATTTGACACAGAGGGGGAGTGTGGTATGAAATGGGTCTTTGAAATACAAATTGGATTGAATTGTCTGCATTCTTTAAATTCCTCTTTTTTTAAAATTTGTCTGCATAATTTTGATTTCGCCCCGATTACTAAATTAGTACACTTAAGTTTACGACAACTTCTCCTTCAGTTTATGGTATGGTACGGGAGAGAATTATCCTAAGTTGAAGGCTATACAAATGGAGAACATCGGGTTTAATGTTGCATGGTTAAAATGGGTTGTTTCGAGGCCAAATAATGAGATTAAAGTGCAAGGAAAGTAAAGACGGGTAACAAAGAGAGTTGGGCTGCATGTTTGCCTTTAGATGTATTCACTCTTGAGTACCCCTTTTATAAGGAAAAATCATATCCTCGTTAAGACTGCTACCTTGGCCTTGTATGTTAAATGAGTATTCTCGTTTTAGGCTTGTAGTTTTGGATGTTCACTTGTGTACATCCAAAGAGGATTCAAAAGTTAAAGCTTCCATGTGGTTTTAGTTCTCTTTGACCTTTTATTAACCTTACATTTTACATACCCTTCTAAAAAAGTTGAGGACCATTAAGTCCTTACTTTATCTATGATTGTAGTAGTCATTGTAGATTTGGTAAACTTCTGCTCCTATTTACTTTATATGAGTTAGAGTTGTTATGAGAAAAAATTGGGTGCTGTTGGATGAGGAATTCTGGCTTAGGAGGTGTTTATGTTAGGATTCGTGTTAGTTTGTGCGCATCCATGTAAGAAAAAAAACATAATTGTATTGTTTATAGTATATATATATATATGAAAAAAAAAACATAATGTTACTCTGCTACTAGATTGTGTGACTTCTTCTTATTATCTGATAATAGCCTTGTGCAACAATGGATGCAATTTGGCCTTTTGTATTTGTTCTTACTTACTTCAGAATCTTCTTATTCAATTGGGAAACGCCTTATGCAAAAAAATGATGCTGGTTGGGCTTTTCGTTTCTGTTTTGTATTTCATCCATTCCCACTCCGGTGTACCAATGTAGGAAAGCCTTCCTTTGGAACATAGCAGTGAACTACTCGCTAACCCTTCTAAAATGGCAGACATGTATAGAACCCTAGATCACAATAATCTTCTATTGCAATTTTTGTTTAGTATTTGTTTGACAAATCAAGTCTGTTAATAATATCATCTATAGGTACCACTCATGCGATTAAGTGCAGACCCTGTTTTGGACCATTTTCTGAAAATTTCTGTAGCAAATATGTGTATGAAAATGGGCTGAATTTTTGGTATGTTGTACGTATATGTGTTAGGTAGCTACCTGTGTTCATAAAATTTCGAGGTTGGTAAGTAGCTTAAGTGGGTCTTGAACCACCGCTCCGTTTGTGAAACTGTTAGCAGAAATCCTGGTTAGTAACCTGGGTTTTGAATGGTCATAATTAGATGAATATAGACCCTAATTAGGTGATTCAAAGTGCGAAATTGTAGTTTAAAGTGTCTAGTTTTAGAATATGCAAATTCGGTAAAGTTTGAAGTTGTGTGGAGTATTTGGTGAATTTATTGGTAACACAGTGCATAATAAATAATTACAATACTTGAGTTTCATGAGTATAATTCAATGTCAGATGTTGGATGGGTGAGCTTAACCTAGTATCTTCATAATCGAGGTATAGGGCTTGTGCAATGTGGAAAATACCAAAGAAGTTAAAACAGGTAGTTACATTATACACAATAGTAAATGACACAAGTTTTTATTTCTCATCATATTGTTGCTTTTGTGTTCTTTCCTTTGACTCGTTGGTTGAAAAGGGCTATAGTTAGGGAGATGGAATTGACTTCAACGAAGTATTTTCTCCTATTGTAAAACATAGCTCTATTCGTGTGTTGCGTGCTATGGTTGTACTATTTGACTTGGAACTTGAGCAGCTTGATGCCAAAACAGCTTTTCTGCATGGTGAGCTTGAGGAAGAAATCTACATGCGTCAGCCAGAGGGGTTCGTTGTTCAAGGGAAAGAAGACCATGTTTGTTTGTTGAAGAAATTGCTATATGGTTTGAAACAATCTCCTCGACAATGGTAGAAGTGGTTCGATTCCTTTATGGTTAGGCATGGTTACTCTCTGAGTAATTATGACAGTTTTGTTTATCATAAGAGACTTTCAAATGGTTCATTTGTGTATTTGTTGCTCTATGTTGATGACATGTCCATTGCCTGTAAGAGCATGGTGGAGATTGACAAGTTGATGGCTTTGCTTAGTGGTGAGTTTGAGATGAAATATTTTGGTGCAGTTAAGAAGATTTTGGGTATGGAGAATCACAGGGATCGACGTGCAGGCAAACTGTTTCTTTCACAAAAAAATTACATTGAGAAAGTGCTTGAGCGTTTTGGTATGAAGAATTCGAAGCCGGTGAGTATTCCTTTGGCATCTCACTTCAAACTTTCAGGTGCTTTATCACCACAGTCAGAGGAGGAGATGGAGCACATGTCATATGTTCCATATGCTTGTGCAGTTGGCAGCATCATGTATGTTATGGTGTGCACTCGCCCGGATATTTCACATACCGTTAGCGTTGTCAGTAGATACATGGGGCATCCTGGTAAAGTGCATTGGGAGGCAGTGAGATGGATCCTCCGATATTTGAGAGGTACTGCAGATATTGGTTTAGTATTTGATAGGAGTTCAGACACATGCAGCAGTGTTGTTGGCTATGTTGACTCCAATTACGATGGTGATTTGGATAAGAAGCGATCTTTGACAGGATATGTCTTCACTCTTTCGGGTTGTGTTATCAGTTGGAATCCTTTAGTGTATTGGTTTGGGTTATTAGGAATCCAATTGATTATCTTATTGATAATCAAGGAATCTTTTTATCGAACTACCCTGATATCACTTTTTGGAGTCTTACCCATAAAGGTCACTTTACTATTTCCTCGCTTGAATTTGATCCGGCTAAATGGCCTCTACGATTCTACAAAGTTTATCTGGCATAAATATCTTCCTCGGCATATTAGCTTCTTCATGTGGCGTTTATAGCATCGTAATCTCCCGATAGATGAGAGTATTATAAAGAAAGGGGTTCATCTTACGTCCCGTTGCTATTGCTGTATTACGGGCCATCAAGAAACTTACTCCCATGTTTTCCTCTTCAGTCAGATTGCCCAGCTTGTTTGGCTGAATTCAATCAGTTAGGGGCTGTTATGTCTAACAACATCTCGGTGAACCATCAGTGCATGTCCTGGTGGTATTGGAAGGATAGGTCGATTCTCCACACCATTACTCCTCCTATCATTCTTTGGGAGATATGGAAATTCAAGAACTCTGCCCTTCATGATGGTTTGAGATATTTTGCTAAAGTTATTATTGATCGTATTAAGTACCTTATTTTCTTAATCCTTGATGGGCTGGGCATGCTTTCTTCGGTTGACAGGAACTCTATCTTCTCCAGCCGTATTGGACGTCTGTCAAGCAGAACTATTTCCGTGATTTCTTGGTCTAAATCAGCTGTGGATATGATTAAAATAAATACAGATGGTGCTTGTCGAGGCAATCCAGGGTCGAGCTCTGGAGGAGGTATCATTCGTGATTATAGGGGTGATCTGATTTTTGCCTTTGCTTCTTTTTATGGGCCGTCCACCAGCTTTATCTCAGAATGCAGAGCTCTTCTCCAAGGTCTTCTATGGCTTCAAAGAAACAATTATGTTCATATTTTGGTTGAGATTGATTTGAAAGGGCTTCTTGACTGCATTTTGAATAGCTCGCAGCCCCCTTGGAATAGCACTTATCTGATCCGTAAAATCATGGAGCTCAAGTATGATATGGATATTTCTTTCCGCCACGTTTTTAGAGAAGCAAACTCAGTTGCCGATGCTTTGGCTAATCTTGGGGCTGACCAAGGATGCGATTCCACCTTTACTAATGTGTCTTCTCTCCCTTCCATAATTTGTGGCCTCATCCACCTTGATAAGATTGGTACTCCTTATGTGCGTATTTCTTAGTTTTTTTTGGGGGTATCTATTTTATTTCTTCCTTTCCGAGGTTAGGCTCCTTTGTCCTCCCTCCTATAAGGGCAAGGCTGGTTGTCCCCCTCAAGTTTTTATTTCCTTATTTATTTAATAAAATCTAGCAGGGTGCCGCCCCAGTTTCTCTAAAAAAAAAAAGAGTGGCTTTTCAACAGACTTGGAAAGAGTATATATATAGTGGGTTTTCTACCACTTTTGAGACACGCCAAAAACTGAGAAGAGCAGTAGTGACTTGTTTGTTCCCTTCATACGCCGTTTACGAGTTCTCTTTTCTTCGCTTAGAGTTCTCGATTTGTTCTTTGGGTGTAATTGAGATTTGGGTATTTGTTGAGCCACAACTATCGTATTTTGTATCTTCGATTGATTAGTGAAATCCTTTGCTGCCTCCACCCGTGGACATAGGGAATTTTCCAAACCACGAAAATTCTTGTTTACTTTATTTCCGCATTATTTTTCAGTCAATTAAGACACCCTTACTTTGGGTGAGGTGCAAACTTCATTATTGTCTGATAATTCTACAAATAAGAGTTTTAATAATAATACTAATAATAATACATGTTGGTACTACGTCCGGTCAAGGTTTAAGTGGTGGTGAGAAGAATAAGAAATTTTCCAAAAAAAATTGTTACAACTTTTATTAGCTAAATATAACACTAAGAACAAAGTTTTGAAGGTTGTAGGCACAATAAACCCCTTGCAATTGTTCGTGTCAAAGCCTACACACTCGGGAAAAGCAATCAAACACGTACAAAACCAAACTGTGGCATAGAAAAGCAAAAAAAATTCACACACACACACACACACAACATTACAAGTAAAGGCACACACTATTTATATAGGTATGGCCTCGATGAACAATGAAATGACGAGAGGCTTGAAAACCTTTTCGGGATGAGTATAGCCATCTACATACTTGTAAGCAACATCTACAATCCGTGTAAGATTAAGAACTCTTATGAGGAGAGGCATTGCTACTGGGGTTGGCTTTAGGAATTCGTTATTTAAGTCCTTCCATGCATTTTCAATCCTTTTGTAAAACTCGACAATTCCCCTTTCCTTTGAAACTCCATACTCGTTCATATAACACTCGAGCCCCGTAGCTATATGACCCCTTTCTTGCTCCTATAAATCAACATCACACATATGAATGTATACGTACATCATACTAAAAAGTGTCTCAATTATGTTTTAAGATCCTAGATGTAAAAGAAATGTCACGTGGGTCATAAACCTTGCCCACGGTGGATTCCTTCATTGACATGGATTAAGAATCTTAATCACAATTAGATTAATTTTTTTGTAAGTCCTATATAGAAATAGGATGAGACAATAATTAGAGACGAGCTAAGAGACTTAGACACAAATAGAATTGAGACGGATGACAGACACATTTGGTGGTTGAGGGTCATATGAGGTCTTGGTCGTGTTACATAAAATAATGTGAAGCTATTTTAGGCTGTGAGTAGGGGTGGCAAAACGGGTGTTATGGATAAGCATAGGTTAGGCTATTATCCATGGTTATCCATGGATAATAAACTAACCCCTGATTATCCATAATACTCATTTTGCCATCCCTAGCTGTGAGATGTGGTACTCTATGAATAGTTTCAATCTTTGCACCTCTTTTCTTAGGGAGTGTGAGTATATCGAAAGTTGTCTATAGTAAATTCTTCACCATTTAAAGTGAATTACGTTGTTTGCCTTGGAGTAGATTAAACCACGTAAATCCTTTGTACATTTGATTTATTCTGTCATAGTTTCTATTTTCTCCCCATTATTTACCAAATACTTTGTACTATAATTTTCAACCAATCTATTTCTCCATTAAAAATATAAACTTGGAATTTTAATAAAAAATTATACTCGTTTTTATAACAAACTGATATCAAAGGTTTGGGCAAGTCAAGGTTTTGCAATCAATATTTTGGAGTTTTAAAGATGGCAGAAGTTGGGAACTCTATGCAGTTGTGATTGGAGAAATTTAATAGAAGAAATAACTTTAGCTTGTGTCGAGTTAAAGTGAGGGATGTGTTGATCCTAAGCTCCTTGCAGATTAAGATTTTACTTTGGAAGGAAAGAAAGCAAAGTCAGATGATATGAAGGATGAGGTAGGGAAAAGAATTGATCAAAAGCCATCTAGCACTATCTAACAAGGTTGTGCGGATAATGTTCTCTACAATGTTATCTTTGTGAAATTCCCGAAGACGTCATTGGAGAAGTTGGGAGAGTCTCTACGTGGGGAAACCTATGTCAAACCAATTATACCTAAAAAAGAGTTGATTCTGAAGGTATGGATATCTATGATCACTTGCTTTTAATATAATACTTTCCAAGTTAGCTAATGTTAATGTTAAAATTGAGGATGAAGATCAAGATTTAATTTTTGTGAAGTCTTTGCCACCATCTCACATGAAATTAATTACTACTAATATGAATGGGAAATCAAGACACCTTTACTTTGGGAAATCATTATTGTTTATGATGATGATGATGATGATGATGATGATGATGATGATGATGATGATGATGATGATGATGTCTATAATAATAATAATGATGATGATGATGATGATGATGATGATGATGATGGTACTACGTCCGGTCAAGGTTCAAGTGGTGGTGAGAAGAATAAAAAAAATTCCAAGAAAAAGTGTTGGCATTAGGTAATGAAATGGATGACGTTATTCATAATTGTCAAAATCTCGAGGATAAATTGAAGAACGAATTAAAATCCAATGCTAATATATTGTCACTTTTAATGAGGGTAAAATTTGCAATGACGAATAACGATAATGTACAAAACGTGACTGTTGTGCACAACGGAAGATTAGCAAACAAATTAATAGAGTATAATAGGATCAATCACAAAAAAGAGAGAGAGATTGGGGCCAACGGACTATCAAAATTGTATTAGAGACACTTCTTTCAAACGTTCTAGGTATACAATTATTTATATGAGTACAATAGAAACCCTAAAACCAAGGTTAAAAAGCGGACTAAGCAGCAAAACAACAAAAACGGGGTTGAGCGATCGCTCAGCTCAAGCGCTGGGCTACCACACAAAATCCAGTAATTCACTTTGAAGGTTTCTTTACTGAGCGATCGCCCAGGCCCAAATGTTGCTATGCCCTTGTCCAAATCATGAATAGTCAGATGGGGCTACGCCCCGCACTTCCTTTGACTTCAAATCAAGTCCTACTACCTACCATGGCCTATTGCCTGATTAATCGAGCCATCTCATTCTCAACAGTGACCGTGTATGATAATGTATTGATTGAATGGGTTCTTGATTTTGATTGATCTTTTCACATATATTCTACTAAAATATGTTTTCTATTTATAAAAGTGCAAGTGGTAATGTATATTTTTAAGGAGATGATTCTTCTTGTAAGTTTGAAAGGTGTTAATTGAACAATTAAAATTAAGACTCAAAGTGGAGTGAAAAACGCTAATTAAAGTTTGTTATGCTCTTAGCTTGAGAAGACATTTAATTTCCTTGGGTTCGTTGGATTTGAAAGATTGTAATTACACAGTTTGTGATGAAAAGATGAAAATATTTTGTGGTATTCTTTTTCTCATTGATGTAAACAAATAGGGAAATTTGTAAGAGAGTTATTTGATGTGGACCTCAAGCTATATTTCAAAGTGAAGATGTAATGTGTGAAAAACTTACAAGTATCTAGTTGAGTAGCACTTCATGGAGTGAGTTAGACTCGCTTGTTCGATCAATTCTTGACACCCATGTTTGGGTGCATGATGGGAAGAAATAATTGGGTTATAGTTTTAAAAAGAAAACAATTGTCTCAATAAAGTTTTGATATCCTAGTTGTAAAAGGAAAGTCATGTGGGTCGTAAAGCTTGCTGGGGTGGGTTCCTTTTCAATGTCTAATCTCAGTCAGATAAGGTTTTTCTTAAAACTTATATAAAGAGGTGATGAGATGTCAATAAAAGACGAGTGTATAGAGTGAGACACAAATACAAAGGAGACAGACGATGGACACAGTTGGTGGTCGAAGGTCTCGAGGTGTTGGTAGTGCATATTAGATGAAATATTGTGTGGGTATTTAGGGAGTGAGAGATGTAGTACTCTATTGGATAGTGTCAACCTTTGTAACCCTTCCTAGTGAAGGTGAATACATTTAAAACTCTTTATTGTAAATGCATTAACGTTTATAGTGACTTTGTTGCTTTGTCTTGGAATGGATTAAGCCCGGCCCCTAAGTCATCTATTCCCTTTTCTTTGATTTATTCCATTATATTTTTTATATTTTAACTTACTTTTCCAAATACTTGGTATTATTATATTTTGACCGATTCACCTCTGGCATTATCCTCGTTTTTATTACACACTCAATTATAAAATAACATGATTAATTGCAAGTAAGTATGCTATGCGCACCTCATGACCCACAATGTCATTCATGAGCCGTCCGACAACGCTTGAAGCAACAAGAGATTTAGGCTTAGATTGAAGCCAATGAAATGCTTGAATAGTAGCAACTTCTCCCATGCCCATGAATGATGAAGTGGCAAGTAAAAAGACATCGGCAGTAACTAAGGCGTGGCGCATATAGTCATCAAACAATGGCACAAACTTTGCATGAAGCCACTTTGTCTCACTGTTATAACCCCTCACCAATTCTTTAAACTGATATTACATAAGAACAAGTTAAACCATTTTCAGTGGCAATAATTATAATAATAAACTGATATTATTATTATTATTATTATTATTATTATTATTATTACTTTATAATATTATAATATAATAATAATAAAATTATTATTATTATTATAATAAAAAGGAAGAGATGAAATTAAGTTTAGGATAACTTATGTGTCATACAGCTTCAATTGAATAACTGACACCATATGAATTTCCTTGCTTTGACAATTCCTTCTCAAATTCTTCGTAAAGATTCAGGAGAGTTGTATATATAATCTTCATGTATTCCGGAAGCTGGTTGACGGCTCCCATCTCCCATCTTGAAAATTTTCCAATTTTTTGTCACCAACATTCATGAAAAATTAGACATACACGTTTAAGAATCTTCATGTATTCTAATATCAGTTTATGGTTTTTGTTATTTTAAGAAAACCATGGAAAATATTAACTGTTTGATTTGATCATATTTTTCTTCTTACAATGTTAAGGTAGAACCTTTTTTCTATAAACTGTATTATTGTTGTGTAATGAAAACCCCTGATTTAGTTCTAATATCAAAGAATATATTTTAACGGAGTCCAGATCTCCTGTACCACTTGTGTGTACCACTGGTGTACCACTTTTCATCTCAATCATTGGTTGAAATGCAATGATTGGAATATAATGGTGGAGATGAAAAATGATATACCAAGTGGTACACAAGTGGTATCTGAGGCTCTCATTTTAACGAGCCTGCTAGCATTAATATAAAAGATTTCACGCCAAAATCAAACGAGTCATTTTATTTTGATAAAAGATTTAGTAGTATTATGATATTATAAAAGAAATGTTTTAAATACCATATGTCTCTTACAAGTACTTTTGGCAGTGTTTCGAGACATTAATATTTGACTAGGCTATATATAAGGTTTGCTTGATCTAGAATGTATTTATGACTTATGACCAAAACCAAAAAGCCAAAACCTCCCGTCATCGTCTCTCTCTTCATTCCTTGCTCCATTGACCTTTACTACATGTTGCCCTTTGTTTCAAAACCAAAACCAACCAAGTTACTAGCTCACTCAATCCCTTACTCACCCCCAAGTAAACAGCTCCTTTCACTTGAATCCACCAGCAAGTAGCCTCTCCCTCATTCTGAGTTCACTCCCCTAGCTCTCCCAAAACTTTCGCCCATCTCTCCCTTTCTATCATCCAAGAAAATCTCCTCCCCCCTTCTCATCCAAATGTCTCTCTCGGCCCATTTCTCGGAGAAAACAACAATGCCACTCAAAGAACAACTGATCAACAACAAACTCTTGCACAACTAGAGAAAAAACAATATAAGCAAAATATCAAGAAAAAAGGGGATTAAGAAGGTTTAGGTTTCATCCATTTTTACAACAATCTTTTCTCTTGCTATTTTAGGACATTTAGCCCGTGATCTACCACAGCCATGGCCTGATAGTGTTGACCCTAAACCGTTATGGCTAGTCCAATGATAAACCACGAAGGTCGAAACCACAAAGTTCAGAACCGACAATGGGTTTACGTGGATATAAGGAACCGAGACAGTAGACATAAATCAAGTCAACTCAAGAGTCACCTGATACATGTATAAATACTGATACAAGTATAAATACAGAGGGGGCCACTTGTAACAAAAGAGAAGTTGAGAAAGAAGTGGTAGGGGGTCCTACAAGTTAGTGGAGCGTGTAGTGGTTATCGGGGAGATATTTTTCTGTGATCTATCTTTCATATATATAGAGCTTCTGTATCTCATTCAAGTGGAAGAATATATGATGAATTAATAAATACATTCTCAATTCCTCAACAGAATTCCTCTTCTTAATCTTTCTTCTGCTTTCTCATTCATTCGGTCAATCACGAGATTCTTCATTGAATCTTTCATGGTATCAGAGCATGGCGATCGAAACCGAATCGAATACATAAACCAGTAAAACAAATTCAACAAGGAATGAAGCTACATGTGAAGTTGATGAGTATGACTCGCCGAGGTAAATTTTGCTTTATCTTCTCTCTCCATCCGTACCTTACCCTAAATGATCATCCAGAATGATATTAGTAACTCAAGTCCACAAACACCAATTACAATCAATGGAAGAGAGCTATGATTATAGCTCTCTCATCCAAATTGAAATTAGGAATTGTAACTGGAAAGAACAAGAAGCCAAATACACAGTCCAAATACCTAGCACATTGGCAGAGATGTAATGACATGGTCACTTCGTGGTTGCTAAATCTTTGTATCTCCCTGAATTTCATCAAGTTTAGTCTATCTAAAATCGCTTTCAACAAATCTGAATGATTTGGAATTTCGATTCACTCAGGAAATGCTCCACAAGTGTACACCATTAAAAAGGAATTAATGAGTTTGCAACAGGAAATATGGACATTTTACCTATTTCGCTAAATTTGAACACTGGGATGAATTAGATGAAATAAGTGGTATACCTAAATGTACATGTATGTGTTCGTGTGGATCAACTCAAAAGCGGAAGAATATGAGCGATTGCG